>VXAV01006575.1:4885-32045 GCA_013399715.1 Alectura lathami
TTTCTTAATGAATGTTTTTCATTTGGAGATTATATCATGAACAGATGTAGGATAATGTTAGTGGTCACTTCTGGAAGCATTAATCACAAGCTTTTACTTATTATTTGGTGTCAGCATTTAAAAGTTAATGCATTTCCTGAACCTTCACCATTGAAATACTCCTTTTGCTTATAGTTAAATTACAAGACAGTATTATTATTACTACTTCTACAGTCCTAATATCATTTTTAAGACACATATAAGAAGGAAAATGGCAGACAATGCACTGTTCTCATGGTAACAGTGTAGACTGACAGCAGTAAGCCTGCTTCTACTTTAACAAGAGGACCGAAAAAACAACTCTACCAAATTTTTTAAGTGTTTGAGCAAATTTAAGTCACCACAAAAGAGATTTTGGTTGTCAGCGTGATACTAAAATGACACTTTCAAAGGTGCATTTCCCATTTCCAGGTCACTGAGAAAACATTAACCAGAATCAAAATAAGGTATTATTATTACCAAAGAGACTTCAGCTTCTCTTTCCACATGCAGAATGTTGTATAGATGAAGCAAACTGCTACTGCTTTAAAAGTCTTGTTAAAATTTGTCCACTAACTATAGTCAAAACACCTAAGAAAGTAACCAAAACAAGTCCGTATCTGTCTATTCCCAAGTAATAGCCTGGCTGGTTGCTTCAACATCCTGTAGTTCAGTAACTATATAGATCATTCTTCCAGTTCACGATGTGCTACATATCACCCTGGACAGATTCAAAAAGAGCTTACATGCATATTTGGATCTGAGCTATTAAAAAAATAATAAAGTAAGCCTGTCCTGAAAGTGTCAGTGAAACATAGTCAAATATGGCAGCATGATCTCGGTATCTCAAAAATCATTCTCCGTTCACATTTCACCAAGGTGAAAGTTATTAACAACTTCACATCAAATTTATTTAAGATTTTAAAGCAGGCAGATAAGACTAGTCACTTGTTTAAGCAGTTCTGTATTTGTCAGCATTTAGATGCCAAGAACTTTTGTTGTAACATCCTCCATCACCTCTTTCTTCCCTTTTAGAATATATTGGATGAACATCAAATAAACCCCTCCCGGAGGTATCCTCCACGGGCTCTGTAACTGAACCAGCTTCAGCCAAGCACCATGTTTTTAAATTGCTCAAGTGATGTGAAAAGAATCCTGAAGACTTTTTAGCCATTTTCACATCTTTAGTACTGAAATTTCAGCCTTAATTCTCCTTTGCCCAACTCCACTAACTGGTCCTTTGGATCTTGTTCAGCACCTCTGGAGAACAACAGCGATACATTAAAGCAAAGATGGAACTGCTTTTATTACTGTGTTCAGTAAGAGAGAACACATAATCTTCCAGGCTATACAAAACAATGGCTGAAGTCTGCTCCCTGGTCTGCATGCTGGTTCTGTATTTATTTTCTACAGTATAATTTTCAAAAATGTCCGTGTGAAAATGCAAGCACGTGCACTAAGGATTATTTTGACACATGGTATCCATCATTTGGATTTACTAATTTTCCAAAGTAAACTGTTTTGTCAGTTTTCTTGTGCATGTGAATTTTTGAGGAAAGGCAATGTGTAATGTTACAAGATACATTCGTGTGCTGACCTTTCACAAAACCAAAATTGTTGCTAAAGCTGAGGTGGTGGGAAGCACTCCATTTTCATTTTCGCCGCAAGAGTACAATATCCACATTCGAAAAGAAAAAACATTTGTCATTACCTTGTGGCCTAATTCTTCCACCTCACATGAGTGATCACACTGAGGACCGAGTGTTAATGGAAGTTCCTTGAACAACAAAATGTTTATGTAACCAGATCCTTTCAGAAAATCTGTCTTTGTAAGACATGCACAAACCAAGCCTATGCAAATAACAGTAACTAACTACAGTTTATTTCCAGATCTAATTCCAGAGGCTCTATGTTCCTTTAGTTTGGCACAGGAATTTACACAGCACACTCAGCCAGGTTTTGTGTATTCCTTCCTATTCCTATAATCAGAGTTTAACCCCTACTTTCACACAATATTCTCTGTTACTTCCCGTTCACAGGATATTTACACATTTGGTTTATTGACATGCTGAATTCTAACTTACTTGGTGAGATTAAAAAAAAATGTTCTATATTTCTGGCTAAATAAAAAACACACTGGATCTGAATGTATTTAGATAACAAAATTCCAACCTTTATATATAAGCATCCAGCAGCTATGGGGCTTCATGAAACAAACTTAACTTTAACTGTGGTAAAGAGAAGTTACCACAGTAAGTCCTTAAAGTTGCAGCACACGCCCCTACCAGTCTGCAGAACAATACGACTACAAGTCCCCACTCCATTTGAGTCTCCCTTTTGGAAAGGGTTTATTCCACTGCACACTTTTTCAAGACAGTTTGCATAAATCAGTTTATCTGCATTCTACCAAACCACAGCTCACATTTTTATACAGAATTTTTTACAACACTTTCACACGTTGTCTCATAAAACTGACCTCTGTTTGAAAGAGAGCTCATAATAATGCACGTCTCTAAGCTGAATGACACAACTTTTAAACACATTGAGTCAAAATTAGGCTGGTTTCCTAGAGGCAGAAAGCGTGCACAATCACACGCATTCTATCCTTCTTTTCATTTGTCATTAAATTTTGAACCCACTCACACATTCCAACTATATGCAATGGAGGCAAAACAGCTATAACACCAATAACACCAATAACTGTTTTGCTATGGGAAACCCTTAAGAATCCGACCTCATTCCTTCTTCTTCCTCTAAAGGCAGGAAGGAGCTGCAAAGCAGCAACAGTAGTCGCCATCTCCAAGGCACCAGAGAACAGCAAGCCTGTTTCATCAGGTCTTTGTCCCCCAGATCAACCTTAACATCCTGTTCCTACCTCAGATGTGGCCCAGGGCCTGTTCTCCTACTCCTCAAGGCAACAAATTCTAGTCTGCACTGCTGAAACGCATTTAGCTGGTGGTGGTAACCCTGGTACGTCTCCATGAATTATATTAGCTAGGTAAAACTTCCTGCTTTGGGTACTCTTAACTTCCACTGTTCTGCAGCTCTGGTGTTTATAACATCCAAAACACTCTAAGGGGCTAAAAACACATCTTTTTTGTCCCAGCTTCAGGGTACACAGCTCTGAACAAAACCACTGAAACTGACAAGGATCTTCATCAATTTAAGTGCATGTTTAGGAAATGCATCTGAAAACACAGAGATAAAATACTAACATGGTGAGGCTTTTAACTAGGAAACACTCAGAACTAAACAAACTCCTTCCACAGTACCTGTGGCATGGCGTCAAGCTGCGCTCCTCATCCTCTCTTAGCAACTGCTGTGGCTGCATGACCTGGGCTGTGCACAGACATTACTACTGGAGAGCCTCACTAGTTCAGTACATTACCACGGCTCCCAACTCCAATTCTTCTCCAAAATGTAAAGGAATACTTTTTTTTTTCCCCCCTGTAAAAAATCCTTACATTCCAATAATCCAGATATCAAAAAATATATAATTTTTACCCCTTGAAGCACTGTTCCTGCCTTAAACAATACCAAATAAAAGCACTTTTGTAACAGGGAAAGACTAATTTGTCCTATTTAAAATGTCTGTACACAGAAATAAAGAAACGCTCCTCAAACAGTATAGTCAGCCCTTGCAGCAGCAGAAGGAAGTCCATTCTGGAAGAACAGAGAACTTCCCACCCACACAGCCCCAGAGCGTGCCTGTCAAGGACGGCTGACTTTGTACCTATTGTATCACTTGACACAGTAATAGGGGTCAGTATTTTCAGTTTGCAGTTTCTGGCAGGATCCCCAAAGTAATTTTCAATTAAAAGATTAAATGCTGGGTACTTGTCAAATTGTGAAGACATACAATGCTGTAACAATATGAAATAGCTTCCTTGCAATTAAATTAATTTCATCAGGTATTTAAGTAAGGGTTACAAATATTATGCCTTTGGGTAACTTGACTAAATGCCTACATGACGTGCAATCATCATCTGTCACCACTGTGTCTCAAGTGAAATACCAGCCTGGCCTTCAAATCCTTTAGATGGAATGATTCAAATACATGCAGGTCCAACAAATGTTTGAATATTATTGTTTCCATTATTAGCCTGGTTTTGTTGAATTAGCAAAAATGACATTTTTCCCACCAAAATCATGTTGTTGTTTTTTTCCTCTTAAACATGGCTAGTTTTAGCCATCAATGAAAAAATAGTAATGTTTCCAGATAACCACACAAAGAAACAGCAAGCCTGTCTAAAACCTTCCTCTAATCAATACGTTAGCAGAATTATGTTTCTTTTACAGGTCCTCATAAAAATGCTGGGGAAAGTGACCACACCTGAAACAAGGGAAACACAATAATGACAGATAACTTCTGGGAACTGAAGGCTCAAGTCGTACCCACAGCAACTGTGAGAATGACACCTTCAAAGTCTTCAAGACGTACGTAACTGGACCTCCATTTCTTATATCCAGTTTGATAGAAGGGTAAAGATTCTGAAAAGATATTAAAGTATATTTAGCAGTTTTGAAGCAGTCTGAGCATGTGACTAAGGCTCTGAGCTGGATTCAGAGGATGAACTAATAAAGACTTTCTTGAGTTTCCCTGGATTTAACACTTCCACAAGCACTTAACCTCTACATTTTTCAGTTTCCCGAGGTGTAAAGGGGCAATAATGATGCTTTTTGAAATGTAATTTGAAATGTGCTTAGATAACTGTCTACATACAGCATTTAACTTTTAATTTAATTCATTTTCAGATCTGTAAAATAACATTCTCAAATGCCATTCCTGTTGCTTTAGGAGGTCAACGAAAAGATGCTATGCCCGAATCATTGTTTGAAGTGTTGTGGGATTTAAAAAAATCATGTGTGATTAAAACTTCAGCTCAACAAAAGTCTTACAAAAGCATTCAATGTAAGTGATGGGATTATTCTTGTGTTTAAAATTAAGCATTCCCATGGCTTGTAGGTTTAAATGCAGAAGATCAGCCTGGCTGCAAGAACCGTACTGCATACAGAAACAAAGCAAGAGTAAATCTTTATTTTCCTGTGCAAATGTAGGTGACAACCACCCCTCTCCCTAGCCTTCTAACTTGTCCTCCATCCATCAGACCCTGTGTTTATTTTTGCTGTATGTGATGTGACTAGCAGAACTTAGGCAACGAAAACTTTTTAATCAAGTGACGATCTTCTGAAGATTAAAAAAAAAGACCTGCTCCACTTCTTAGAATGTAAGGTCAAGAGTTATATACACACATTTTGAGACTAGTTTCATTAGGCTAAGGTTATAATTAAGAAAAGGAAGCATTTCTTCATACAACCCCGTGAAACCCACTGCCAGAGTGTTACTGAAATAAATAATGTTTTGACAGTAACAGAAACAAAACTAGGTAAGTATATTATCATTAATAAGCTATGGATTTAAGCAGATTATAACTCTATCAGATCACACAGCCCACATGAGTAAATCAGAAAAGTCAATTTATCTGATGCACAGCACTAATCTCACCCCCAGATAAATCATTGCAGAATGTGTTCTTTTGTACTCATTTACCAGCAGGATAACAAGGTTTTCAACCAGTAGATACCTGATCAGTCCTGTCTTACAGCACCTAGCAGAAACAGATTCAGAAATTAGTCTCCCACTACAAGGAGCGGTGACTCCAGCCCCACATTATATGGTTGGAGTGCAATAAAAACCACCAGTAAGCTGGAGTGAAACACATTCAGAAACCAGAAAGACTAGGATTCATCAGTTTGCAGAGCAAATCAAAGAGAAATACAACCAAGATTCCAAGAAAGATGAAGGAGGCATGAAAAATTACTGCAGAAATTTTATTTATAAAAAACCTGCTATTTTCAGGTTATTAGGAAGCATTAAATATACAAGCAACACAAACCAGATAAAGTACTCTGCACAGTGGGCAGTATACTTCTGGACCTTGCTGCTACAGGAGTGGCAAGGACAGAGTGCATTAGCAAGTTCAAAAAGGGATTAGGCAAGTTCACGGAAACCAGGTCCGTAAGTGGATGCACAGTGGTTATGATTATTTACTGTAAGGCACCTGCTTAAGCAGGGGGTGAAACTAGATGATCTCCAGAGGTCCCTTCCAACCCCTACGATTCTGTGACTCTGTGATTAGTGGTGGGCTGTATGTTCTACCATCCCTAACACAACAACTGCAGATGCTGGTAAGTCTGAGGAGATCGGACCACAAAGGGGCTAGGCTCACGTAATTCCCTTGAGAGGGTTGCTCACTGCAGCCGTAGGAGCCTCAGAGCTGTCTGATCCAGTAATGGATTTATCTGTTTATCCACATGAACTTATGAAGAGACACTTTTTAATAAAACTATTCATTAAGGAAATGTTGCTTGACACATATCCCAAAAAAAAAATTCAAGAGTCACACAGACATCAGACTACCTGTGATTCACGAAGCCAAAGTGGGATGCTAGAGGAGAGGTATGTGGAAACGTTGGGATGCATTGACCTGAGCTGTATATAGGTGAGGAATGCATAAATAAAAGAGAAATATTTCTGTATATAGTTTGGAAGATCTGGTTCATCTGGCGTAATGTGCACTGCTATAAATACAGAGTTTTTCACAATTTGGAACTTATCCCAAGTACAGAAGTCATACAAAATAAAAGCTTCACATGGAAAACAATTACCATGTCAAAAACCACGCGGAGTTTGAGGCTGTGGGTTCTACAAGACTTTAGGAGACATAACACTGAGAAAAACATCACCATCCTTCCTGTGAGTAATTAGCATAGCAAGTTCCCAGAACAAAAGCCCTTCTTTCAAGAGAAGCGCTCCCAAAACCGCAAGGAGCATAGAAATATATCTAAAGTAATGCATCTTAGATTTTTCAGGATATGCTACAGACACAGCTGCACAAACGTTAGTGCATGAAAAAAAGGATTTTAGCCAATTAGCACGTGAATCACCATTTAAAAGCCCCTTTGGTGTCATTTTTTTGTTTCAGTCAGAACTTAAATTTCAATTGTAACTATTCTGGGATATTTATTTTATGATAATCCACTTTGCAAAAGTTTGAATCTGCTTTACTTTCATTGAAATAGATGTTTCTAAAATGAAACATCTGGCTAAAAGAAGAAGAGTTTTGGCATTGCTGAACTTGAAAAATCCTACATATATGAACCTATGATGACATGCACATCAAAAGGAGAAAAAAAAGAAAAAGAAAAGCTGTCATGGGCTTAATCCTGCCAGCAAGACGATTGTTTTTCTTCTGAAATAGAAGTATTACAGCAGCTTTTAGAGGATTTCAAGGGTACAACTCATCTTAACCAGAAAATATAGACCACTGATTGATGTCTATATAAATTTCCACACAGCACATTTATTTTCATATGCTGCTGCATTCTGTTCCTAGGAATGGGCAATATTTAAAGACTCCCCTTTGACTACTGTGTCATTCTGATTAGACCACAAGTATGTTGACAATTTTATCAACCGGATTTTGGCTGCATTTAAGTTAAGAAAGTCCTTTTAAAATGAGAACAAGATTATTCTGGTTTCAAGATGCTTTCCTTTCCTGGGTGCACAGAGAGGGAAGCATATAATGAAGGACTTCAGCAAAGGTATTTTTGAGAATTTTAAGTACAAACTAAACTGAGACCATGAAATATTTTCTTTATTAAGAAGTTAAAATGCCTGGTTCATCTAAATGCATTAAGTGGAATAAATACACTATTTACACTGCTAGAAATAAATGTTACATAAAAAAAAAAAAAAAAAAAACAGTAACAAAGCACGTGCAAACACGTAAAACCATGAAATCTAGAATAGAAGTTGACACTGTGGAGCACCTCCTAGCTCTGTACACTTCAAGCTAGTCTCTCAGAAGGACAATGATAGATGACCTTTAATGCAGCTTTAATGCCTTCACTTCCAAAACCCTAAGGATTTGTTAAACTTTGTGGCCATCTAGAAAATACACTTGTCCCTGCAGCTTCAAGGTTTGATCTATTGCAGTGAAAATATCTTAGTACTTTACAAATTCTCAAGTTCTCGAAACCAAAATCTCAGCAGTTTCTACACATCTCTTAAAACACTGCTATTTAAGCGCTAAACAAAGAGGAGCATCTTAGGATCATGCAAGAAATTATAAAGCTTCTCCATAGGACTTTACCATCCACAGAAAAAAGCACTGCACTATTCCTTTGTTAAGCTGATCCAGCTCCCTAGTAAAAATAGTTAGTCCTTCTTAGCCCATCCCACAATGCTTATTCCAGAACCTGACTCTTCAGTTACGTAGAAATCTAAATTCCAGATCGAGCTTCCTTACAACCATTTGAACCCATTTGTTCACATCTAATTGTTGTCTTGTAAACAGCAGTGCTTTTCCTGACACTTTCTCCCATGGCTATATTTGTAAGCCACATCTCAGATTTCATTTTGCTAGGCTAAATAAACCATTGCTGATAATCATAGAATTGTTTGAGTTGGAAGGGACCTTCAAAGGCCATCCAGTCTAACACCCCTGCAGTGAACAGGGACACCGACAGCTGGATCAGGTTGCTCAGAGTCTCTGTCCAGCTTGACCTTGAAGATCTCCAGGGACGAGGCATCCACCACCTCTCAGGGCAACCTGTGCCAGTGCTTCATCACACTTCTGTGGATTTATTGCAGCTTATTCAACAAGGACAATCGGAGTCACACACGGTATTCAGCTACAGCTTTACTGTGCCTTTTGAGGTACAAATGTTTCTTTATTTCAGCTGGGGATATTTGGTTAATCTCAAATCCCATTTGCTGTTTTGTGCCTGGATTATGTCACTGGCTACCAGGTATGGAGTGGCTGACACGCCAGAAGGGTGCACTGCCATCCAGTGAGACCTAGACAGGCTGGAGAGTTGGGCAGGGAGAAACTTAATGAAATTTAACAAGGGCAAGTGTAGAGTCTTGCATCTGGGCAGGAATAACCCCAGGAAGCAGTATAAGTTGGGTTCTGACCTGTTGGAGAGCAGCGTAGGGGAAAGGGACCTGGGGGTCCTGGTGGACAGCAGGATGACCATGAGCCAGCACTGTGCCCTCGTGGCCAAGAAGGCCAATGGCATCCTGGGGTGTATTAGAAGGGGTGTGGTTAGTAGGTCGAGAGAGGTTCTCCTCCCCCTCTACTCTGCCCTGGTGAGACCGCATCTGGAGTATTGTGTCCAGTTCTGGGCCCCTCAGTTCAAGAAGGACAGGGAACTGCTGGAGAGGGTCCAGCGCAGAGCCACCAAGATGATTAAGGGAGTGGAGCATCTCCCTTATGAGGAAAGGCTGAGGGAGCTGGGTCTCTTCAGCCTAGAGAAGAGGAGACTGAGGGGTGACCTCATTAATGTTTATAAATACGTAAAGGGTGGGTGTCAGGAGGATGGAGCCAGGCTCTTCACTGTGACATCCAGTGACAGGACAAGGGGCAATGGGTGCAAGCTGGAACATAGGAGGTTCCGCTTAAATATGTGGAGAAATTTCTTCACAGTGAGGGTGACAGAGCACAGGAACAGGCTGCCCAGAGAGGCTGTGGAGTCTCCTTCTCTGGAGACATTCAAAACTCGCCTGGATGCGTTCCTGTGCAATCTGATCTAGGTGTTCCTGCTTCGGCAGGGGGATTGGACTAGATGGTCTTTCGAGGTCCCTTCCAATCTCTAACATTCTGTGATTCTGTATGCTGTGATCACCCAATATACTCAGGTTTGTTCCTTCCTCTGTTGTTTCCAAACAACAAGATCCCAGTTTGTATCAGAAATTGTCAGTGATCCCGAAGTGCCTGACCTTGCACTTCATTCCATTAACTTCCTGCCTGATCCTATTATTCCAAACATAGAGGTCTTCTATCTCTTACTGTAAGATATTCTTGCCCTTTCTGCATTAGAGATGGGTCCCAACTGTATATCATGAATTTTCCTCAACATTTACTGGCTTTTTATGCCAAAGTCATTAATAACAGCATAAAACATATCCAATCCCCAGACTGATCATTGAGGAACTTCACTTGTAACCTTCCTTCCTGCCCGGTACTTCCCCCCTCTCAAAAGAATCCACTCTTGCCTCTCCTGCAGAGCAGCTCCTTACCCACAGTGCCTGTACAAATCCCCACTTCCTACAGCCTAACTAGAAATCCCTTGTTGCTCTCACAAATGCTGCAAAACATCTAGAATGGATTTACATTTTCTAGACAAATCGTTATTAACACAGAAATACCCTGCCTTTAACATTTGTTCTCAAGCAATTTATATCCACTACAGAGGGAATATAGAGCAGCACATAGATTCAGACCCTTTCTGTGAGCCTATTTCATTTTTGCCTCCTGAGGATGCTCAGTAAGTATTAGGAGAGCACAGAACTGTATCTAGTCTGTATCTAGTATCTAGTCTTGAAGAATAATTTTAAGTCATTTTAATTCCTCTCTGCTTTTCTGCCATTGGATTGGAGAACAGCGTATTATCTGCATTTTCTAATTCTAGAACATTTAATGGGGATCTTTACTAGAAAGAGGTGACATGAAAAACCTTCAACATAATGGGAATTTTTTAAATTCCCATAAATTTACAAAAAAAGTAACATTTTAACTTAGAAATATGGTTGAACAGGGAATGACTAGTCATTATTTTTCACTATAAAAGCATTAAGTAGGAATACCGGGTAAGAATTTGCTACCATAGGAAGACAAAAATAAAAATATCTTATGAAAGGGATTTGATCAGTTCATGAAAGATAGACATTTCTCTATTTAACACAACAATCTGGCACACTATATTTTTAAGGCCCCAATTTCTAAAATTTGAGAGGGTCTATATCTGACCTTGCAAGAAATGGCCTTTGTTGGTACTTCATTAAATGGATATTTGGTCTAACACTGTGATTCTTCCTGTAAAACGTTGGAGTGGAACACCAAATCCAGCTAATTCATTTCATTTATATCATCCCTGTCGCTGAACAGAACTCAGGCTCTTTCATCAATACGTAGGGAATATCCCTTAGAAATTAATGGAACGCATTTCCTTACCCTATTCATCCGCCCACACAAAATTCCAGAAGACTGTACAATCCCATTTTATCACGCTTCTCAGTAATTTATTCAGCTCTCAACTGAAATGAACTTGGTCCCACAGCCCTCTTACACAGCCCAGAAAGAATTTCATCCCTTTAACTTCTACATTACCTGAAATTGTGTGATAACACAACATAAATAACTAGCCATGTATCAAAAACGATGAAGATCAATGTTACAGAAAACCTTAACTCTAAGATGCTCTCAAGTGAAGCATCTCATGTCCAATACAAACTCTGTGTTGACAGCATACCTGTAAAGCCTCTCTAGGGTGTGATGGATCTAACTCAGCCAAAAGTATGTTTCCTGCTGAAGCATAAGACAAAGTCACAGCCCCCAGAAGGAGGTTGTGGGTGGAAGAGAGAAGGGAGCTGAATCATTTTTCTCCCAAAATCAAGGAACTGTTTTGGCTTCCTCTTTGCTGAGGTCATTTAGTATCTGCATAGATAATAATAAATGAATACACTGTAATCACTGTGGATTTATGGGGCAAATTAAGCTATTTGGGCTCTTGCAGAAAGCAAGCCTGGGAAAATAAGCTGACTTTTTTTCCCCCTATGTGCCACATGCCCAACTAAAACAAGCTTAAATACAAATTCCCTATTCATCTATACTTTCAAGTTATTTAAAAAAATAAAAATAAAATAAAAAAGAAGAAAAGAAAAAGAAAACCACAGCCATTAAGCTGGCATTAAGCCCTTACTGTGTGGGTAGCTATGTAATGTGCCCACCTTGCAGACTTCAGAAGTAGTACTCACAGGCTGGTTACAACACTGACAAAGCACATCCTACCCTAACAGTTTCTCATACACCCTTGGCAATCGGTTCTCTTCCTGCTTATTTNGTGCTTATGAGCAAAATCAAACAATTAGAGGAATTCTCCAGATGAGCCACCACAGAAATAAATCTCACATTTTGCTTTGTTTTTCCTGAAAACCTTTGTCATCGTAATTTGGAGACCTACTGACTGGTGTGGCAAGCTGTCTCTACCTCTATGATTGCAGCTCCTTCCTCTACATAGATTAAACTTCTAGGAGCTTTGAAGAGCTTCAAAGGGCCAAGGTTCAAAACATTAGCAATTAATACCAGGATATTTTCTGAACTGCACCTTGAAGGTCAATTCACGCAGGCACATCACCTTATGAATACTGTGATCTGCTGAAGGGCATTTCAAACTCTCATTAAAATAATTGTTGTTTTTATCTTTAGCAATGCCCTTCCTATGACAGCAACAGATTACTGGAAGCTGCTAATGGTGCTACTACAATATTAAGCTCCCACCCATCTGCAGTTTTAGCACACAAAAGAACATAGAGGCCTGTTTTGGAACCCGTGTCAATGTGCTACACCAGAAGCCTGTACCCCAGACCTCACACCATTTCACAGCCAGCTTTTTGCTATTTATTTCAATTGACTCAAATGAAGAAGATAAATGGAAAAGCAACATACTGTACAAGTTCATCAGAGGACTCTAGATCTTGTCTTGTCACCTAAACCTTGCAGAGATAAGAACAAAGGAAGGAGACCCAAGAAACATCAGCCATTTCAGCTATGAATGCACAGCTTTTAAGTGGTCAATGAATTGAATTTGCCCTGCCCTCAAACATATTAGTGAAAACTGCCACATCTTTCACATACAGTGAAAATAAACTGTTGATTGGCTTAGCAGGAATAACTCAACAAGTGAAGTGAACAGGTTAAAAACTTTTGTAACAATATTAGCAGCCTTATAGGATCCCATTTTCAAAGTCGACAGAAAGATATTCTCAAGAAAATATCATTTTATATCTTCTTTAGGGAGATGACACATCTGTAAGGATATGTATGAGCAAGGCCCAGAAATTCACTGGCTGAACATAACATTTCTCCATTGATAAAGTTATAATCAGAGGTGCCAATATACTTAACAGAAAGCGCTTTAAATTACATTAGTAACATTACTAAATATTAACTATCAGAACTGCCACTTCACATCCAAACACTGAATGGGAGCAAGGATGTGGGCCTTGGTGCCTGGAGACCAGAGAAGACCAGGACCCCTTCCTCTCAGCACTGCCAAAGCCTGAATGCACTGAAACAGTTTAAGACAACAGCACAGACAACGGGAGAGAACAGCATGTACAAAACAAGCAGAATGAGCAACGTGAGACCACTTACAGTCATGTTAGTTCTACATTTATGTATTTAATTTTTGTGGGTAGGATAGGATGTCATTAACAAGAGCCCAGCTAGCTGTAAGGGTAGCCTTGAATTTCTCATTCTTGCTAAACAGAAGACGCAGAGCACTACAAATGCATACTTGCCTACCTATGAGATTTTGCAACATTTAAGAGTCAGGAACAATACTTTGCACAACATGGCTTATGCTGTGAAGCTCCAGCTTCTCTGAAGTCCACGGCATAATTCCCATTGACTCAAGCAGAGCCAGGACTTCCTATCAGTTCCCAAGAGGTCAGCTATGCTGAGAATTGTGAGCTGTGTGCATCACCAACCCTTCAGCTTGTACTCATGCTTCTTGTGATTGTTTTTGCATGTGGTGGTTTTAGCTTTGCATGCTATACAGATCAAGGAGCCACCACAACATTCTGGTTTTGTTTTATTGATTTCACACAATAATGAGGCACACTTAGTTTCTGTTTTCCAACCAAAAGTGCTGTAGCAATGGAAATCAGATAAAACCTCATAATTCATCTGGTTTCCCACCACACCACCTAGCTCTCTTTGTAATTACCCGCTTGTTGCGGCTCAGTTACTAAAACCATTCCCTGCTCTAAATAAGCTTCAGGCCTTGTTTCTTCAGCTCCTGTTACACATTATCAACACAGACTACACTGTTCTTGCCTTATTGATGGATGTATAGAATTTGAAGACAAATTGAGGCTAAATGAATTGCTGTCCCCATAAGGACAGTAGTCGACCCTGGAAAGACATCAGAGTTCCTTTGCAGTAGTGCTTCTGAGAGCTACCACCATCAGACCCCTCTGCAGCCTCCCAGTCACATGCCAAAGAGGAAGAAACTAAGATGATCTGTGTAAATGGATAGAGCCTGAGCTGTAAGAAATTTAGCACATGAGAACCTGTGCAACCCAAATGAACTTTTCCTTTGATTTTTCCACATAAGCGTTTTTGCACCCCTTGAATTGCACTTTTGAGTTTCAAGTTTGAACAAGAATGTTTAAGGCTCAAATTGAAATGTGCCTGAAACCATCAGGTTTCATTTGCAAAACCATAAGTGGGCTTCAAGTCACTTGAAAGGTGTGAACTAAGGACTTTAAGTGAAACTTACAACAGTTTTATAACTAAACTTAGAGCAAAACCTGAAACTAAGCAAGTTTTGTGTGGTACTGTAAGTAATATTTTATTCAGCAGTTCTCCTGAGCTTGCTCTTGGTGTATGTGGAAAAATATGCTTTTTGCACTCGCCTAAGATGTCGCAATACTCTAGTATGCCAGATTACTCTTTAAACCTCTGCTTAATATCTCTCCTCCCTCCTCTCTCTGGAGCAGAACCAGCACCAAGACCTTTGGGCAATGAATTTTTATAACAACTCCCCAGAAATCTCCCCTTCCACTTCAGGACGTAAAGGGTTCTTCGCTTATGGCTATGCACCATCTGCCATGATCCACAGGGGCTAAAATGCCAACACTGGCCGTCAGCTGTCATCTTTGCCCCTCTGAACAGGGTGTTACAGGATGTCTCATTCAGCATCTGCAGTCACAGGAGAGGAGAGATTCTTTCGTTCAGAGCAGGGAATAGCCTCCACAGCTGCAGAACACAGGAGGCCCAGGGAACTTCCAAAGGCCAGCAGCTGTGGAAGTAAATTTTGGCTAGACTGGTCCATTATTGTTGATGTACATAAGGCCTGAATATCAGATTCAGAAAACAGTGCACATGCAGAAGGACTCATGGTCTTAATTTTCATATTTAGTTATGCGACTGTATAATAGTTAAACTTTGCTTTGAAGTTATACTCAACTGTTACTATTTCAAGGAAAACTCAGACCTGCCACCACCTTCCTTTCCAGCTAAACCAAGCCACTAGTACAGTGGTTATAACATCGATTTGTCACAAGCACATAGTTAAACTAAGTTAAACACAACATGAAAGAAGAGCTGTCATGTATTAAGTTGGAAATACTCAGCTTTTACTCTTACTGTGATTTAAGTACCAACCACTTGCTATCCTAAATTACCCAGCAGAATGACTGTATGCCTAATTCCATACCAAAAGACCATCTTCAAGAAGCATTCTAGGAGAGCTACATGACCACAATGAAACCTAAGGCTGTGCATTTAGCACCAAACTGGTCTAGTACTTCTGGTCATGTCACTACGCACAACTCTGAAGATTGAAGATTTCCTGTCACTGCTGCTGAATTGCTCGAGCCTTCTTTTAAACTCTGGACTAGCTCATATTACTGATTTGCACATCCATTTCAACTCCTGTAACATAGAGGCAACTCTCAACTAATTTCACACACAAGTGTGTTTAGCTCATGACCCTCTAATATTCTCAGATAAAAATTCAGAAATTTAGCAGCAATGCGTGTAACCCTGTAAAGAACTTGGAAGACATTTTCCCCAATGCTTTCATGCAGCCACTAGAAATGATCTTTCCATTTCCTTTCAATTTCAGTCTTAGGCAAAGTGGTATAGACAACCCCTCCAAATCTAATGTTCTGCAAAACACAGCAGATTCAGTATTCCCTATTTCATATCCTGCAGAGCGAACAAAAACCAAGAAACAGACTTGTTCAACAGTTGGGAAAAAAAAAAAAAAAAAAAAAAAAAAAAAAAATGTTCAAAAAAGAGGAAAAAAAAAAAAAAAAAAAAAAAAAAAAGGAAAGAAAGAAAGAAAGAAAAAAAAAAGATCTGTTCTGGAAGAAGAGCCAAAGAAGGAATAAAGGAGAGTAAGGGAGAGAGCCAAAGCCACCAGCTTCCTCCTGCTGGCTATGCAAGAAAGAAAGGAGCACAACAGGATTACACTGAGGTCGTTTGGTTTAGTTCCCAAGTGGATGCTAACAGATGCCTCTAAGCAAAATTTGGTCCACGCTGCTGCCACCTCATCACCCTGGAGCCACACATCCCACACTCTTTTTGGCAAACTGCTTCACCTACCCAGACAGAGCCCCAGACATCGATGGGCCCATGTTGGGGCCCCAGATTCCATTGGCTCCCCCGTGTCTCCCTTTGTCAGCACATGCCTGCTGGAGAATATCCCTGAGCCCACTCCTGTAGGGTTAGGAGGAAAGTGCAGCTGAGAAAAGGACTGATATTGTTTGGGTGGATTAACAAGCAGGAAAGGATCAGGACAGAAGATAGCAGGGCATGAGAGGACACTGTAAAAGAGAAGACACCAAAAATGACAGACAATGGGAAGAGAGAATTCTGGGAAAAAGAACATACAGGAAATTCTATTTGGTGGTGGCTCACAACCTATGGCTTGAAGGTGACATTGTAATACTGCTCTTGACACAGGAAATAAAAATGTTCTGAGGGGGTCAAACAAAACAAAGCACAATGTTGCCAGCACCATGATACATATTCAGTGTTGCTGTCCACAGGCCAACACAGGTTAGGGAGCACAGCTCTGGATCCCTTAGCTAGAAGTTGTAATCACTCCACCTGATGCCCCTCCAAAAATTTTGTTGTGGCTGTATCACTGGTTATATGAATTTGGTTCTGGAGATGCTCTGATCTTGGTAGCTACAGCACATAGGCACATTGTAACCAAGATAAAAGGATCACAACCCGTTTCCCTACAGACAAGTGAGTACCACACAACATTTCTTCATTGAGCAGATGAAGATGTCTCCAGTGAAAATGTCTGAAAGTGTCTCCAGTGCCACCTGCGGCTAGACAGGCCTCTAACTCTTTGTGTTGCTGATCAGCTTTGTGGGCTGATCCTGTTTCTGAGGGTATGATCTTAACTTCCAAAAGTGAAAGTCTGATACAGTTCATAACTACTCAATATATATATATTAAAAAAAAAAAAAAAAAAAAAAAAAAAAAAAAAAAAAATCACCACCACAAAAAAAAAAAAAAAAAAAAAAAAAAAAAAAAAAAAAAGTGAATTATCCCCACCAGAGATCAGATGAAGGAAAAGATTCTTTTGTGAGTATCAGAAGATAACAAAAATTCTTAATTTCTAATCAAATAAACACTAGAATATTTATTCTCTGGTCCTCATTTCATGTACAAGATGGTTTTGAAATGTTTATGCTTATTTTATAATGTGAGGCAAAATGAATGCTCCTTACACATAGAAATAAACAACCCTTCTCCCTGCCACACACGCGCACTTACAGTTCTATTAAGAAACTTCCTTCCACATCCTTCCTTCGTGGTTGTGAACTCCTCTGGGAGCGACACAACTCCCAGTAGAGCCAACAGAACACTTGCCATTGCTTTCAGTCAGAACATGATTGCGCCCTTTCTCGTGGCAGGCAGAGAGTTAGTTAACTGAACGGAGTTGAAGATGTATTGTAGGAGACAGGAGTAAATCAAATTATATGAAAACATTCCCACGGTTTTGATTTACTTCACAGAAAGAAGCAAAATATTAGACATCTTATATTACTTTACATTTTGCCTGTAGGGCAAATGTGAGGTAAACGTTCAGAAAATTCTAAAAATGTAGCAATAAGCCCTTTCTACTAAGTTCTATATGAGTCCTGCATCACTGAGAATATAATATTATTCTAAGATGCTGAACAGCAGTCTCTAATCCTGTCTCAGAGGCCAATAGATTCCACTGGTTTAGATCAGCTATTCTTTTGCAAAACTGAGATAGAAAAACTAATTAAAATTATAAACTGCACTCTCGAAACTTTAAAATTGGCAAGTTTGTACTGTTGCTGACATCTACTGAGAGAAAGTGAAATTGCACACATCAGCAAAGGGATAAGGGGAGATTTGGTCCTTATTTGTGTTTGCCATTTTAGTTTTCAGTTGCATTTTATGCATGCTTGCAAATTTATTTCTTATATTGTATCAATATTCAGTTGCTTCTTTTAAGGTGAGTCAACTGAGATGCTATAGGAATGTTTTAGAGGAAATAAAAGGAACATTCAGAGGATAGATGTATGTATCCCTTATATAAATACTGCAAACTTATTCTTACAGTCCCAAAAGTCTGAACACTTACATCGTCATACAGCATCAGGTATGCTGAACGTGCATCAGATGCACGTTCTAGTTCATACTCACTGTGCATAAAGCCCTCAAACTGTGGCAGCTGAAGACAAAAATCCACGTAGAACAAAATCCAGTCTTTAGGAAACCATACCGCACAAGTGATATTGAATATTTACATACCATTTGTTTCCTACAGGAAATTGGTAATTTAGCTAAGCTATGGCAGGAGTAAAAACATCACTGCTAAGAGAATGATAAAATAATTCTGAGATGCATTCTGATCTGTGTATCTGGTCTCACGACAACATACAGCATTTACAGTTTTCAGGCAGCTCAGGAAAACATTTTGCTGGTATTTCATGCATCATAGAGCATATGCTTTCACCATGCTGAACAAAGAATCCATAGCCATCCTTATAACCACAGAACAATAACAATTACTATACAACTTGCATAGCGACTTCATTCTAACAAAGTTAACAGGAAAGGTCTGTGTATATCAGCTTTTGTAATAACAAAACTAAATTATGAAACGATTTTTTTTTTTTTTTCAAGAAGGAAAACATAAAATTCTAATAGAGTGCGAATGAGTCAGGGGTGATAATGACTGGGTGCAGATCTGTGTTTCTCCACTTCTGGGCAAATTCCTCACCATTGAGGTTGCACTGAATTTACAGGATTATAAATAAAAAAATAATTTGGCCAATAAATATTTGTAACATAGGTCAACATTATCAATAAAGCAGCTTAATTAATCTGCTTCTTGCAATAATGCAAATATCCACACTCTAAATATCATATTACAAGCTTTGACCTGTGATGAAGTTGTTAGGAAATACCCCTTTTACGTTGACAAGGACAGGATTTCAGTGTATGCATGATCTTTTTACATTTGTTTCTGCAGACTCTGATATGGATCTAAACATAAAATAGTATTTTTGACTCACATATCTGATGCATAAAATAGTCCCAGAAGTCATTCTTGGTCACACAGGCCTAAACCCCAACCGAAGGTTTTGAGTATCGCACATACATTGTAAGCTGTGGTGCAAAATTGGAATTCCTCTCCCAATTGTTCTCTGACTGAAGGTACCTTGAAGTTTCATTGTTACCAAAAGCTTGGTTTCTCCATGCATTCTGGCATGCCACAGTCCTGTGAGGTCTAAACAACTCAGCACTTACTTCTCCTACATCCATCAGGATTCATGCAGTCACCACTTGTGCCTGATCCAGTACACATTCTCATTGCTCATACTGGCCTCTTCAGAAAAAGCAGCAGCAGCCACATCTTTCTAGAATAGGAAAAGGTGGGTTATATAGCTTGTCCCCCACCACAGCCCTTCAATAAGTGACTGAATCGTAGTCTTTCCCTTCCACTCCTCAGACAGGTTGGAAACCCAGGCCATGCTCATCCTCTCCCTGAGGCTTGTGAATCTAGAGAAGAGCTTCCCTGGGAGAGGATGAGTTTACAACCATACAGAATAGCTTGTCTGCGTCAGATGAACTCTTCAGAGACATACAAGAAACAGACACGAGGGGAACAGGGTCTCTGCCATGAAGGGATTTAATTCCAGCTGAGTTTTACAGTCATCTAACCATTGGGTGGCATGACTTCAGAGAAATTATAGTCACCTAACTTTTCTCCTGCCAGGAACCAGACTGCAGAGTACCTGGAGGTTACTTCCATACTGACTCCCTTTTTGTTTTCTAGTGTCATCTGCAGTTTGCACGGCTCATTCAGAAGGGACTTTTGATATACTGTGTGAGAATCCTTGGTGCTCGGCTCAAGGCTGTGCCTTTCACCTTACATTCAGACAGCTAAAAACAGCACAGTGCTCAACACTGTAACAAATAAGTCTCTGAAAATCTCTTAATGAAATGCCATTTATGCACTTGTATCAATCTCCTTTATATGGGCATTTAGGAGGGTTAAGTCTCTAGTGAAGCAAAGTCCCCCAACCTGGCACTTCGAAAAGTTCTAACACAGCATTATATTTAAAAACATACGGATCAGAAATAGAGAGAAACGAGAAGATATTTGAATGACTGTTCCTGAACAGAAATCATTTCCTTATTCTATTATAACCCTATTTCTGATTGCCTAAAAAGAATGCTGAAACATTTGGCTTTCTAGAAATAACTTGGTTCCAAAGATGAGTCTGAAAAGGCTCATTCTGGCTTGCACTCATTGAAAACCACGGCACTCAGATTAATATCAACATTTTGGCAATTCTAATAACAGAGACTGCCAAAAGTATGTTGTCTATCAAATGTACACGGAACAAAGATGTTAGAATATTAAAAACAGATGTCACAGATATCTATGAAAATACTCATGCTCCCCAAATACTCGGCAAGGCAAGATGTACAAAAGCTCATGAAAGATGAAATTAATGCATCCCATTCAAATGCTTTCAAATACCTTGTATGTATGTAAACTTGCTTATAAAATATGTATACTGAAAGATGTTAAAAAGGAGGATTGTGTCATAATTTGATAATGGCCTTGTATATTAAAATTTAGAGTGTTAACAGTTCAGTAATATATTCAAGACTACTTTTTACAGTTTCTTATTTAAACTGCCATGTTCTGTTACAGAAAAAGTGTGCAAGGTTTTCCTGTTGTTATTAATTTACATTTTAAATATTATTTTACTGACAAAGGAAGTTTATAGAAAAAGCTGCTACTAGAAAAACATCTACACAACTTACTGGAAGTAGTCATCACATAAAAAGAGCTTATTGTCTAAAATTAAAAGACCACTTAGAAAACCTAAATATCTTGAGAGTTTGAGCAGGCACAGAACATGCTTTCATCTTCTGCTCTAGTTATTTTCAATATTAACAACTCCAAGCAGCAAAAATTAAACCAGCTTCCACACAGAAAATCATGGATATTGGCAGAGGTTTTTTTTTTTCCCCTCTGTATGAAAGAAGTATTGGGTTATTTTAATTGTCAGAATAGGAAAAGATTTTACCTCTAGAGCAGATGTTTTCAGATTTCAGGCACAGAAAATTCACCTTACACAAATGAAGCCAAAATTTTCACATATTGCAGATTCAGGGAATGAAATATTTAAAATAAAAGTAACAATAATAATTTGAAAAAAAAAAAAACACAAAAATTGAAGTAATATTGTAAACCTCCGAATATAATAATTGGCAATGACAATACTGTGTTTCTCACGAGATGATATTATTTGAAGTTGACATCAAGAAACTTGAATACAGCAGTGGAAGCTAATGATTGTGAGGTTCAGATTTCCTCACTTGAAATCATCATTTCAGTAAGAAGAGGATGATGGTTCCATAAAACTTGTCACCAACTCACATTCGCTTGAGAAAGTAGAGCCAAACAAGACCTGTCTTGATTTTAAGCTTTATTTTATAAGTATGCACACAACTTTAAGATTTTCAGAGGCAAAAGACCAGCTGCCTGATGTTAAAATGACTGCTGAACTTAGATGCATGATGTTGTGGATGACATAACAGTAACCTAAAAACAGAGTAACACAACACGATCCCAATGTCATAATAGAAAGAAGAGCAACATGTTCTGTTCTTTTCAGGTTTTAAAACCCTGCTCATTTCCTCTCACCATTTCATGCTGATAGGATTACAACATCGCAAAACTACAACAGTAACAGCTTCTGGGCGGAGGCTGGCGCAGGGTGCGACACAGCCCTTCGCAGGGTGCAGACGCTCAGCACCAGACCTGCGCCGCGGCCCCGCCACAGAGGCCGCCTCCTTGCTTAACTAGGCCCTAAACCACGACTGCTCTTGCTGTAAAATCACCCTCTTACAATTAACAGATGTGAAAGCAAACTTGGCATATACGGATGGCTGAATTTTTTCCCTTTGAATAATCTGGTTATATCCAGTTTCCGCAGCAATTGTAAGAGTGTTTACACTGTTTTTTTTTTTTCATTTCCCTTTCCTAATAACACAAAGCAGACGCGGTGTGTCTGATTTACCTCAGGAGGAAGCAGGAGAGGAAGGGTGCTCCTGGCTCCTGCATGGAATGCGTTGAGAGGAGGGGAATGGGGTGCTGCATTTGGGGTTATTTATTTTGTTAATATCTTCAGACCCCAAGGGCCCCATTCTCGTCCTCCTTGGCTGATCTCCAGACTGAAGCTGTCAGCCAAGGAGAGTATAATATCTTCAGGCTATGGCCCATTTGAAGTTTTTCCTCAGCTCTCACTGAGCTTTTCCCTCAGCTCAGGGGAGGCCATAGTGTCCCACCCTGCTGCGCGGCCCCCACAATGCCGGGCCCCTGGGTGCCTCATGGGGCTGGGCCCCACAGGGCCTGTCCTCCGCACACCTCAGGAGCCAACGAGTCACTCACCTGGTGGCCACAAGGCCAGCTCCCGCCTGCCTGAGCTCCCCAAGGCCTGCGTCACGCCTCAGCCACCGCCTGACCTTGCCAGCCCAAGTGCTGCTGTCCCCTCATGCATCCCGTGAGAAACCCCTGGGCCTGGATTTGAGGCCTCGATTTTCCCCCTCAGGAGTGACTCACTGACAATTACCCCCCTTCCGCATTTTCCTTATTTTCTAGCTCTCTAGGGAGGCCTGATATTTAATTAAAGCATCATGAATGAACTAGATATTTAATTACATGGGTATGTCAGGTAGCCTAACTTAACAGAACATCATAAATCCTTGAAACTGTTTTCATATTGCTTTTAAGCTGTTACCCAGAAATTGCATACAGGCCAGTTGTATTCTTTGAGCAGTGGAAACAGAAACAGTATCAGGCAAGGACATGGACACCTAAATTTTTCCAGTAAAGATGTCAAACAACATTTTAAAACATTTTAAAACAATATTCAGAATGTAACTTTCATACTTACTCTACCAACACAAGGATATGGCTACTTAGAACAATGCAGTTCATTAGCATGGCTTCATTAACCCAGGCCAAGCTCGGCACTAATGAGACTATATTGCATCCAGCGCCCTGGCAAGCCAGCCAGCTTGCCGAGTGCTGCCTGGTGCCATGTCCATGTCCCTAACGGCATTACACCGGGAATGCACCAGCTAATTACATATAAAGACAGTTACAATTTTCAAACCCAAAAGCAAGTTCCAAACAAGGCTATTTTGGAGGGAAAATAAATAAAAAGTTCTCTCACTGCCTTAGGGTTTAGAATTATTATGGCAACCTTAACCCAATGGCACTGTGGCAAATACCACAAAATGCCTTGCATGGCACAGCTCTGCAGAGGCGAATCCCACTGGGACATCAGCCTTCCACCCAAAAAGCAAAAAAAATGGGATTTTATTAAGGTCATGGTTCAATCGGCCAGCAAGCCTGGTTTTAAACAACTACTCCGTACCACAGACACACACTAGCGAGCATGTGAGACAAATAGCTGACTGGTTCAAACTGACACCATCAAGTTCATGTTTGTTCCAACTGCTACGAAAAACGACCTCTGTCCTGACAGGCTGTATGCCACATCGAGTATTGCCAGTCCTTGCACAGCTGACATAAAAACATAGAGACAGCATAACCAACACACTGCCTGCTCTGGCTAAATAGACAGGAATAAGCTGTGTATCCATGTGGTATCCTGGTTGAATTAGTACTGCTGGGTGATCCAGTACTGTTCAGTATTACTAATAGTGACACAGTAACCCAGGAAAAAAATTCTTGCTGCAGTGACAGGCTGTAAAGTAGAAAGTGTCCTCCAGAAAGTATCCTGGCTCTCTACTGGCCAGACACAGCCAGGTGGTCCTTGATCAAAGCCCATGTGTAATGTATTTAAATACCGTCTGATGCAGGGCAGTCCTGTGACATACACCACTCTTACAAATATCATCTCACATTACTACTACAAATATCCATCTTACTGTCAAGCAATAAAGTATGGATTTCATAACAAATTCCATAATAAAGTGTAATCTGACTGTCATGCCTAAGCAAATAGCTTTCCTACTGAAACTAGAAGAGACATCAATTTATAAGGGAACATAGGATAAAGCGTAACTTAGGCTTAAGGATGAACATCGTGCTCCCCTTCCTGACATGACTGGAAAAGGTGTTCTAGGCTTTCATCCTGATCCCTGCATCATTGAATCATGAAGCCCCCAGACATTTTGGGGCTATTCTTTCTTACACACTGACGCTTGAAAGAGAAAGCACACTATGCTTTCTGGAGCTTTGCCCTCCTAAGATGTGTCAGAGAATTACGAACGACACAGACAGGTTTGACAGATGTGACAAACTGAAACAAAAACTCCGGCTCCCTTCAGACCTATGAAACATTCTCTCTCATCTCCCTGCTTTTATAAGCTAGGAAATGCACAGTCTGGGTGACAGTCTCCCACAGATCTTCAATCCACCAGTAAAAGCACAGTCTGATCCTGTCTCTCCAGGACAAAACAAAAGGCAGAGCCCCTTTTCTACGGGAGATGAGTGTGATACCTCATAAGAGAGTCATATTGGGTAAATCTGAAATGCTTTGCCAATTCCCTTTATGCCAAAAGCAGTTGATAATCCTGGACAGCTACTGGCAATATAGAGAACAGGGCTCCTCAGAACATCTGGCTAATATACCACCTGACCTGTGTTCTGTTTTGCAGGAGGATTCTGACATCCTAGTAACAATATATGCTGTTTGTGCTCTAGGTGTTGGCTGGTTTGTTGTTTTTTTTTTTTTCTTTTTTTTAATTTTAGAAAGTGCTCTCTACAAAGTGGCAAACTGTAGCTTCACCATGTAATGAAATATTTTCCTTTTTAAAATAGATACATATATATAATGTATTTTTTAAAAAAAAATTCTCAGCACATAGTGTAGGTACATGGCACAAAAGTACAGAAATCAGCTTCTAATGTATATACTTAAAACTTTGTTGTCTTTGGTTCTCTACAACACTAAAAAACTTTTAGGAAATTATATACCCAAACAGAGGAATGACACAACGCTTTAAATGTACATATGTCAAGTGTCTCAACAGCCACTAAGAACAAACCCATAAAATTCCCTTCCTGTCTATTGTGTGGCAGTTTCAAATAAGGGGTCAAGCCAAACAGTCCGAGTGCTTTTGCCTTTACACAAACAAAGAACAAAAAGAATACATAAACAGAATTTACATCTGCTACAAATAATTTGAAGTGAACTTTATTTCTGTTTTCTATCAGTAATTTTCATTCTTGGGAAAAAGTGATTAATGTTGGAACACGGCACAGCTGATGATGAAGGAAATTACCCAGACTGAACTATCCTTTCAGCAAGATCAGAAACAAAAACTGGAGGAGGTAACCAGAATTGTCAATGTACTTTAGATTCAAGACCTGATGAGCAATTTCCATTGAATTCCATAGGATTTAAAGCAGCCAGACCAAGCTGTCAGGTTTTAATCACCAATAGCACTAAAAACAGTGCCTGCCTTTGTAAAAGAGGAATATGCTCCAGTTATGGAACAGCACAGAAAGTAACAACAGCACAACCTGAGTGATTACTCCTTCACCTGGTCTGCGTGGAGTTGTTCTTTGCCATCAGTACTTTGTCCAGTCGCATTTTTAAGGCCTGCAGATGAAAGCCTATCACATCCCACAGGGGATAATTCAACAGATAGTTCCTCTTTTACAAGATCTTTAGCTTTCTAGTCGCAATCATATTTTTCTCTTAGCTACATCCATTCAGCTTTATTCCAAGTCTTCCTTAAATGCATCTTTCTGAGTAATAAACCTCTAAATAATTGGTCTTCCTTCTCTATGCTCCTGTAATAACGAATAGATTACACTGTCTGAACTATAGCACTACAAATTTCCGGCACATCGTTTTAGCAATAAGGTATTAGGTATTCTAATAAATACAAGGTTATAACTAGGGGAAATGAATTACCAAGCTATAGATCAGTGAGCAAAAGGTGAAACTGCTGAAGAGATGCTCTTATTGGATTATCCAACTCAAGGCTTATTTATAGCTTTCACTGTGGTTCCCTATCCATCATTTTTATGGTACATAGAAAGAGCTACAAAGCACAAATTGCCTTTTTTTAATTAACATGGACATTTTAGGTAGGCTTAGAACAGGATAACCAGGCTAGGTTATATTTTTTTCCAAAATCTGAAAACAGAGAAGGTACATTTTATTGATCAGGGAGAGCTGTAAGAGCATTGAATAAATTCCCAATCAGAGTCTATGCAATACACTTGTTAGCCTGCACCTTCCTAACAGGCTTGGCTACCTTTTGCCAAGAAATGACAACCAGCTGGGGAGCAGCTCTGCTGAAAAGGCCCTTAGGGTCTTGGTGGAGAGCAAGATGCAGGAGCCAGCAGCATGCCTGCTCAGCCTGGAGCAAGGAAGACTTTGAGGGGATCTAACAGCAGCCCTCCAGTACATACAGGGAGATCCTCAGAGAGGGAGAGCTATGCATGAGCTGAAATGAGAGATTCAGAGTGGTTACAAGAGAAAACTTTTTCCCTTGAGGAAAGTCACACATGGGAACAGGTTGCCCCAAAAGTCTTTGTAGTCTCTACCTTCTGAAGCTTTCAACACCAGACTTGATCAAAGCCCTGAACAACTTCACCTGGCCTCACAGCTGACCCTGCTTTGCACAAAAGCTTGGACAAGAGCACTCCTGAGGTCCTTCCTAACCAGAACTACCCTAAGAACCCTAGGCGACACTCAGAACACACTAATTTTAACAGTTAGCATAGAAGGGACTTTATAAATTGTACTCAAACACAATTCTGCCTCTTCGATCTCTGAAAAGGCTGATGATCTGCATGTCAGGCTAACATAGCTGTTCTCTATAGACTTCTTAGCCTGTTGGTACAGCATAACCTAACCAGTGGCTTAACACCAGCAGCCAGGCTACACTAGTGCCCTTTCTAGCCACAGCCAGAGTAGGAAACTGGGAATGTGCTGATGTTGACAGCTTGGGCTGTGGGGAAGCATAAAGTAAAGTGAAAGTGGCAATGAAGATCATTC
>VXAV01006575.1:80634-94781 GCA_013399715.1 Alectura lathami
TTGCATTCTTCCAGAGCATTGTTTGCTCTTACAGTTTCCTTTTAAATTCTTGCAAACACAAGAATTCTTCCCTCCTGCCCAGCTGTCCCTTCAAAGTCCCTGCTGTGCAAAATATCGAAATTCACAAGTTTAATTAAAATATTTAGTGACTTCTCAAAAGAAAATGAAATTGAGACTTCTGAGCTCTTACAGAGAGCTCAGAAAATATCATATCTTGTAGATAAACGATCTAGTATTTTAGTTTGCATTTTAAGCTAACTACATCCAAAACAAGCAAACATCCATTTCAGGGCTGAACTTCTCTTTCAGTTGTAGAACTGATGTTGTAAGAGCCAAAGCAGTGCCAGCAGTGTTCATGTGAGTGTTCCAGCATTATGAACTATTATAGGAGGACAGAATTTTGAGCACAGGTATTGATAGGTAAGTAAAGTGTCGGCTTTGAAGTGCCTACATTTGATATTTTAATGATCTACAGAAATCTTATTTGTAACAAATATATCTTACTTTAAGGTGCTCTTTGCAACAGACTCCTCTTAATCATTTCACCAATACGCTTCATAATAAATATCTTCATGCAAATAGTAGGTATTATTTCCCTCAACATGTAAATAAATACCTGCAAGGCCAGATGTCACCATTCACCCTGACTACTCACCTAGCCTCCCTTCTGATCAACCCAGAGAAACATGCTTCCGTAGCAATCACCTGAAATTAGTCAGACTCCTGAAGCACAAATTTCCCTTATTGATTACAAAGAATTTAAACAACTAGCTCAGATAAAGACATTCATGTTATGACCTTTAAAAATGTGAGGGGAAAAAAAAAATCTCATCTAAATTTGAATATCTGCAAACTGAGAACCTAAACCGAACGATTATTTGTGAATATAAAGTTAGAGAGATAGTCATGAAAAAAAAAAAACAATGACAACAACAACAAAAAAAACAGCTGTTACTGCACAGTTTTGCACATTTCTTGCTTTAAAGGCCAACGATGGGGACAAATCACTTAAAGGTAATTTCACCAAATTTCCTTTCTCACACAAGATTTACCAGGATGTGGATAGATGTGAGAATATTGACAACATTGGCCTTTGAATGTATTTGTTTTGTTGTTCAGTAATGCCAGATGATGGAAACCCACAGACTCTTTAGTAAATCAATAGTCTAAACAGCAACAGCAACCCTCTTTGATACCAAACAGAGGCAGGAAGAGATGAAACTCCATTTTGTATCCACATGCAACTGCCTCCTAGCAGTCCTCCAGTTCTTACCATGACAGAGGACGATGAAAGTATCTGCAGTCTAAAGCAGTATCTCTTTCCATTTTTAGCAGCCAAACTAACATAACCACAGTGGCAACGTAAAAACAAGTATTTCTTTGGTTAGGGTGGAAATGAACAGGAAAATCTATTTGGATTAAAATAATGAGTAAAACCAGAAATCTGTCATATATAGTACAGAATAAAATAAAGTTGTGTCCCTCCTGCATGACGCTGCCTGATTTTCTCAACGATGAAAATCCTTTACTGTATCATTAATGGCTTAACCATTTTGCTGAAGCTCTGGGCGTGTGCATGCAGTGCTGGGAGGGGAACAGACCTGGACGCCTGATAAAGACAGTTTCAAGCAAAGAACAACAAAGATACAAGTAATGATTTAAAATGAAAGGCTTAAAAGGACTCAAGGGAAAAATACTGGGCAACTAGCCCTACCTCTACCAGATATCATTTTGTACTTTGAAAACATTATATGCAAGGCTTCATCTGATAACCAAAAGTTAAATAATTATGTATTTTTTATTCTCTTCTCTCTACATGCATACAGACAGAAATCCTGATTTTTTGAGAATAAATACAGGAACTAGGGGGGACAAGACTCAAAACTTTTCTGTTTCCTTCCAGGGTTGTACAGTTTCTTTGGTAGTTTCATCCCAGCTCCTCCCTTGTGTCTGGATAAAGGGATTACATACAAGTTTCCATCTACCAGATAACCAGATGAATAATCACATTGATTGTTTAGAGGTTACTAAGGCCCCAGACATTGAATTCATAAATCCATACCCTTTACCCACACTCATTCATTTTTTATGAGGTGAACAGCTGAATACCAGCAACTACTAAGATCCTTTGTGCCTCTGAAACATTAGCAGAATTGTTTAAAGTACAGTTTGCAGAGTTCTGTATGAAGATTTTGATCAAGTTCCTTATTTTCAGAACATTATAAACACATTACTAAGGAATGCTTTTAAAGATTTTTCCCTCTCTAGCAAAGACTGACAGATTCAGACCACTAGGTTTGCAGCAAGAGAATCACTCGTGGCACTTCGATATTGCACAGATGAACAGACTTAAATTTACATCATAATAAGCACACAGTGGGCATCATAAGTATGCACAAAGTCAGACTGGTTACACCTTTCCTGCAATGATGATACACTTGTCTGTCATCTATATTTGCACAAGCCTCCCAAGATGTCTTTGTCATTTCTCTTTCAGAAGATTAAAAGAATCTCCGTCATCTGTCAAGAGTTTCAGTTCTGCTATGTGCTACTTACAACACAGAATATTGCTTTTACTTTACTTCTCATTGTTCTCCTATGTCTCCCACATATATCCACTCTCACAATTCAATTTTCTGACAAGGACCTCGCCTCTCTCCTCTCTGAGGCACCTCAGTAATGACAACAGAATAAGTGAATACATGCAAGTATTTGGGAGCAAGTAAACACTGTAAAGTTAACCAGAAAAGTAGGTGAAGCTGGAAGGTTTCCTGAAATTAGTTAACCATTGCTGTTTATGGTCAAAATATCAGCCAACTCTGGAGTACAGGGAAGTTTTTACTCCTCAACTGCCTATGTACCTGCTAGCACTAGAACACCTTTCCAAGTGTAATTTGCTTCCCCCCAAAATGTGCCCAAAACTCCTTATCTGACAAGGCTGACTAAGCTCGAGACACTCATGAATACTTCTTCGGGGCTATAGCGACTTAAATGACAATCCATGCTAACAGCAACACATCATGTTAATGTATACGAAGGCAGCTTCCAGGAACATGCTTTGTCTGAGCTGTAGCAACAGCCATGTTGCAGCTGGTGTGATCACACAACAAATCGCAAAGAAAAGCAGACTATGCTTACTTAATTAATGAATATCTAATACAGAAGCCGACACCCCAATGTTGCAAAAGCCTTGATAATTGCCATGCATCCTGTTTATGTCTCTGTCCAAGCAAGTAGCACAAGCAACATATAACATGTGAAGAAAAGACAATATAAAAACAAACCCATACTTAAATGATTTGTGAGCTGTTTTTTATACTGTCCACAGTTTTACTAGCATTATGTAAATAACACAAAGGGATGACTTGCCTCTGAATCCATCTATATCAGTTTTTTAAATGAAAGTTAGATAAATCCATACTTCCTCTCTGCCCAAAGGCTGGGAGCAAAAGCATTGGTGAGATATCTTATTTTGAGCAAAAAGGGCATTTAACACAGTGATTAGCACAACTTCAGAATTAGTACACATCTGGCCTTGAAATTTGGCTGAATTGTGATCTTTTGTTTACCAGTACCATCTAAAAACCTACAACCGAAACAGTTACGGGTGGCTTTATCTTTTCCTCCATTGCCACATTTCAGGGGGTTCTGAAATAGCCAGTTATCTCTTGTGTGTTCACTATTTATACAAGAACATTCACATTGTTACTTTGGTTACATATTTCCTGTCCAGTAAAATGGCAAATAAATAGAAAAAATAGAAAGTATATAATAGAAAAAAATAGAAGTAACAAGCACTACACAAAGTCACATCCAACCAAAGAAATCTGTTTCCAGAACACTGCTGTTTATACACTAATAAGATACGACAAATACATTAGTAACCGCAGAGGTCAGTGGAATTCTTTCTGTGGCCTTTATTGTACTGCTGTTTCTAATAAAAAGTTGCTTAAGTAGCATATAAAAAACCTCAAGGCATTAGTGCTGGGGAGGCTGAGCGTCAGTGACATCAGCCACCTGTAGCAAATGAACCACATTTATGTCACAACTCTGTCTATGCTGATGGGAGTGGGCTGACAGCCACAGATCAGCAGAGAAAATAGGCACTGTCCTAGATCCAAAGTGCACAAAAGCCTTATGTTCATTGCACTCATATTCCTTGATCCAGGCCTGACACAAGTTTTTCTTGATTCTCTGCATCATATACTGGAACAAATTCCCCTTCCGGCTTCTTTACAGCCTACATTTTTTCTGGGGAAAAAAATGTTTACTTTGCTTTTGTATTCCTGCTCAGGAAGCAAAAAGGATTTCACCTCTATGATGTGATGATTTAAAAACATAAATGAAAGAGTTAGAGGATATACACAGCCGAAGCATCAATTACAGTTTAAGACTCAGTTTAAGACTAAATGCTGTTCTAACTCAGTTGAAAGACAGGAAACTGAGACAAATTTATAGAGTGTTATCTCATTTTCACTCTCTTGTTCATGTGCTCAAAATAAAAAAAAAAAAAAAAGAAAAAAAAATCTCTCCATACGTATCTCAATATTCTGCCCTCGAATATCTAGCTGCAGCTTCCAATGACACTTCTAAATTTAGCCATGACAGTGAAGAAAGGGACTGGTTGATGGATAAAAATAAGCCCAAGACAGAGACAATACAACATCTAGTAGCATTTTATCATGCAAGACAAGGCAGGCTTCAGAACGTGCAGATTTTGCATACAATCTGACCAGCACAATAACCCTCTGTACTTTGTGGTGAAGTAAGCAGCCTTGCACTACTTTCATCCATTGTCTATCATTAACAGAAGTAATAGAACAAAAGTATGATAGTTTCAGATATTGTTTATCTGAAGCGCTAACAATTCAGAGATATTTAGCTTTCTGCCAATAAAAAGTAAACCAACCAACCTGTCCCTGTTTAGTTCTCATATGTTTCTTTCAAGGCACCACAGACTAAACAGGAACTCAGAAATGCGGCCTGACACACACAAGCACAAGCTCACTCTCATCAGTTTTTGAGATCACCCTCTAACTGTGTACCATCTGCCAGCCTTTTACAAAAGACAAGGAGAGGCCATCCTACTGCCTTTAATGCCTGCAGAAATATTGCTGCAATAAAACTGCCCAGCTCTATCACTTTGTTTTTATCTTTTATGCTGGCTCATTTTTATTTCATAGCAGTATGAAAAATAAATAAGTCAATCTAGAAATATAATGCACCGATACAGACTGAATGAAATACAGCACATACCTTCTGCTAAATTTGGACTAGAATTAAAAAGGCAAAGTTATGTGTTGTGTTAGTAGACGTTAAAGAATCAGTTCTGAATGGACAGTGAGCTCCAAACCAAGGTACCAGCAGGCTCAGTTCCAGCAAGAGCTTCTGCACAGTTCAATAGCTGATTCTGCAACTGACACATCTCCTAATAGTATTCCATTCCAAAAAATACAGAAAATTAACAAATAACCAGTAAGCCATCACAATGTCACGTTAGGGCAGCTCAAAATCACCTCCTTCTAGTGAAAGATTAGAAAGAGAAGATTACAACTAAATGTCACGCCAGGGTTTATTTATAGTTTTCTGGCATTCCCTTTGACACAGCAAGGTCTCTGCTCTCCTCCCTCACCAGCAGCAGGCAGAGGCGGGGATGTGTCTGTCTCTCTGCAGCACTTATCTGCCTGAACAGGACAGGGTCCAGCAGCCAAGCTCAGAATGCCTGATCCACCAGAGCGCTGCAGCAAACGCTGCACAAACCCACCGCTTACCCTCACGGTTTGTTTGTGGAACTCACACTCGTACTTTTTAAACACCAAAAATATTTTCCAAATGCTTTTTCTTTAACCCAACATTTAAATATAGCACAGAACTCTAGCTTTCAACAAGTTCTGCTGTTCCATTTGATTCTTTGTGAAGCCGTGTTTTTTGAAACAAAGTTGTAAAGTGTAAGGCAGAAAACTGAGTGCTTTTATAATTTCTCTCTATTATCCTCATCTCCAAAGGAAGGACATAGGTCTTACAGGACTGTGTGAGAATTATCTAACATTTGTAAAATTTCTTATTCTCAAAGTGATTTAAGGAATTTCATTAACACTGAGTCAGATGAACATGGGTGGATCAGCAGAAATATCAGATCACTGCTTTCAGGAGATGCTTTTGATGCTGATTTTTTTTTCCCCAAGTTTGCAGTAAGATAAAACTGTCATGGTATGACTAGTCAAGAATCCTGTGTGCACTTTAAGTTACTGTGTAACTAATTCAAATACATAAAGCAATATATTACATAGACAATAAAAATCTACAGGTAATAAATTCCTCTCTTGTTTTAGAGGCATGAGGAAAAAACAGTTCATGATCAGTGATTTTTTTTTTTTTTTGTAGCTGCATCTATACAGTATAATTATACAGTCTGTAGGGCTATTTTTTGAATTACACAAAAAAATGTAAAACACAAGTAGACGGCACAATTACTCTGTGGTTTTTTAATTGTTGAGAATTTTTACCCCGAGAAGTTGCGGATGCCCCACTCCTGGAGGCTGGATGGGGCCCTGGGCAGCCTGATCTAGTGGGTGGCAACCCTACCCATGGCAGGAGTATTGGAACTAGATAATCCTTAAGTTCCCTTCCAACCCAAGCCATTCTATGATTCTATGATACTAAATAATTAGATCCCATCTAGTTCGGAAGATTTTACGTACACTTTCTAAAACTACAATACAGCACTCATTCAATACAGGGTCCCACAGAGGAAAAAAAAAAAAAAAAGTGACCAACAATTGTCCAAGCCCTAATCATTCAAAGTTCTTCCTCATTATTACACTACTCAGCACAGTAAAGTGAGTAAGCCATGAGTCAATATCTATCCTCCTCAAAAACAAGCTTATATTACTGTTAGGGCAATGGGCTCATATGTTTAAGCTAGACCGAGGATTTCTGCAACCAGATGCAAACTAACAACTGGTAGGTGAAAATATTCTAACTGCTGCAACTAAACACCTCTGTACAAAATGAATTATTACAATTTATTGGTGGCCCAAAATTAGATAGTACAAAGGTCTTTTTACTCCATTCTTGACATAACATTTACAGATTCTCAAGGACCTATTACACTGCCAGAGCAGTGTATGAAGACCTGAACGTATACAGGATTCCAGCACAACAAATATCTGATAAAGAATCTTTATTTCTTCCACACTACTTTGCATTTATTTTTATTGTTTTAAAATGTTTATCTTCCTGATTTATTTTTGCTTCTAAGTACCACTAAGAAATTATTTCTAAGAAATCCTAATGTTGCATTACTTCTTATTGTCACGTTGCTATTCAGATATTGGGTCTTGTAAACTCACCCAACTTCTGGTTTGGTTTTGATTTATCCAAGTGAAAATGCTGTGAAGTTGTGGAGCCTGTACACCTTCCCTTTTTATTCTCCAAAAAGTTCAACTATTGCTCTGAAACAACACTTAAAGACCAAGTTCTGTACCAAAGCAGCTGATTTTTTTTCACATGCAGGCTACTTTCTTCCATGAAGGATTGCCCTTCTGAACCCTTCTATACACACCACCTTCAAATCACTTTCACTTCAGAAAAATCATGAATTCTCACATTTCTGTTTCTTACTAGTATACCACCCGTTACTAAAATGAGCTGACACAGCAAAACTTCCAAGTCCCAGGCAAGCCAGCTCCCATACACACTAACGGCTTCTATCTTGCACACTGATAAGCCTACACGAAACGTAAGATCCCCTTCAGGTGGGGATGAAGACCCTGCTTAATGCGAAACCCTACTACTTATAGCTGTTCCCTACTCCTTCAGCAATATCAAATAATAGAGTTCTAAAGGTACTTTAGTCACACATCACCTTCAGTCTCTGTGCTGTTGATCTACCACTGTCCTTCTATTTTGGATGCAGTTTCACTGTCCCCAACATCAGAGCTCAGGCTCAAAGTTCACAGCTGACTTACTCAGCTTCCACACCTTCTCCAGTCTTCCAAGATGATCCAGTTCCCAAAACAACTAAAATCAGCCTCCGTCAATATTTATTCTTTGTTTGTACAGCATTTAACTTTGATTGTTGAAACTTACATTTTTCTTCCTTTCAGGTTCCTTTGCTCCCTGTTCAGGCTGTAAGCCTTCGTCAGGTGGTACTGTTAAGCGTAATCTGCAGACATTCATCTGAAAGAAAAACAAAGATTTGCTTTAAGATTTAAGTATTACAAAAAAAATTACTTGCTTTGCAAAATGAACTGTGCTAACATTCAAGTTTACTATTTTCTACTTTCTGCCGCATAGCTGACAAAAAAAAAAAAAAAAGTTATTTGTAAAAGGCTAGAGAGCTTTTTAGCTGGCAAGAAATAATTCAAGGGCATCCCCATAATTACATACCTGAAATAGCAAAAAACCATTTCAACCAACAATGTGTTCTTATGTACTCATAAATGACATTGAGAGCTGCGATATCAGAACAATGAAAATAATTTCCTAGCTTCTCAGCTTTGTTTGCAGATTTGGCATACTTTTAATCTTCAAAAGGGATTATTTAGAAACACAAAGCCTTCACTTCTGGAGTGAATGTCCCTTTTTTGTTCTGTATTTGATCCAAGGGTACCTCAGTACTGAAATTCCACTAAATTCAAACAGAAATACTATTGAAATGTGTTATATACAATGTGCTTTTAAAAACTAAGCTTCAAAACTCATTACGGAAAATTTAATCTTGTTTCCTCTCTGACTTCAGAAAAGTCATTCTGTTGCTGCGGAAACAGGCCAACGGGATTGATACCTTTTTGCCCCCTATCACTGCTGGCCATGATTTTGGCTGCAGATCTTTGGTGTGACAATATTTTTAGAGCATCATATCTCATACAAGAAACTTGGTTACAATTTTTAGTCTTATCCATGAGACATTTTTGTAGAAAGTAGTCAGAAGTCCTAAGCAGAGCGTACCAAGTGATGAAACAAGAATTTCCAGTTCAAATTCAAAGCTTCATAATATCTTCCTGTGAAATCCCAGCAATCTGTTAACAACAAAAATGACTCACAGCTGTTCCTCAAACGTCTAAAACACCTCTTTCATGATTACTGTGGGCCATCACAACTGTTGTATAGTCCAGCATCTCATCTGATCCAGATGTCTCTAGTTTTTCCTAACTGCTTACATCCAGCTATGCAGAAAGTGTGCTTTCTCTCTGAAGCACACCTTTCCACTGCTCTTGTCCAAGGTCACAGTTCATGTCTTTATCATTACAGTATTTCCTTTTGCTTTGAAAGGAGAAATCATGTTCTGCTCACAGGCATTCAGAGCACAGCAGCAAAGTACTTTTCCTAGACACCAAATTTCACCATTTCAACATTCATTTCTTCCAACTGTCTCTCATATCAGATAAGTTAACTTGACTTCACTTTCAAGGCTCTTCACAACGCAACCTCCTCATAGCACCACTATTCAGTATTACAACAGAGATTCCCATTCTCTCTGTTCCCAAACAATGAGCCCTTTTCAACTTCTAAAACAAGCAGTATTCACTTTTTGTTCTTTCCAAGGAAAAAGAATTGGAGGAACTATCTACACATATCTGTGGCAACAGTAGCTTTTCTTTAAATCCCACCAAGATGACAAATCAACATTGGTATGCCATCAACTGTACTCAAAAATGCTACTTTCTGCTGCCTTTCATCTTCTTTTAGGTCTTTCAGGTCTGCAGGGCCTATCACCAATAAGAACAACGTCCTGAGATAAAGTTCCTATAAAATGCATGATCTCTATTTGTATTATAAAAAGGGGGAAAAAAAAAAATAGTCCATTAACAAGATCACCCTGAAATATCACCTACTTGTTAGACATCTCTGTGGAGGCTACTTTATGTGCAATGGGCTCCTCACTGTTAATTCATCATTCAGCCACATGCTATCGACTCTAGAACAAGAAGCCACAGAGACAGTGACAGAAGAAACAAAGCTTAGCATGAAAGTGGGTTATACTTTAATAGTTCCCAAAGAATTCTGAAACAATGAAACATATTTGAAAACAGTGAGCCCTTGCACACTGGCTTTAGATGCTGACTGAGTGCTATCTGTGTTCTTCTCAGAACACCAGAGTCTTCCCTTATGCTGCAGAAGCTGGAAGATCTTCCTGCTTATAAGTAAGTTATCAAGATACATTAATAATAAATTCCCCCAGTGTTGGAGCTCATTGACTCATAAAGTAACTAATACCATGTTTTACCAGCTATTTAACTTCCATTTCCCCCTGCTCTTTCTTCTCATCAGCTTAGCAAGGCTCTTTCCTCTAAAACATGTGTGTTTACAACAAAAAGGGAAAGAGAGTCTGGCATTCCTCCATGTAGGCAAACAAAAAAGGACCAGACCCATAAATAGGAAACAGAACTGAATTTGTGCTGTGCTGTGCAGGAAGGGACAAATGAGGCCAACTTTTTCTTACAGTNTCAAAGAAATACAAACACATACTGACTGACAACTCAATGTCAGGAGAAATGGAGTTTTGTAAGATTCTCTAAAGCTGGCAAATGGTTTGGCTGTTAGTCAGTATAGGACTAATTATAGCCAACACACTTACAGATCCACGGTGCAGCGATTGTAAATAGGTGATTATCCCTCTGTGTGTACACCAGTTTGTGAATCATGACTGCCTGTCACATTACAGACATTACAGGGAAGCACCAAGGTTATTATGAACGAAACCACAGAAGCCCAGTAAGGAAGGCAGGCAAGTTGTAACAAATAGCTAGGAAATAAATCAGTTAACAGTAATTTGTTGCGACTAAGAACATTGTACAAAAGGTTGTTATCATTTAACTATTTTTCTCGCCCTTTTCTTTTCACACTACCTTCTCTATTACCTCCCTGAATCACAGTTTTGTTCCTTTTCCACTTCCTTGTTTCCAAGTTAGCTCCTAACTATTAAGACATATCACATATCAACATTAAGACATATCACAATCTCAAATCATTATCATATTTTCAGCAGTATTTCTGACACAAAATGAAGATTTAATGCTTCACTTTTCAGCCTCCTGCACATAAATGCCAAGCAGAGGATGGAATGAGCAGTCATCTGAGAATTCCAGCCTTGAAGTCACACCCAGTGAGGTTTGTATAGCAGTGGCAAAGTACCACCCAGTTTTGAATTCCTCGCTGGGACAACCTTATACAGGCTGTACTCTTACCATTGTTTTCAACAATAACACTTCCGCAGCATCCCTGGGGAAACTGCAGAAAATGTATAAAGTAGCCATTCCCTCCTACTCTTCCTGGACCACAGATGATGCATGCTACCAAAGCACAGAACTAGGCACCAATCTGTTGAAATTAAAGAACACCGTAGAGATGAGAAGGGATAAACAATAGGCACCACTTTCCTTTTAACCTTCAGAAGCGGTTACTGTTCTTGCTGTGCAGTGCCTCCTCAAGAAACAACACCCCTTACCATTTGTCAGCAAGTTTACTTGACCAAATGAATGAGCAGGATCACATGGAAATTCGTGGCTAGCCCTCTTCCAACAGCAAAACACGACTGTGGTGATGCCTTAAAATGGAAATGAGATCATAACAGGAAGAGCCTCAACTCACTGCCAAACAGTGGCAGCATAATGTGCAACTGAGAATGAAGCAGTAATTTCCAGAAACAATTGGGTTTTGTAGGGGAAAAACCCAGGAGGAGAAAGATTTCCACAAGCAGGGAAAAGGCTGCAATCCAATTTTCTTCAATTGGTGACTGACAGTAAGAAGAAGTCATGAAAAACAGAGGGACAGACATGGCTTCTACCCTACGTCTATACCACCAAAATTCTGACTTCGTCAGCATAACTTTTAAAAAGAAGGTGTGTAGATACCAAGTTTTCTAGACTATCAGATTTTAGTTTGGTTTGCAGCATCTATAGCTGTGACAAGCCAACAGTACAAGTGACCTTCATTGTGTCAACATGTTATGTTCACTTCTAGCTTTTGACACCACCAACCCATAAGCAGTATTACCAGAGCTCATCTGACATCATTTGCAAAATGATTATGCAGACAGGAAAACAAAGACTGACAGGTTCGCCCCACCACAACACCAGACAGCGAAAGTTTGCTGACTGTAATGGCAATTAACAGGTGAAGACATGCTCTTCTACCAAATTTCTAGGAGGCTCATGGGACAGCATAATTTCAAGCTACCATAAGACATCAGTTAAGAAAAAAAGCCAGTTTAGGTTAGTTAAAAATGATAAGAATTTGTGGCCCAGATCCACAATCCACACTCGTGTTTACCATCCTACTCACATCACTAGGGTGCAACTTAAGACAAATACAGATGACAGATTCAGTTTGAGTAATGTTCTTCAGACTCTTATCCCCTCTTCCTAAAAAAAGGAAACATCCAGAAAGGGATTGATTGTAGCTAACTATGTACTGAAATAACTGCAGAGCTAGCATTAAAATAACGAGCAAGGTTTTGTTAGAATAACCAAGGTTACTAGCATAGCAGCAGAAAAATACAAGCTGTTCTATTAGCAGCTAGCCCCAATCTACCCTCACAGGGGAGACGTGGTTCAGTATTGATCTAAATTCAAATCAGAGTTAACAAAAACAGAACCTATTTTTGCTGATCTTTCCAATGTCTGACAATTAAACATTTTAGAATAACACGCTTGTTGAATAACTATCTGCTATCCAAGCAGCTCAATGGCCAAAAATCTCTCCCTTTCCCTAAGACCAGATGTTAGTTTCAGAGTTTTGTAGGTGACTTTCTCTGCTCATTTATCTGCTGATTAGTCTGCTTCATTTATGAAATCTCCGCTATGAAATTCCCCACACCACCACAATTAGAGGGTACTTTTCTTGTAACCACAGGCACACAGGAATGTGACACACATCTTCCATTTGTTCCGCAATTATTCTAATTGTCTTCCTCCCCTTTTCTGACAACTCATGGTAAGAGTCTCGCATTTCACTCCAAAAGGAACTGCAACTTCCCAATAGGTTTTATTTGCAAATTAGATTTTCTCAGTTTACTTATAAGAAGTTAGGAAATAAAGTTCATTTTACATTAACCATAGCAACATGGGGATAGAATTAAGGAAATTAACACCTGAACACAAATTTTCTTACCTTTAATTTTTTAAAGAAATACTAAAACAGGAAAACTTAATGGAACATGATAGATGAACATAATAAGCATGATTTCCAAGTAATCTTAATTTTTCTACACACACGAACAATTTCAGTTTATTATGAATCTGAGAATTTGTATTTCCTTAACAAAAACCAAGAATAAGCATACCAAGGAATGGATTTATTTCTGTGAAAGAGCATAAGTTGCATGTTACCACGTAAAATGTGATAACATGCCATTCTTCACTGCTTTTATCATCCCTGATAAGCTCAAATTTTTGGAGTGCCAGATGTATCCCTAAATATCATTATGATCAAGATTCATCATGATCACACAACTGAACTTATTTGTAAGGGTGAGCTTATAATTTGATTTTGTTGATTTATTCCTTCACGTAAAATGTGCACCCACAATGGTAACAGTGGCTTTAAAGCAGAGTAGGGACATTGCTGTCATGCCTACCAGAGTTTTAACAACTTTTTAGACACTTTTCCCAGCATATTAATATATCATGATTTATCTCAGTGAGTAAAATGACAAAAACAGAGCTGGTAAATCATATGTCTGTACCTGATGAACCGATTTCATGAGAAATGACCATTGCCATCTAAATCACTACAGTAAGCTTCCCTGTGACAGGAAGAGGCTCTGTGGGCAAGTTCCCTGTTGTAAATATCAAGACACACTGCAAGAGGAAAAAAGTCTCCAAAACAAGCACAGCTTCCTCACAGGTTTCCAGGAAAGCAGCCAGCAGGGACCAGCACCAACAAAAGCCCTGCAGGGCATCCAAAAGCTCTGCCTTTCCCAGCACCTACCACAGACCTACTAGAGAGGCACAAAACGACGTTCTCACACGCCACAAGCTTCGCCTGAAAACACCGAAAATAAGCCAAACAAACCAGAAGCAGCGCTCCGCCGGCAAACCGAAAGAGAGGGGTCACACCGAAGCGTCGCCCCAGGACGCACCCGCGGGACCTCCCCGCCGCCCCCCGCGCTGCCCCGCGCACCTTCCGCCGGGCGCGGCCGC
>VXAV01006575.1:102272-119180 GCA_013399715.1 Alectura lathami
AACCTGGAGATTCACTGCTGCTGCAGATCACTGAAGTTGCTAGTACTGAAGGGAGAGAGACCATTATGTGTAGGTATACAGCATCAGGTTTGGGTCAGACAAAACAGTGAGCTTGATAGCATGAATTCAGCCAGACCTATCAATTAGGTTTACTCACATGGCTAGCAATGATTAGAGAGACTGACAGTAGTTTCCTCTGACACAACTGACACTAGACATCATGAGGGGGAAGGAGAAGAGGGGCTTTGCTTCCTGTGGGGCACTGGAAATTAGCCACTGTTGAAAACAGGATGTTAGACCATTACTCTGCCTCTGGAAATTTCTATATCCTGAATTTAAACAAATGACTAATAGTAACCCAAGGCTCAATCCTCCTGCCTCTAAAATCAATAGCAAAATTCCCAGTAATTTCTACAGATGTTGGACAGAGGCTATAACATATTAATACATTAATTGCATGCACTGGATACATAGGAAATGGTTGAAATGCTCTCCAGAACTGTATACCTAATGAGCATTTCTGTCCCTGTCCTTAAGGAGACAACGTTGAAGCAGATTTCTCAATAAAATATTGTTTGTATTTCCTTGGCTTATGCAAGGAGACAGTGTCCAATGAGGTCATAAACTGCAACTGAAATTGGGTATAGCAAGAACACTTTTTGGGTGCTATTCCATTGTCCAAATCTTCCTGTTTAAGGTCATAACTTCTCTGCATAAATCTACTTAACTATAAACAGGAAATCACTCTGAAATTTAGAATCATTGCAGCATAAAGGTGATTCTTTGATGGCAGAGGGATCTAGAAAAAAAATGAAGATTTGGCTGAAGTTTTGACCCCAATGGGAACCTGACATGAACTTACACATCTCTTGGATTTTTGAAGTGCAGGACAAGCACAAACACATACAGATTAACATCAGTGCTAAGAATATCTGAAATAAGTTGTTTTTCTTTTGCTTACTTGCTACTGGCCCGGTTCCAGAGATTTCTTGAGCACATATTGCCAGCCATATAACTTTAAGATTATTGGGAATCTCTCTCTGCTGGCATAGGTCAAATGTGTTTTGTTTTGTTTCTCCCATCTACGGAACCTACGCAAAGTCTAAAGTTTTTATCCTTTCTTAGTTGATACTGTTTATTAATTTTCTACTAATACCACAGGTGCTTGGTGTATTTTCCACAGATCCCATCAAATTCTCTGGAAAACATTCAGCCTCTTTCTTAGATTGCTCTTTGTCTGATAGCACCAGAAATAGCTCCAGTATAGAGCTCAGATTCCTTGTCTACATGCAAGTTAGCCTATTTAGGTACCAGCAACAACTTTGCCACAGCAACGCAAAAGTTATAATGCACTGGCTTATCCTGTTACGCAGATATAACTTGGAATGGCAGGGTTTCTGTAGCCACATATGGTCTAGATGCTTATAAATGCTTTGGCTGAATATTTAGCTGTCTTTTGGTCAAAACCAAATTCACCACAGTTCATTGCTGTCCTGTGTGAATTCTGGGAAAGTGGAGTAACACTTAGGACCCACACTGTGAAACTGTGACCCCCTCTAAAAGCCACTAGACTGCAGAAGCCAAGTTCTGCACATCACAAGCAGTATTTTCAAACTGGACTGACCACTAGCGTTGACCCATATCCCAGTAAACAAACATCAAACAGATTTTGCTTTCTGTTAAGTGGAGAGATGCTAAGATCTTGTAATTTCAGACTAAAAAAAAAAAAAAAAAAAGGGAAAACTTCTGAGAAAGATCACAACACAAAGTGTAAACACTCAGTCCCCTAACAAATGCTCAAATACACCTGCTTATACTTTTCTTACCCTCCTGACACCTTTCTAGGTCAGGGCCTGAAGTTAGGTGGAATAAATTCAGGTCTAATATGATGCTGGAAATTATTTGTTTGAGAGTACCTTAAAGTGATGAGACAAAAGACAACTTGGTTTTCAAGAACCTCTCTCTCTGAAGTTACAGTCCAGCCATAGTCACTACCTGCTTCCCAGACCATCATTCGCTGTTATGCAGAGTAGTACAGATGTCCAGACTGCATCAGAGTTGCTACCTTGTTTGTCAGTGGCCAGGATTTCCTGTTTCAGAGAGAGGTGTGAGAACTCTATAAGAGATAGATACTAATTATCCTCCCACTCCCTCTAAATACCTCCCTGGATTCCTAATCATTAGAGACTGGCTTACTTCCTGAACTATAGGTTTAGTAAACTCTGCTGACACATTTTCATGAATAATGGGTATTCTAATCAGTTACGAAACTTCTGTCTCATGCTAAATTGTCACCATCAGCACCAGAGAGTTCCATAGTCTAATTATGCTGTAAAAAAGCACCAGTTTTGATCCTTCTTGCTCCATTCTGGTGATTGTCTCCTTGTCACAGCGTTACAAGACAGGGTAAAGAGTAGATGTTGATCTATGCTCTTTCTGTCCTTTACTGCATAATATAAACTTCCAAACAAGTTCAGTATTCCAAGTTGCACTTCAAATTAATTTCTCCAGACCCAGGATCATCACCAGTTTTCTGTGCATCTGTTCTAGACATGAAATAGATTCTTTGAGTACTTCTTACAGCAGCAGCACTTTTGTAGAAAGCATCCTTCTTACTGTATGCAAAGTCGTACACATTACTCACTTCATTCACCTGAAATGCTATTTTGACTACAGCTCTATTGAAAAGGATCTTTGTTGAGCAGCAGATCATTTTCTGTACAGAATACTTTTCAGAATGGCAATCTGGCCTTGTTCTGTACAGTGTTTTGTTGTTGGAGAATTGATATCCGAGGAGAATTAAATAATTTTGTCCATTTTTCAAGAAACCTCTGCTGGGGCTAGAGTTTGACCTCAGGTTTCCCAAGCTTCAGGATACACTTTGGCTTCTCAAGACCTCTCTTAGACTCGTTTATATATGAACTCTCTTTTTAGAAGGCATATCACAGTTGGCTCTACACCAGTTGCTGCCTGGGAAAGCAAGGAAAAGGTGCATTTCTAGGCCATAATTAACACAAGCCAACAAGTCAGTCGAAAGGGTGCAATGACAGCCACAGCAGAAGTCCTTGCTGCTTAGCAGTGCTAAAGGATGAACTCTACCATCCTCATCATACTGAAGGAGGCCAGCAACAAAATATGTCAGCAGTGCCACAGGGCAATTTGTGACTTGCACCGGTAGCAGTCACCAGCTTCACAGATCCAATTATGAGATTCTTTGCAATAAAACCCTGTATTGTGGCAAATACTTACAGTCACGGTATACAGAGTGCATTATGTCATTAAACACAGTTCACAATGTATTAAAATAACACCAGCAAAATGGGATTCAGATCTGCAAGTGCAGGGTATGTGGAACTAAGGCAGGGCACATCCTGTACGCTGTTGCTGCCCGCTCTCTGCTGCCACCTGCAGGGAGCGCTCCTGCATTCTCCCATGCCCTTGGCTTCCTTTCCTGGCTGCAGTTCCCACTTTTACAACTTTCAAATGCTTCTGTGGAAAACAAATGTCCTTCTCACCCTGGAAAAGTTGTATTAAAGCTTTCCCTGTCTTGTGGTGTTTTGTTTCATTTTTCTCAAGAGCTAGAAATGTCAGTCGCTGCTAAGCACAGAAAAGTTTCAGAAGCGCAGCAAAGTTAATAAGTATTAACCTCTCTTTTCCCCTCTGTATTATTTCTAAATTTGTAAAAGTTATAAATGTGATGAGAATAATTGCACAGACTAGACAAAATGCCAGAGTTCAAACGTGCTGCTTCAATTATGCACTGTTGCAGTGTTCTCAGAGGGCCTTACAGCTGGTCTGTAGCAGCAACAGCCATGCACACTCCAGTTGTGATCAGCAGCATGTCACTGCCTGTATGCTTTGGGAAAGCGCAGCTGCAGTCTGTGGAGCAGGTATCACCAATATGTCCCATGGCTGGTTGATATCCTTAAATTCTCCAGAAGAAAAGCTAAAATTACAAGATTTCTAAGAGTTCATGAAATCAATCTGATGTTCTGAGCTTGGCAGGTACAGGAGGTAGGGGTCTATTTAAATGATCAGTGTAGAGACCTATTCTATCCAGGAGTTACTCATTCTGTGTGGTAGGCTTGACACTGCGCAAAACAAATCTAAGCAGACTCCTTGCCCCACTGGGCTTCCAGGTGCTCATTTCCTTCCTGCCACCTGCACTACCCTTCAGATACAACTGCTAATCTCATTCGTTTGACGTCATGTTGACAACTACAGATGCTGCAGTTTATATACAGGCTTCTGAGGCTTGTGTCATAAGTAACTGCCTTCCTGGAAACAGCACTGTGAAGCTTTGCAGTGAAATACCTCCAGGCGAACACAAACACACTACAACAAGAGACTAATTGCTTGAGTACAGAAAGCTTATTATTTTCCTCAAATAAGCTGAAGGATGGGTGCTTAAGGTCACATCCACAGTGCATCAGGACGTTTCCTGAACTACCAGCCTGACAGACCGCAGATACAGCCTACCTCTCACTTTACTTGCGGACACAAGTTAAACTAAAAACATAAGTCAACATGTAGGCAAGATTTCCACCATGAGAGATGAAGACCCAACCCAGACACCTAGAGAACACACAGAGGAGAGTAGCCTGAGTAGCCTCCCCAGCCTCAGAGCCTTTTTCTTCTCTGAAAGGCTGACAAAAAAAAAAAAAAAAAAAAAAAAAAAAGCCTCCAAACTTGCTAAAATCAAAGTAAAATGTACCAGCAGCTACCTATCAAACAGGCAGACCTTTTTTGCAGTACCTAGGAAGCTGGGTTTTTCAAGACATCTAGTGGTTGGCACTCCTTGCATCCTCTCTGCCTTAGTTCATCTAATGCCATGCACTGCATCTTTCAACAGTGTCCACACTTGCCACTGATGAAGGAAGAACCACAGCTAGGAACTGCAAGAGAAACACTCTCAGCCAGGTACCCTGTAAGAAAGCACATCAGAGCACAGCACAAACTGGTAGTCCGAGATGTTCATCTGTATTTTGGGAGGGCTACTCCAAGTGCACTGCTATTGTCCGAGCACTACAGGTGCATTGCACCTACCGGGTAGGCACCTTGTGCATGTACTTACAGTGGGCTTGTTCATGTAACTGATGACATCCTGGAGGGAGGCACACATTACTATATTATGTGGACTCTTAGTTTTCTGCAGCTATTGTTTTGTATCTTGAAAATACCCTGAATGACCTATCTCACATTGCTGCAGGAGCTCCTGTTCTTCTGTGCTCTCTATTATCAACTGCAGGGCACTGGCATGGCAGTATGCAGGAAGCAGCTGGCCCAGCAGGGATAGTGCTGTGGCTCCACTTCAGAGTAGGTGTCACAGGGCAGGTCTAATGAAAAGCCAGTTTTATCTTTGAAAGGATGCCTTTGTGGAACCTATTGCAAACATACACCTGCTGACATAGGCTTGTCTTTAAATGGGAACTGTCTCATTTTAAAAACAGTTGAGTTTGCAAGCATATTGAGTTTGTTTATTACATATCTACTAACTTTGTTATCCTTCTCCTCCAGAGAGGTTATGAAGGACCCTACCTTAGTGAGGAGGGGTTTCCCAATGTCACTATAGCTCATTTTCTCAGCAGAGGAGCTAGCAACAAACAGAAGGGCAGGAAGAGAAAGGTGGTTGGTTAAGTAGACTGCAGCTTTCCTTCTGCTATCACCACTTCAGGTCAATAGTGCCAATACGATGCATGCAAACATGCATGCATACAAAATATTTATTGTGCACACGCCTACTCAGGTTCCTTTCTCCTCATACAGGTAAGGGCTGTAGTGGCCCTATTTCTTACTCTTTCTTTTCTCTTCTCTGACTATCCCATCATGCTTGTTAAATTCAGTCCATCTGAAAAAGTTTCCTAGCCAAAGGATGCCAGGCAAACTAAAGGGATGAATCCTCTTGAGCTCTGTCGGAGGCTCAGACTGCTCTTGAACATCCTGGCAAATATTTATCCTTATGCATTGTCATAGCACTGCACAGACTATGGTCTTACATCGTGACTCTTAGTAATGCTTAAGAAGTGCACAGCTGGGAGAGACATTTTGATCTCAATTGTGAATCTGAACTTATCTTTAATATAGCTGGATACCCCACACACTATGTACTGAAATAATAAGGCACAGTGAGCAGTGTTATAACATAGCTTGATTCAGGAAGCTTCCTTGCTTTGGTTGGCTGATGTTACAGGTTTTACATAGTTTAATTGGACTTACTTTATTTTTTTTTTTCTTTCCCTTTTTCATAACCATTCTGCCTGTAATACAACAAACCATTTTATTATTGTTTGAATAAAAACAAACTTGAAACCGCGCCTACGGCAAGGAAATCTAGACTTAAGGCTGTACCTCTGCAGCAAAGACACACCACAGAGCCTCCTGGTTCTTGCACAGCCAGCACAAGAAGACCTTTAATCTCAGATGTGTGGCAGGTAAGAAAGCTCCATGCCTGGAAAGCATTGCAGTATATTAGTCTGCAGAGCAAAGGGCTAAACACAGCACAGCAAGAAGATATGCTAAAAAAAATATATATATATATATCAGATACACTGAAAAATAAGACTCTTGTTATTTCCTAACATCTTTATCTGGGAAGCTTCAACCCTGACACATTGTAAAGTTTTCAGTGAGGTCTAGTGTTGTGCTTCATTTTCTAGGCATTTTCTTGACAAAAATAAGAGGAGGTCAAAGAGTGATCCAGCAGCTCAAATGCATTAGAAACCAGAATCCTTCCAGCTGCCAGTTCTCCACTTCCAACTACTATATACTCTGTCTTTTCAGGATGGTTCAGCTTCTTTTCCTTTTGGTAAGTGTTTAAAAGACAAATAAAGTGGACAGGTTGGGACTCTGACTCAAAAAGCTCTTTTACATACATGAAATATAAGAAAATCGCAGAACTCAGGTGAAGGTGCTCTTCAATGGGAAGGATTTACCATAACAACATTGTGACAGTAGCCGCTTTGTTTGTCATATCCATTTTAAATAGATAGGATTATATTTTCAAGCAGGTGCCAAATCAACTGATACAGCACTTGCAGAGATGCATGCCTTCAGTGTGTATGTGCTCTTGCATGCTCCAGTCATGAATATATGAATATGTACATCCAATGGGTCCTTTTTCCTTAAGCAGTATTTATTCTACTTTAACCAAAATACTTGAGGAACAAAATTAAAAGTATACCAATCTCAATCTCATCTATAGTACAGAAATCACATGCTGGCAGCCTCAGTCAAGTTCCAGGTCTCAGTCCTTATCTCCCAGAAAAACAAAGGCTGAGAATAGCTAACTCTAGGGAAGTCAACTTCTAGTCAACAGCTCAGTTCCCATATGCACAATGGTACTGGGCTGAGTTCCACAGTCTCCTCTCTCTTTCCACTTCAAGGGCAGCAATGTCTTCTTTATCTTGCCCAGAAAAACACAGCAGTAAACACATCTTCAATCAAAAGCCAAAGTCAAGAGAAAGCACAGAACTGCACAAACAATTCCTTTCTGGAAAAAAGGTAAGATACAAAGAGACATGCAAAACAGATGCTTCTAATACTTGCAAGCACTTGGGCATTTCGAAGTTTGAAGGAGCTGAAGGTTTTTCTGCAAAGCAGAACTACCGACACCGCACAACAGTATATAGATAATCGGTCTCCATTAACACTGCATTCACAAATATATCAAAAAGTATGCAATTTTCAGCACTATCATCTGTCTTGAGAATCTTTACTACAAAGGCATACAGAAAATACGCATTTTCTATCAATACTTCAGTGTGTTCCCTACCATCCTTGATCTTGACCCTTCACAGGGTTTCCCTAGAAATAAACTCTTACATCCATCCCAGCTCAGGTTAGGTGTCTGTATGCTTAAGAAGGCTGTAGTGATTTTCAGTCTTTGGCTATTTAAGGGGGATGGATGAATGGTCAAAACCCCATGGACCAGAACTGGATCCTGCACTGATCTTTCTTACCATCTATATTTTCTCCCTTACTTCACGTTATACTGTTGGTAGGTTTCATCTTATCCATACTGCATGCAAACAAATAAAAGGACTTAATGACACTAGTGCACATAGATTTGTAAAATATAAATCATTGTTCACAAAGCTCATGAAGAAACAGAAGTATACAGAAAACATAGAAAAAGCTCAAGTTACCTGTAAGAGTCCCTTCTTTGCACTCACACAGTGTTCCTACAGTTTCCTGCTGGCAACTTGGAGAGCTTAAACTTTCATCATCCACCTGTGCTCAGAATTTAAGTCAATTTTTTTTTTCTTGCATGTTTTTCTGCTAATGGCATGAAGCTTCAGAATCTGAATAAAACAGCAAATTGTTGTTGTAAGTGGATAAAAGATTGGATGTTTCCTCTTACACAAAGCATACAGTCTCTGCTGACCTCACAGGTTCACTGGTACTAACCAGTAAAGAGCTGTCACACTTCCATGGAGGTAGATGAGCCCAACTTACTACTAGCCTTCACCTTGCCTGTAGAACTTTATTCCCTTTATTCTCAGAAGTGCTTCCTTTCTCAAAATGTTCAGAGAAGAACATATACTATTAAAAACATTTCTATTCATTTCTATACCTCTTTTTCAATAATGCAGTTCACAGGAGTAAGCTGAAACAATAAAATTTTCCCCACTATAACACAATGTGGTCAGGAGGTTAAATATATGACCTAATCCGCCCCTTATGCAAACAAGAAGAAACTAAATAAACCCTGACAATCTCCACGAAATGTTGCTCTTTCAGAAAAGTCTTTAAATACTGTGCAATGTTACTTGATAACTGCAGTTGGTAGAAATTAAGCAGCTGAAATGTGTAGCTTCACTCACAGGATCAGAAATTCCAAAAAGCAACAACATTTAATTACTGAAATATGCTGTGCGATGCAGAAAAGGCCAAAAAGCTGGAAGTATTGCACTGTGTAGCTCACTCAGCAAAGCATACAGCTGGGCTGTAAAAATGAAGAATACACATGGCCTCTGGAATAGTTTAGCAAATCAGTTATAAATAAGAACAGATTATTTAACTAATTACTTAAGCAAAAGGAAGTTGAAAAGACTGAGTATAAATCATAGGAACAGGCAGGTTAATCAACAAGTTATAGACTCATCACCAGGAGACTACATAGGGGGAAAAAATCTGCCTGACTAACAGCGCTGTTCTAAGACAGTATTTGAATAGTATACGGTTTGCCTTATATACATGAGGCGCAGAGAAGCAGGTACAGGGGACAGCAAGAGGAGGGAGACTTTTTCTTTATCCTTGCAAGAAAAAATGATCTCCAAAAGACCTTAATGCTTTTATGAAAAGAGATGCCTTCCAAACTCAAAGGCATTAAAATTTGTTACACATGAAGAATACCCTTGATTTATTACTTGGACAGTAAGTGAAGAGGTTGTGGAGGACAAAGATTTTGTTCACTTGTTTGGTTTAACATTAACATATTTTGCATTGAATAGCAATTGCCCTTGAAAGACCTTGGAGCATTTGCTACATGTTAGTGATTTAAAACATCAAGACACACTTGTAGAAGTTAACTTGTATTCTCCTATCTACAAAAGTAGGTGTAGAAAAGCAAGAAGCTCTGCCAGAATGCAACATGTGTGTATTTAGGCAGAATAGAATTTTAATGGGAGGAAGTATTTTTATGGAAAGTTTATCTGTCACCACATACATATGGCCAAATTCTCAGCAGGATATGAAATGCCATTAATTCCGCAGAGGACACAATGTTCAATGTTCAGCGCAGATACTTACACTGAAAGAGAAGCATCCACCGTATCAGGCATCAGGTTAGGCTCGTCAAAAGCGATTGGGCTTAGGTCTTAGGTTTGTTTATAACATCCTATGGTATCAAAGAAAATGGAAGGTCTCCACAGCTAATAATTCAAGTTATGTTTTTGTAATACACCAAAAGCTCTGACATTTCTAGAAACTTCCCAGGACCAGTTGTTTCTAATCCACCCTTCTTCACATATTACCTGCTTTTACAGTTCAAGAGGTACATTTAAAAATCAAAATGTCAGGCAAATTTTTCTAAACTAAACTCTGACTTAAGATGAGTTTTGATCAAAAACTGCCATGAGATGAACTGAGCAAATCAGACTTCTGTCCTGACCATAGCTAAAATGTTTATCATACACAAAATGTGTGTCAGTGAATGGCTGACAGTAGTTGCATTTTGGTAAGTAAGACTCTCTCAAGTAAAAAAGAGGCACTTTAAATACTCAGGTGTCAAAGCAAAATTTCCAAAAGAGAATAGAGACGGACTGTATAACTTTCTTGACAAGAAATATAAATACACTTGCCCAAACGTGATCCAATTCTGAGAGCATCATGTATTGAAACAGAATGAAGTCTAAATGAAACAAAACAGTGGACGGTTCTTTTGATGATGACATGGCAGCGATGGCCAAGGTCCAGCTGCTAGGATCTCTCCCACTAAAATAAGAAAAGAAGTCTTCTAGGTATTACACCTGTTTAACTAGTAACAAAGAAAGTAGCTATCCAAAAATAAGAAAATACAGAAACCCTTCTACAGCATTAGTACTTCCCAGATAATTATTTTCTTGTTCTATACATATACGTATTCCATATAAAGTTCAATTTTCATATCAAGCTAAATGCACCATACAAAGTAGAACTGTAGGAGCTAAATGTTTATTTTAACATTTACAGTTTAGTGTAACTGGAGGTAGCTGCAATATTTAGTGATTTTCTCCCAGTGGTTTGAAATAATAGTCATCTGTGTACATCGTGATAGAGTACTTGAACAAAACTGAAAAATCAGAATCAGTTTTTTGAAGTTAAGCCTACACAAATATGCAAATGAAATAAAAAAATAAATCACAGAAGTTACAATGATGATTGTCAGTGCAGTGTAGTGCAGACCTTATTAGAGGAAGGGCTGTTTCTATGTTGCCAAAGTAGTAAAACCGGTACTGCAGAAAAGTTAGACAATGCAAGTTCACAACTATCTGAAAATATGTACAAGATTCAGACAATGATCATTACAATTATGCAGTTAATGCTGTTTCCCATGTATCTCAAACCACCAAAATCAAGCTAAGGAAATTACATGGCAACAGAGTCTGTAATGTGCATATATGAATATATTTCTTATCTGCCAGGCAGGAGTGTCATTTTGCATAATTCTATGAAAATGGATTCTCCATTGTCAGGACTTTCGCATTAACCAAGTCTATCAGCCTCACTTCCAGAAATGTTAAATTTGTCCTCTTCAGTATATGCAGTCATAGGAGTAATGGAAAGTCCCACTAACTCCAGGTTGAAGTATTTTTACAGTTACAATAAGCTAGTATTTGGTCTAAATGAAGAAGTACTTATCTATATGTACCTGGGGACAAATGCTAATAATCAAGAGAGGACTTAGCTATGGTTTATTAACAAAATTATGTAGTAGTGCCTTTCCTTAATATTCTAGATTTGCAAAAGAGCAAAAATGGTCTGGTGTAATATAAACAACAAAAATATTTTTAGCAATAAAATGGAAAACACTTTTAAAATAAGATCTGCAATGCCTTTTTTTTTTTTTTTTTAATTTCCCACAAAGTTTGTTCAACAGATGAATCTCCCAAAATGCAGATACTTCTCTAAATTGAAGTAGTAATACATATCTGCATATATGACCCTACATTGCAACAGATCAGAAACAGAAACAAGAACAGGTTAGAAAGAATGCTTTTGTTTCAAGGGTGCAATTTCTTGCCAGGCACATAACTTTCTGGGATCCATTAATGAACTGATTTAGGCATGTACTCAATTAAAAAAACAATTAATTTTACTGGAACAAATGGAACTCCTCAGAGATTTTAAGATAATCCTGTCCTACTGCCCTCAAATGAGCAGGCCTACAGTGCTGTGCCCCTGGCGGTATAGAGTCCATTTCAGGAAACGAAGATGCGAAGTTATCACTGATTTCATTCTCATCCTTCCTACAAACAGAAAGCTTCCCAAACAAAGTTTACAAGAAAGTTGCGGGCAAGCCTCACTCATGATGCAGATGTGATGGTCCCCTTAAAGCCAACAGGCAGGATTAACATTTGATCTTAAACAAAATACAATCAAACTTGAACTTTTTAAAATTGGAATGTACTTTCTGGCTCAGAAACTGTGGATCTGCTCTGTAATGAACAAACATGTATTGTTTTTTTCTTAAACCCCAAATACAATATTCAGTATAAATACAGATATTCTACATATGAAACTGATTTATATAGTATTTGAAACTTTACAAAATATACTAAAGCAGTCAATAAATGATCAGATTTAAAATATTTACAATCTATCTCTCATTCCTCCATACATACAATTATTAAATAATCATCCGTGGCTTCCTTAATTTTAGGAAAAATCTTTTAATAACTACAAACTAAATCTGAATTACTTTCAAATGACTCTTTACTTAAACGGAATTTTAGCAAAATCACATTTCCAATGTGAAACATTATCCCTGTGTTTTCAGTAGCAGTTATATATAACCATGTTTTATAATGCAATCCTGTTTTCTATAATAAACAGAAGATATCTAAACAAGAAAATGACACAGTATGGATGGAAACATTAAATTCCCATGTCTTACATCCCTTTAGGTCTTTTGGCTTCTAGAATATCCAGGTTCTTGATAATTTAAGTTATTCTTCCAGTACTTTCAAGGAATCACAGATTCAATACTTATTTAAATTTTTGTGTCATCATCTTTCGAAAAGTTATTTCCTGAAGGTGCTTCACAGAGACTATCGCCATCCGTGCTGAACTCATCATCATCGTCATCATCATCAAAATCAGTCAACACGTTACTTGGTGAATTCTTTCGTCTACTAAAACAAAAATACACACACTTTTGCTATTAAAACTGCTCATCTATATGCAGAATACTTTCACAAAGCCTGTAACACTGACAGTTAGCATTTGCATTTTTAAAGGATGTCAAAGAGATTCGTGGTCTTAAAGCGGCAGTTTGTCATACACTGCATCTAAAATAAAAGAAACATGCAAGAGAATGGAGACACACTGAGATATTCAGCAATGGTGGAGGAAAACTAAACACAGGACAGCTGCTCCTCTCAGTCATTAGCAGGAAATTTTTATCACTACAAATGATAGGAGTGCCAAGTTCTACTACTTTTTCCATTTTTCATCCTCTGCCTCAGTGACTATTCAGCAGATAGAAAAAAAGTTTGAGCAGATAGAGCACCCTGAAAGGAGTTGGAGAATATCTGTAGGGAAAGAAAATGCTGAAGAGTTACACAGCTCTGCCTCTTAAACTCTGCTTATGACAAACTTCAAGTTTGTTAGAGGAAGCCTCCAGCTGAGGGACTAAAAAAAAGAAATCAATATTGTGAGGGAGAGGTGATAAGTAATTGTAAGGTCTGCTAAGTCATCCTACCTTAATTCCTTCTTTGCAGCATTAAGCTGTCCCTGCAGTTGTTCATTTATGTCTAGTTGCTCTTCTAGGTCTCTCTGGAGTTTCTTTTTAGCATTTTCCAGTCTGTCTATTTCTTCCTCAGCTTCTTCAACTTGACGCTTCATTGCTTTCACACGCAAACTCAACTGAAATATTTACATGTCAGCTGATTAGAAGACTATTTTAATAAAGGAATTTTATTCTTCCAGCATCTATGAGAGGGAGAATAAAGACACAACTTTGCCAGTGTAATGACACTGTAATACTGTGCTTCAAAAATATTCAATAGGCAGAATTAAACTTTGCGAAAAGTGATGGGATACAATTTTTCACAACAAGCAAACAAAGCTTTGTTAAACTATGATAGCAAGATGGCTAAGCAACTTTACCAGACGGATACTATAAAATATGTATTTTATAGGATTTTAAAAGATTGTTACCATAATAGATATCTTTATTTTGAAACTCACTATTAATTCTTTAAGTAGAATATTAACTACTTGACTCACATACTGAAATAAAACATGTTTTAAGCAAGGACTCAACAAAGATCACAGAAATGGAAGAACACATTGCTATCAGAATATCAACATATACTTAACGCTTATTGCCTGTATTTGACAATAAATAGCTTTTTTCTTTAAACAAAATTTTATGGTTGCAAGATAGAATATATGTAGATCATATACTGAATGCTATTGGCTTTATTTCTTGAAGTAATCACAGCACTGCTTCCATAAGTGCTTCATTTTCTCAAATTTAGAAATTAATAGTGATTCACTACTAGAGAAAAGACTATGATGACAAGGGGAACCACAAATCTCATTAAACGCGACTTCATAAAGAACAAAAAAATCAGCATCTACTTATATTCTTCTGAAATATTTTGTACGTATGATGATTTATGCAAATATCGGATAGTAGAACTACTATTATATGAATCCTCCCCTCTACCTGGTCCTTCTGGTCAGTCAATGAGAGATGTTCATCATCTACTTGCAACATTAACTCCTTCACTTTTCTCTCAAGTCTGCGGTTACTTAGTTGGAAATTAGCCCTGTCCCTGGAAAAACAAACACACATAGGACAAGTTGGTGATAAAAGAACTTCCAGTCCTGCTTATTCCTTAGCAATATTTTAAGAGTTAAATAAATGCCACTGACTCCTGCTTTAATTTACTGATTGATTCCATGCAGTACTTAGATAAAAATTCTTCCAATAGTAAACAATGAAGTGAATGTGAAAACTGAAATGTTCATCTATGGTTAGTATTTCTAAGCCTGTTACTAATATTAGATATTGCTAAAATAATGAGGTATGTAACTATATTAGCATTGTGCCCAGTTTCAAATTTGTAAGGCAATTTCTAACATGACTTTGTTCAAAAAGAAAACTTGCAACACTTATATGAAACAGTAACCACTTCAATTCAGTGTTTGTGAAAAAAAAATCAGATCAGTTATGTTAGATATTTAATATAAGCAGAGGACATACATAAACATACATGTTTTGATGTTAGCATAAATAGCTTTACCTTTCTTCATTTTCAAGTCGTTCCTCTAGCTCTGTGATCCTTGCTTCCATTTGAGCTACAAGTCCCTCTTTACTGGACCGGTAAGAACCTTCCAGATGAAGGATTCGGCTCCTTAAGTCCTTGTTCTACAGTTGGAACATATATGATTACTACCTACATGCTCATATTAACAAATACCACCATAACATGAAATAAATTGCTTCAGAAGAACATGAGATGGTAGGTATACTTTTAATTTAGGGAATATGGAAGGAGAGCCAAAGTGATTTTACCGGAAGACAAGGTAGCAAAGAATAAACACATCCTGTGTTACTGTGCTTTATTGAAAAGAGCTTAGTGCTACGCTTGAGCTAAAATTTTAGACTTAAAGGGCCTCTTCAAAGGTTTCAAGCCCTTTCCAACTGCGTTTTTTAATATGCCAGTATTTTTCAAAAAGCATTAGAACTCTCCTATTTTCCATGCTTAATTCCCTTGTCAAATTTTGTATTTCACACCTTTAACTCACTGTTGTGCAGACAAAACAAGGAGATGTTTTACTTGTATCCAAAACCACTTTTGTCCATCAAATCTGCTCCTATGTTATTTTAGGCTTTTTTTCCTCCTTTATTAACTATTCTTCTCCTAACAGATAGGTAGTCTGAAAAAAAAATCATCTTTGCAAGCTGTAGGAGTCCTAAAAGCAGAATTTTTGTACAGTTGCACTTTAGACCTTTACAAGGCTATGTTACTTAGGTTTTCAATGGGGACTGTATAAAGTCGTAGGAAAAAAAAAAAAAAAGTTACACAAAGAACAGAAAATAAAGCTCTTTTTTAATAACTTCTATGAACTCAGATCTCAAACACTGTAAGTTTATATCAGTCAGACAAAATATAAGTATGTACGTGGGATATACCAGTAGGTGGCAATCATTCCTCTCCAACAATTAATTAAAATGGGATTAACTTTGCAGAATTAAAGCCACCAAATTAGGTGTCTGATAGATTGTAATGAGAATTTAGAGAACATCTTTCTATCTTCTTTTCTTGAGACTATCAGTAAGACCATCACTTAGTAAGATATCTTATCTCTCTATTTCAGCTGGGGGCTATGAGAATCTTGCTTTCAAAGACCACTGAGCTGCAGAATAAACATGTTGCAAAAAGGCAGAAAGTAATTTTAAAATACTTTCCATCACAGCTATTGAAACATATGAACCATATTCTTTCCTAGACAGAGAGTAACAGTTCTCTATCAAATCTGTATCTTATCTATAGAAGGCATGTCAGTTTTTTATTTGTTCTTTAAGTATTCAACCATATTTGTAATTGCTTGAAACGATGATCAACTTCAACAGTGTTCCTTTAGTACTGTTAACAGTTTGAAGGACAGCTCCTCCAAAAGTGGTCAGATTTACAGTTAAATTGGATAAAAGTATATTTGATATTCTACAGTCTTTTCTGTAAATGTTATTTTTATGTTTTTTATGTTGATAACTCAGTTTTGTTCTACAAACAAGTACATAAAATCAACTGTCGTATTTCTTTTGTCTTCGATTCTTAAAAGTATAGACAGAATTTGTGTAGTAGAGCCTGCACTCACTACAGCACTACTGTTACATTGTATAAACAAATGAATGTATAGATTGAGTCTTTAGTATATAAAATGCATAAACTGATGGGCCTCAAACTAAAAAGGTGCTGTACAGAAAGAAAAAAAAATTAATGTTATAATGCTAAATTAATATATAACATTTAAGTATCAATATTAAGATGCTCATAGTTTATGATCTACACTGACTAACGCATACTTCCAGCAGTGCATTCNTGGTATGGCAGATATAATTACCTGTCTTTCCAAGGAAATTTTGTCACATTCCAAATCTTGCTTTGTAGCTCTCTCCTGAAGTAGCTCTGTTCTCATTTGTTCAATCTATTGCAGAAAGAAAAGTCAGGAATTTTAGTTAAAGATTTAATT
>VXAV01006575.1:175141-186600 GCA_013399715.1 Alectura lathami
AGTGCTCATAGAGAGTCTGCTTGTCTTTACCAGGGCTTCAAGCACTCACAGATCTGTCAAGATTTGACACTACACTGATACACTAAACTGATAACACCAGTTTTGAATTTGTACTTTCTGGAGCTTTTCCTGGTTAGATAGTATTTTGTGACTGTAGAGGGTGCTCTTCAAATTCTGGTGATGGTACTAACATACTACAACCAGTATCTCTTTCTCAGCTTATCAGTGTTAGGATGTTTACATTTAGCAAAGAAAATTTTTATACAGCTATTCTAATTTATTTTGGATAAGAGCAAAAGTTACTACCCACATTTGTATCCAAATACATCCTTGGAAATTTTTCTGGAGTAAGTTTATTTTTGCAAGTATGCTTCTGCCAAACAATGATAGTATCTTCTGAGAGAAGTATTGATGTCGTCTAAAACAAGTTGAAAGAAATACTAAACAGAGCATAATTGCAAGGCCATTCAAACCTGAATAATAACTTACTGTTCCAAAGAAGTCATTTAAATACTCATAAAACTTCTTAAGTGAAGTTGATGCTCCCACACTGAGCTGTCTGGAATACTTCTGGGAAGGACTTCATTTTGTTTTACTTTGGTTGGTGAATTAATTTTGTATTTTAGTTGATTGCTCCAGCATTCTCCCAAGATACCTGTTTTTTATTCCTCTTTAACTGAATTAGCAGGAAAAGTAAACTAAATCAAAGTTTGTCCTGCTGTTTTTTTCTTTTCTTTTCTTTTTTTTTTTTTTTTTCCTCCTTACAGCTGTATAATGGTTGAAAGAACAGAAAAGAAGAAGAGAAAGCTCCGGGGCGACCTGATAGCGGCTCTTCAATATCTAAAGGGGGGCTACAAGAAAGAAGGGGACAGACTCTAGCAGGGTCTGTTGTGATATGACTAGGGGAAATGATTTCAGATTGAGAGAGGGGAGATTTAGACTAGATACAAGGAAAAAAGTTTTTACAATAAGGGTAGTGAAGCACTGGCACAGGTTGCCCAGAGAGGAGATGGATGCCCCATCCCTGGAGACCTTTGTGATCAGGCAGGACAGGGCTCTGAGCAACCTGATCCAGCTGTAGATGTCCCTGTTCACTGCAGGGAGTTGGACTGGATGACCTTTAAAGGTCCCTTCCAACTCAGACAATTCTATGATTGTATGATACAGTTTGTTTGTTTGTTTGTTTGTTTTTTAATATAAAATGCCAAGTTCCCCTTAGTACAGCCAACAAATGATTTAGTTCATCCTATATGATTGAAAAACATTTTCTCTTTCCAGAGAGGTAACCAGAAAGGGTTAACAGATCTAATATGGGCAGTTTAGAGCACACAAGTCAGTGCAGCTTGTTTTGTCTAGGGAATCCCTCTAAGGTTTTTTGGATAACTTCAGCAGCATCTACTCTAGGGACACTTTGCCAAGATACTACATCAGGAAACCTTTCAAACACAGGTCAGGCCTAACAGATGTTTGCTGCCTTCCAGTGAGAAGAACTTGGCCTGTTGCAATCCAGTTTCTACATCAAATTCATCACACTATCAACTTGCAGGTTAGAGCATGTCCATTAACATGTTTATGCATTGTGTCATACAAAGGGACTTCATGTTACCTAGGACTGTGACTGCAGGCTTGCCATGTGAATGAAATTCTGTCTTTGTGAGTGCTGGCAATATTAACTGCCTCATACATCAGGGGAGTCTCTTCACAGAGGAAATGACATTGCCTGAGGTGCTGTGGTGGAAAATACTTCTGATGCGAGTCATATAGCAACAGAGAACCGGAGATAGGGAGTTCGTCTCAAAGGGCTCGCCTTCCTCAGAATTTAGTACTAAGCACTATAAAGCAAGAGAATTCTAGGCTTACCCCTGAACATCCCATATACTGGGTTTCTCAAAATAGGAAGTTAGAAATGCAAATCTAATGCTTTCAGTAGGAGTCAAGACTTGAACCCAGACTTCTAATCACTTAGCTGTTAGGTAAAATATTTGTGAGAAAAAGTTGGCGTACATTTCTGACTCTAGGAGACAGTTCAGAAATGCATTTTAGAGATTTTCACGTTTCTACAAGTCACATTAAAGGACCTGAATATCAGAAACAGATGAAATCCAAGGCCCATCACCATTTCTTCCATCTTTAATAAAGACCAGTCTGGATGTAACCTACCTGTTTTGATAATTTCTGTGGTGTCCCCTGTATGGAAAGAGGTGATGAACTTTATTGTGGGTTAGAGATTCCACTGTGCAGAGCATCACAGTACCAAAGCCTTTCCTTACCTAACCTGTAGCACTGACAAAAGTTACCCAGCTGTCTAAATTGAACCTGCCTTTACTGGTTCTGTTTTTTAAATTACAGTCTACAATTGTAGAAAATCTTAAAAGCTCAGAAAAAAATATTGCATTGTACAGTACTAACATATTTTAAGCAGTGAGAGCTGTAAACAATGCACATGTTGGAATGACAATAAGACAAATGAAACCTTTCACTGGGAGAATGCAAACCAGAAGACAGACAGCTTGTTTTGCTTTGAGCAAGGCATGAATGCAAACATTTAAAATGGAGGACCTCCTATTTCCTTCTGTGGCCCCTCTGAGCCATTACATTAACTACTTGGAACTATTTACCTACTTCCCTTTAGGCCCCAGGTGCAGACACTCTAGATACTGAAAATGATTTTCATTCTTTTCACTAGAACAAAAAAAGAATACTTGAAAACACTCTTCCTTTCTGAAAATCCAGAAATGTGAGGTGATACAGCATCCTAGCATACATCTTATACCTATTTGTTTTTTAAAAACCCATAATAAACTGTAAGAGTAGTTGAGGAGACAGTGATGTTTCTCTTTCAGACTGCAATGAAAATATTTGTTTAGTTTTGTTGAAATAGCAGGGGCAGCTGGCAGTGTCTTTACATTTATGTATCTTCTAAGATCTCACTAAAGACATACCCTTAATCTTTGAAGAAAGACACATCTGATTTTGCAAATGTGCTGACCTATGCTTATCATGCAGTGGCTCTGATAGCTTTCTTTTTTGATCAGGATGTTAACCTATCTTTAAAACGTGTCCTTAAAGTACAACTAGCCAGATCAAGGCATAAAGTTTTGCATATATGAAACTAGAGAACTAATGGAAGTATTGTATGTTTAGAAAATAAACAATCACATTAGACAATTAAAAAAAAAAAAAAACCACAAGAAAAATCACAGCAGAGGCTCAAACCCTACATTTTTAAATTGGCAGCAAAAAGGATCTAAGGCTCTTTTCAGTAAGCAAATTGTCTCAGAGTTTCCCTTCCAGCTTCTCTCATGGAGAAAAAATGAATTACACTTCGTCTTGTGTCCCTACTGAGAGGTTCTGCTATTAATTTTTTTGGAATACAAACAGCAGACTATGGGACACTGTATAGATATATTTAGGTAATGATTAACAGAATACACAGCTATTTGCACAAAGTGTATTCAACTTCTCCTTTTCCGATGAAGACTATCAGTCAATCCCAGGGTAGCCCAGGTCACCTAGGGGTGGCTACTGGGGCCGGATCCCTCCTGTCACAGCTGCCTGGCAGTGGGCCCACCCTCAAGAACAGCCAGCTGGCTTTGCTGTGCATTTCAGCTTCCTCCAGGTTTTCATGTGGACCCATAAAGCTTTTATTTTCCCTGGTCAGCTTATTTGTTGTCAATCCAGAGAGTTTTCCCATTGTCATTGTTGCTGATGAAGTCAGTTTGCACTTGGAGTTTTCCCCACGGGCTCTCTACTCTCATTTTTCTGATCTGCACTGGCTCTTCAAAAGATCTGATCTGTTTCATAAATTTTGTTAGGTTTCAGGTCAGTTTGGTATTTCTCTGTTCTGATGCTATTGCTTGTCCAGATGCCCAAGTTTCTCTTCTTGAATCTTTCATTTAGAAGATCTTTTCAGAGCACAGGCACCTGTGTTCATCATTGGTAACATATACAAAACTTTCTTTTAGTCAGAAATAATAAACTTCCATGTAGGACTGTGACCAATAACAAAGCAAATAAAAACAACTCATTCCATGTTCATCTTTTGGTGTCAAAAGAAATGTGTAGGTAGCAACTATTATAAAAACAAAACTTTGAATTCTAGAACGTAAATCTACACATGAAGATTTTCCGAGGCAGTCTTGGGAGTATCTCACTATGAAGAGTAGGAAAGAACTCTCAGAATAAAGAGGTTGTTTCCCAGAACATTTGTCTTTCTTTAAATTAAAAATACAATGTATGCCTAAAGTGCGTAGAAATGTTATTCCCAATGAATAATCCTGTTTTCCATAATGAAAGATATTTGGCCTAGTGAGTATAAGAAGATACTGTGATTTGTTTAACTATTTAACTATATCTTAATCTCATTATACTAATTTCTTTTTGCATTTAGTTACCTGGCTGAGGGAAAGAGAGTTTTTAAAACCCTATTTTATTATCTGATTCTTTTTTACTGTATGCTGTCTTACTCAGTAGGACAGCACTAAAAATATTTGTGGTGATATTCATTGCTTTATGTGACCTCATAATCTTAGTTACTTACATTCTTAGCATGGTAGCACAAGTTTTTTCAAATCTGTCATATGAAAGCCTCTCCGTATTGTCTGTAATCACTCTCAACTTCTGGACTTTTTCTGTGATTGCAGTATCCTTACTGAGATGGCAATCTGAATGAGGAAAAATGGTCCATTCCCAGGGGTGATGAATTTAAGACCCTGTGATAGGTCAATGGTGACCTCTCTAAGCTGGTTACTGGTAAGTGCAGAAGAGATCATTACTCCAGCTTCAGCCGTTCTTTTCAGATTAAAACAATGGCATTCACAAAGATAGGAAAAGACATTCAGCTGTTTGAGCAGTTTTTCCTGTTCACTTCTGAAAGAGTCAAACATGCAGTCAAGGCTACTTGCTAGGTTGGTATAACAGTCACTTGGTCACACAAGCCATGGCCATCATAACATCTTCACATTGCAGAATTCCCTGTAAAGACACTAACAAATTTAATTAAGATGCTATTCAAATCACAGCAGTTAATAGTCATCTCACTCAGTGTAAATTATTTGGTATTCAGCTAGACTTAAATTCATCTGCTTTAAAATTCTCACAATCATTTGTTTATGCTCTATCACTAAGTTCTTCTGGACCTTCCCAAATCTTGTTTCAGCTTGTCAGGAGCTTCTTCCATGGGTGTAGTCCACGTCAGCAGTTAGCACACTAAAATTTGCTGGCAGGTAAATTTATTATGACCGAAGCCTAGCCAGCCTGGCATCTGATCTTGCGTCCAACTCAGGATTGAGCTCAATTCAGGACGTGCAGGTTTACTCAGACACTTGAAACTACTGGTACTATCTTGGCATAAGTGCCTTCCTGAAATGTGGCCTTTATCACCTGCAACGATGAGCAGCTGCTGAGTTGGGAAAAAAATAAAAATAAACAAATCTTCTGGTATGGAAATCTGTTTTACATTCCCTACTTAACGTCTGATACTCAACTAATTCCACCTATACTGCATGCACACATTTTGATTTAAATTCCTGTTAGATAATGTCCTGAAGTGTCATACCATTGAAGTCTTTGAAGTATATGTATCTGTAGAAGAGAATTAATTTTTAGTAGTAATGTTTTACTTGAGAGTGATTACATTAAGCATGAAATCTGTGATTCTTGCTATTTCTGATTTTTGCTACAAATAGAATTAGGTTGATTGTGAAGAATGTTACTGAATTCTTTGTGTTAAAAAGGAAGTTGGAATTTTTGAGAGATGTAGTGTTATTGCTGTCACAGTATTTGAGGGAGGGGGGCCAAAGAGCTGAGAGATGCTTTCCAATACATACAGTGCTCTTCAGGCACAAATACTTGGGAAGGAAACAATTCCTTCTAATTAGGAAAGTAATTTTAAACAGGAAAAGATGTAAAAGCTTAAGGACTGTTCTTGTCAGAGAGAGACGTTTGTGAGAAGAATTAGGGCAATAGAGGATTATTGTTTTGTTAAGCCTTTGATTGAGATCTCAGACTTTCATCAGTTCTGTAACAATACAAGCAGGAGATCTAGGGCTCAAACATATCTTCAGAAAAGAGATCTTGGAGGAAGAAAACAAAAATAACCCCAGACTAGGATTTAGCATTTGGGTGTTTATAACTCTCTGTTGAAAGCCAAGGGGAAGTTTTTTCCCTGATCACTCCATTATTTTTAAAAATGGATTGGAAGAAAATCTTGCTTGTGATTTCTCAAAAAAAAAAAAAAAAAAAGAGAGAGAGAGAGAGAGAGAAATAAAGAAAAAGAAAAGGGAAAAGTCTTAATGATCTGAAAAATTCCAGACAAGAACATGTAAGATCCTCCCTTTAGATGAAAATTCTGGAGCTGTCATGTAAAGGCTGCCCTGAGTATAATCAAGATTAGAGCCTTTAATGAAGGCAAAGCTCACTTATCTGATCAGATCCCAGCATAATGGTCTAGCATGTGATATTATCCTATGTAAGTTACATAACACTTTTTGTTTAAGTGCACACTTTTCCTCTTGCACCATGAACAACATTTTTAATTTGTTCAGATCCTTGAAAAATACAAACAGATTTGAAGGGGAAAAAATATTTATTAATTAAAGGAAAAAAAAGAAACAAAAGCAAAACCAAAACCCTTTCTTTGACTTGGTTAAGATAAAAGCAAAACAGGAAACTAATAAAGAGGATCAGAGAACCTAGAAATAAACGTTGACAGGCTTGTACGCTGGCAGTTTAAAATCACACACTATTAAGCATGAGTTTTCCGATGAAGTGTTTGCGCACAAGATTGCCTTTCCCTAGTAAATGCTAAAGATTACCCACAACTCATTTGTGTTTGTGGGTTTTCTGTGAGCATGTGTGGATACATCCTACCATTTATCAGCCACCGTGCACAGAGATCACAAGTCCCCTGCCTCATTAACAGACAGTGAGCCAATTGAAGAACAACTCCATTCTCCCCTGGGGCATCTGAACATATGGTGCAGGAGCAGTACGGTTAATTTTGAAACAGTCAGATCCGGAAAGAGGCTAAGCAGTCAGGCAAAAAGTAGGTAAAGTAACAGGATATACAGAGAGCTAACTTTTGTGAGACAGTTTTCCTGTTTTGCATGTAGAATTGTTAGACCACAGTTTCAAGCTTCTCAGGATTTTTCATGCACTAATAAATAAGAAATAAAGACAGACTGTGCTGGCACTCTACAGCATCACAACATTGTCTCATACTAATGTCAGTAATGTGGAATGGATAGCAGCATTTTTCTATCTGTTTAATGCTACAAATTCAAAAGGCCAAAAGTACTGTTAGTCTTAAGTAGTACTGTTTAAACACTCGTGTCAAATAAGCTAGTTACTTTTTTGTTATATTCTTAGTTAAGCTGGAATGAGGTTTCAGAAAACTCTTCCCGCTATACTTCCGCAATAAAACGTGATATCCAACAAGGAAGTGTTTCTGCTGCTGGAGAAGAGGGTGGGGTGGGGAAAGGAGACATTTTGGCAGAGTAAATGGACAAATCTGTGAACAGATCTTTTTCTCCACCTTCGCCAGTTTTGCAGAGTGCTAGGATGGAAGGAGTGCCACATACGGTTCCTTCCTTCCTTAGCACGACAAGAAGCGGAGTGCCACATTTTGTTGTCCATCTCCAGAAACAGATGTGTTTTCTACTTCTATGCATATACATGAGTGCATACAAAGATGCAGCTGTGTGTACATGTACCCTGCTTATTTCCATACACACATACCTGATTGAGAAAACCTACCTGAAACTTTGTTAGTCACCTGCAGCCTGCAAGCTGTTCAAGCACAGCACCAGAACCAGGGTTATGTTCTGCAAGGAGGAAGGCAGTATTAATGCATGGGTAGACCAAATCCCTGAGAAGAAACAAGGCAGCTGGGGCTTTTTAGCCTGGCATCACTGAATTTTACTGGTGGAGTTGTGTACTGCAGTAGGAAAGACACCTGGAAGCCATTTCCTGCTTGTGAACTGATCTTCCTCCCCCTTCCTCTCAAAGATAAGTGTATGCAATATGGCTTTTGGCTGCAATAAGTTTTTTGGATTTGTAGTGTCAGGAAAGTTTGCTTTAAAGATGCAAATCCAGCTCTTTTCTTAAATACAAAACTGCAAAAGACCCATTTTTTCTTCTGATGCTTTTTTTTCAAATCTCTTTTGACGTCAGATTTTCCCAACTCTGAAAAAGTCTCTACAATTTCATTTTGAAACTGGCAAATTAACTTTAACAAGTCTTTTGTTAACTTTAAAGACAGCTTAGGTACTGACCTGAGCTTTCACACTTCCAGTGCCAGAGCCACTGATTGTTGTTTTCTACACATACCTTACTAAAACACAACAGCTTAAGACTTTTCCCCACTCCCCTTCTTCATTAACTGCTTGAAGTTTCCTTGGCTGTGCCAAGTAAGCACATATTTTGTCCATGAGAATGTCTTTGTCTCTTCAGTCGGCTAGGTTTCCTCTTGTGCGTTGTAATTATTTTGCCAGGAGACGTCTCCTAGCTTTCTTTTTTCTTTGGAAACATTTTATTTGGCAGAATGATCTTTCTGTTTTAGCTATTGGGTAAGGTCTTGCCCCCCCTGAAATCACCAGGAGCCACTGAATTCAAAGATGCCAAAGTTTTCACCTGTTGTCCTAAAAAACACTTAAGAATAGAAGCCTGCAGTGATTTGTCAGCTTGAAAATGCTGAAGCTTTTCTTGATGTCTTCTGTTGAACAGACCGTCTTAGGGAAAAAATAAAGCAGAGGTGGAGCACTCTTGTATTTCTCATACAAGTTTATAAACAACCACCAAATCTTTAATTTGTCTTTTTGCTAAAAGTAGTCTCAGATTTCATAACCAAAGTCTAGAAATTCTTGACAACAAATAATAAAGAGATAGCCAAATGTCAGGAAGACAGTAAAAATGTGTTTTTTTTTTTTTTTTTTAAGATTTTATACAAAAATTCAGTTTAAAATATTCTTAAAGATTTTGAAAAGCTACATTTTTCCTAAACAAATGTTTTAATGTACAATTCATTAGTATCATTACATTATCGTACTATTCCAGTAGTTATTTTAGTGATTGCTTTTCATCACTTTACTAGTGATCCATACCTGCAAAGTCTGAATCCAGGCTTAGCCAAGGAATCCAGGATTCAGCCAAGCTCCAGTCTTTCTGAGGAAAGTAAGACTTTATAGCAAAGTCACACCCTCTTTAGAGGTATAAATGGTAACATTAAGCTTAAGTCATCAGGGCACAATAAGGGATGGCACCTGCCTTCTTAGCCAAACATGACAGTACAGACAGCACAACAGAAGCCTCACCAGCTAAGGCCCTCTATCCCACATTAACAGAGCAAGAAAGCAGAGAAGACTCTTGAGTGGCGGGGAGGGCTAGTCAAAAGTCCAGACACAAGTAAAGTTTGCAGTGGCAAGGCAGGTGTGATGTCAAAGCATGAAGTCAGTCTGCAGGTCAGGGTCAGCTCAGACATCACCAGGCAGGTCCACAGTGACAAGACAGAGCTGGAAAGTCAGGCCAGGTCCGGGTCTGATCAGCAGGGTCTATGACCTATCACAGGTACAGCTGTAGCTAAAGGCAGACACACATATGACATAGCTCAGGCAGTGACTGAAAGCCCAGGTCAGAGGTTAAATGGAGCCCCTGAAGCCACAGGCAGGGAGTTGTGGGGTGGAAGCCCCAGGTGAAACTGGTCAAGGGCCCTGACGTAAGTTAATAGAACATCCAGTCTCATGTTTNGAACATCCAGTCTCATGTTTTCATGCATAAGCAAAAAAAGGAGAGAGTTATGATTCTGGTTTGACCTGTGCTACATTTTCTGATCTCTGAGTGCCTGAATTCTCAACCATGACATTACAGTAATACTATGTCTACTCATAGTTTATATAAACACAGAGTATATTAAACAACTGACTTATGATGTGATACTTTTGTTCCCACTGAATTCTAGACCATCTGTTTACCAAAGAATTTCTAGACTTGGAAAGCGGATCTGATCTATTCTGTTCCTTTACTAAGTAGTTACAGATACTCCTGGAGTATTCTTCTTCATGTACTTTGATATTTATATTTCATTCCTTTTATCATTGCAATTAAACATGGACTCCAGGGCTTGGTTGATGTGTTTGTACTCGGAAATGTCTTTGTTCATTTTAAACCTTCAAAAATTCTCTATTTACATGCTGTTCAAATCATGAAAAATAATGCACACTTCCCAAAGTCTGAGAGTTGCTTTACCAAAGTGTCTGGTCACCTGTCTCAGACAAACAGTTTGGTCCATGTTTATTGATAAGAAATGTTTAGTTTTTCATCTTTTCCAAGTTGGAGTAATACATACTACTATCTCATATTCTGGGACATAGTGTAAGATGTCAGCAGCATTGCAACATAAAACACTTTATAACTAACAAAATGCATGATTCTTCTGTTGGCAGAGAGAACATTTAAAATGCTTCCAATTTACACCAAATTCTCACTGAGTAAATGCGGGCAGAAAGGATCCATTTCAGTGCCTTGCAAGAAGGGATTTTATCCCATCGTAGTGTCTCAGTATTGACTGGAGAACATTTTCTTCTCTAGTTCTGGCTGTTTCCAGTCTGACACTTTGTTTTGATTTTAATAACCTGGTGTGAATTAAAATATCAGGTGCATATCAACAGCTTTTTAGAATAAAGACTACTTGATGCTAGCAACCTGTGCAATACATGTGTGATGTAAAAATGTAAAACAATTAACCACCTAGCTTCTTAGTAAACAGTATGTGTAAAGTATGAACACAAAAATCACAAGCAGGAGAAGCTATGGGAGACCATTAAGAAAAGAGGAAAGATTCAGTGTGGTCACTTGAATAATACCACTTTACTCTAAATTTCTGAATAGTTATGCTGTCAACCTTGGAAAAACTGGGCAAGGCCTGCTAATAGAATGATGCATCTAAAAGGAACAAAGAAATACAANTTCAGTGGATTCAATTCCCTTAGATTGTTGGGACAGCAAAAAAAGCTTTATATCTTTGTCTCGTGTAATTGCTTTGTTCATTACCCTCCTAAATCCCCAAAACAGCAAACAACCCAAGCCTTCCTCTCACACAGATGTAGTCTTGCTATTACGAAGGCTCCACTTGTAAAAAAAAAAAANCCCAACATTAAACTGAAATAAATATGTGGGCACAGACGCAAGAAAACTGCAGCTCACATCCAGTAGAAAATTGAGGGCTCACTGAATGCAAGGTTTAATGAAGGGATTATAAGAATGAAGTCCAAGCACTTCAGTGGATTCAATTCCCTTAGATTGTTGGGACAGCAAAAAAAGCTTTATATCTTTGTCTCGTGTAATTGCTTTGTTCATTACCCTCCTAAATCCCCAAAACAGCAAACAACCCAAGCCTTCCTCTCACACAGATGTAGTCTTGCTATTACGAAGGCTCCACTTGTAAAAAATAAAAAAAAAAAAAA
>VXAV01006576.1:0-28589 GCA_013399715.1 Alectura lathami
CAAAATAAAAAAAAAAAAAAAAAAGAAAATACAAAACAGGGAGGATGAGGGGTGTGAAACATTCCTGCTGCTGTCCCTGCACCCTGGGGAGGGCACGAGCTGGTTCTGCAGGCACAGTGCTTTCCTGGGAGCTGCTAGAAGGGGGAGACCTTGTCCTGACACGTGGCACCCACAGGCCCAGCACAGGCTTCCTGTGTGCCTTGGAGAAGATCACTTAACAGCTCTGTGACTCAGTTTCCCCACCTTTAAACCCACAATATCAATAATTTATACTTCCTGCATGGATGGGAGGCACGGATACTCAGTGCTGCGGGGTATTTATCCCAAGGAGGAACATCTTTTTAAGATGCTGTTTTCCCAAGGGAAGGGGTGGGGGCTGTGCCACCCGGGCAGAGCGTGGACCCTTTCCACTTTATCAGGACAGCAACAGTGGCTGTGGTGAGCTCCCTTCGCTGCACCCATGGGGTGGCTGGGGAACCTCGTGCCTCTTTGTGACTCCCCCAAAATCTCTGCATGCTGAGGCTTCCACCTCCCCAGCACCCTGCTCAGGATCCATGCTGCCTTCTGTCCTTGGGGTGTTTCCAAAGCTGGCCTCCCCCTTCTCCAGCCCTGCACCCCCACAAGCTGGGAGCTGGACCCCCCCATGCTTCACAGTCCCCTGCCAGCGCTGCCGAGCAGGGCCGTGGCAGCAGCCCCTCACCTTGGCTCCAACACTGCGCCCTTGGTCTCCCCCCAGGAAAAACAACATCACCTCAGGCTGAGGTGCAACAGGAGTGACGTTGTCTGGAGGGAAAGAAGGATTTGCTTTAACCTGCGGTGCGTGGCTTCGCAACCAAAGCATGCAGGCAGGCTTCAGGCTAGACTGTACCCTGGCCCCCTGCCAGGCGATGGGCCAAACACTGGTCTGCGTCTCAGCGATGCAAACTCCTGCTCTGCAGCTCCCTTCAGGTTTAGGAAGCCAAGGTCACGCTGCTGCCCTCTGCCCTGGGGCCAGCACGGAGCCGGAGGGGGCTCGCAGCGAAACCCAGCGATGCTCGGCACCCAGCGCGGCTCTGCCGGTGGCACGAGCAGGGGGTGATGTTATTGAAATCCATGTCAGGCGGGTGTTAATGAAGGAAAACCAGGCCTGCAGACTGCATCCCCCTTAAATCTTTGGGAAAACGTGTTTACGTGCTGGAGGGAGGAGGGGAATTGTCGTTCCTAGTGGCAGATGGGGAAATGGGGAGCAGCAGGGCCCCAAGGACCGCAGGACCCACGCTATCTCCAGCACTGCCTCCGGAGGGATTTTAATTGTTACAGAACACAAATGTAATGAATGCAACTTGCAGCAGGATGAGTTGAGCTGTGCCAGTTTCACGCAGCCCCACGCGTGCTCCCAGTGCCTGCATGGAGGACAGGGCTCTGCGCCCGGCCGAGGCTCCCCGCGACGGAGAGGCAGGGAGCTGTGTCTCCAGTGCTCGAGTTTTTCTTTCCGACTCCTAGCTGCCTTGCCAAGTGTTATAAAAATATATCAGTGTGAGCCAAAACATTTAGCACTCCACTTATTACTTTAAGGTTATAGGTTAAACAAATTCCTTCTCAGAATTTACTGTGTTCATTTTAGCTTCACAACACAGCCCTGCTAGCGGTAGATATATTTCACACTGTAATACCTCCCTTATGTATTGGAGGGGGGGGGAAGGAGAAGAGGAAAGTAGCTTTCTAAACTTTTATGTGAACAAAAGCTACTATATAAACTAGCTGAAAACAAGTCCTTTGCAAGAGATAGTTTGTAAAACTTATTTTCCAGTAACCAATAAACCAGGAATTGAAGGTAAAATTTGTTTTTGCCTTACCTAATAATTTTTGCTTCTATTTTTGACTTTTGTGCACAATAAAGCCTAAAAAACAAAACAAAACAAAACAAAAAAAAACAGGAGGCCAGTTCACACCTTGGGCCAGCAGGTGCAATTGCTGCAGTGAGCGTGCACCTCTCTGAGCCAGGCTTAAACCTCTCTCAGGTCGTGCCCAGAGGACGGCTGCCTGCTGCAGTGGCTTGCGTCCAGCTCTAGGCTGGGCAAAGGGACGGCCGGAGAGCAAGGACCTGCGGCTTCCAGTCCTGGCTTTGCCGCTGGGCTCCCTCCAGTCCAATGTGGCGTTAAGGGCCTTTTCTCATTCGCTCGACTGATTTATATAAGTAACTTTGTCTCCGCAGTGTGTCCTTGCTGTCGGTTCCTCCTGTCACCTCCAGTGCTCCGTGCAAGTCACCTCCTCGCCTTCCATCTCTGGAGCGGGGCCGATGCTTTCCCCTAAGGCTGGAGGGGTTAACCTCCCTGGAGGGAGGGTGCAGAGCACACGGATACCAAGACTCCGCAAAATCTGAGGCTAGAGGGAAAGAAAACTGAGGTTCTGGAGCTGATCTGCTCTTGGTAGTCCTATAGCGCTGGTTCAGGCCAACAGGGGACTCATCCTGCCCTTACAGCCCCTTGCACACTGCTTGCAGTATTAATGGGCTCCAAGCTGCTGGCCTTGTTTCTATGGAACAGCCCTTAACAAAAGGGAAAAACAAAGTATTGGGTCCGGTTCACATTTGGGGTTTGGATTTCATCTGGGAGGGGAGGGGAGTGGGAAATCAGACATCGAGGTGTCATGTATGCGAGCTAATAAAACTGGGCCAGCAGATTGAAGATGGAGGAGCTGGGGGACTGTTTAGAGGTATCCGTCACATAAATGAGGAGGTGGAGGAAGTCTGGATGATAGTAACCCCATATTAAAAAATTCTGCCCTGTCAACAAGCGAGGAACTACATGGTGGAAATACGCCTGTGCTTGTTGAACTGTGAAACCAGATGTCTTAGAGCAATAACTATCGCGCAGGAGGCGGGGAGGGCCAAGTGGAACATGTTTGCGTACGATTAAGAAAAAAAATACATGCTGCCACAGCCGTGGTTTCAATTAAAATGGCTCAAACCAAATATTGTTGCTATTAATGGGATGTCCAGCTGTGACACCACCGTGCAGTATCCTTGCACATTCAGTGCAGGCAACATCTGCAGCGTAATCCCAGCATCCGTGCTGGGGAGCCACGGAGCTGAGAGGCAGCTCGGGTTTTTCCTGGTGGCTCAGCCCAGGTGAAAAGTCCCTCGTAGGAAAAAGGGGGGAAATAGGGGCATGGAAGAGGCAGAAGGAGATGCGAACTGAGCCTACTTCCTGTCTTTGGGCAAACCGAGATTTTGGTATGAGGAATGGGAGCATGGCATAAGGAATGGGAGCATGGCATAAGATAGGATTTTGGACCCAGCAGAAATAAATCTTAGTTACTGCAACAGGAAGAACCTGCTGTACTGTTTCCTAAAGGGTAAGGCAGCTGGAGGAAGCAGCACCAGGGAAATGTGGCCCCAAATGAGGCCAGCCAGGCCAGCCATGGGGCAAAGCGCGTTTAAGGAGGTGCCAGTCCTGCCAGATTTGACTGGCTTGGCTTGACTCATGTGAATTGTCATCTTTCATTTGGTTTGCATTTTGGAAATGAGACAGATGCATTTTGAATGGCTGTGCTTTGGTGAAAATGTCTTAAATGAGAATTACAAGCAAATGTTGGAATTATATAAAATAGGATTGGCATGCTGAGTGTGCAAGCTGCTTCTTTCTGAAACCCCTCTCATGAAGCCCTGTTCTTTAGTGATTACTACAAAATGTAAGCCATGCTTTGGTGGCAAAATAGGAGATAAAACCAGAGCGAGACTTGGAAGACACATGGAAGAAATCTTCTGCATTCCTCATGCTGCCAGCATCCTGCCCACCACTGCAGTCTCCCCTCCTGGCACTCACATGAACACCGGAGTGTGAAAATAAAATATAAGTACACTCTAATGGTTCTCTCCTGGGCGATGCTGATCTCTCAGTCTGTTCCCAGAGGCAGGACCATCCCTCTCTAACTCTCATGAGGCCGCATAAAAGTATCGCCACTGTGAACAACAGTGGTGAAAAACAGCTTGGAAGGGAGGATTGGTGCTGTGTGTGAGAGGGGAGCGCAGGTGAGATCTGTCTCCATCCAGGACAACCTGGCGTCAGTGTGAAGAAGGGAAACATTGGGATGGATCCTGCTTGGGAAGGTGAAGGGATACCGCAGGGAAGGAGAAATGAAAGCAGAAACAAGGCAAGGCAGAGCGAAATGTGTGCAACTGGACGCTGGTACGAAACCTGTAAGAAAACAGAACGTTGTGGAGGGAGAAGGGGAGGGAGGAAAGGGCTGGCTTTCTAGCAGCGACTAAAGATGAAGAAGGAACTTGGGAAATGTTGTGCTCTGTGTGCATGGAAAAGCAGTGATCCTGGGGAGAAAAAGAAGAGGAAGAGGGTGTGCCGGTATGTGAGGAGGCTGGAGCACAGGCTTTGAACTCTGATTCTTCTCTCTGAGAGTGAAGGAAGCAGCAGAGGTGATGGAGGAGCAGTAATGGGATGGAAGTATGCGTGAAAATTGCCCTTCAGGTGACAGCTCCTCAGATTTGTAACCCACAAATGTGAAACACTTGCAAAATGCAGTGAAACACGATAAATCACAGTCTTTGTGATCCGCTGAGTCACAAATGTGAATTCTGCAGTCACAGCCTCCCGACGCTGCCAAGTGGCAGTGCTGTGAATCTGTCCATTTGTGACTGTGGGCTTTGCAGAGTGCTGCTGAGGCTTCTGCCGATCTCCAGAGACACGCAGATCCTGCAGCATTCCTGGAGCCTTCACAAAGCTCCCCGTGTCCGCTGCAAGAACCATCCCAGAACTTTCCAGCCACCTTTCCAGAGCTGCTTTGGAGGGAAACCAAACCCTCCCTGACACTTTCCAGAGAAAAGCAGAGCCCTTCTAGAGGCAGCCGGGAGCTCTGCAGAGCTTCCCTGCGCCCCCCCAGCACCATCCCAACAGCGTGAGTACGAAGTCTCTTGGGGCACTTCTCAAGAGCTCTTCCTGGAGCTCTTGGAGCTTTCCAGATCCACACTGAAGCCCCAGCAGACTTTGTCCCATAGGCGTCTCTGGACATACCCTGGAGCAATCTCAGACAGCCCTGCTCCCAATGAGATGCATTAAAGCTTTTCCAGAGCCGTCACAGAGTTTCCCTGGAGCCTTTCCAGCGCCTCTTGGAAGACTGGAGTCGGCAAAATCCAAAGCCACAGCTTGGCAATTTCCTAAACTCGCAAGTCGGCAATTTTGGGAGTCACAAAATAAAGGAAACAGCTGTAAGTGACACGCAGTGGGACTGTGTTACATTAGGCAACTTACAGAGGTATGTTAACTCATGTTAAATTAGGTGTAAAATTGATCTTCACAATTTCCCTGTTGCTGTGTGTGTCATCAGCAGAGAGCAGAGTACCCCTGGGCTGCCATTACATGTGTTTGTCTGCACACTGGATATGATACCGGATCTAAACAGCTGCTTTTTTATCAAAATAGCATGCACGGGGAGTGGATTCGAGCCTTAAGCAGAGAAAGCCTGATGGTGCAGATAGTGCAGAGCGTGCAGATGTTAGCAGCGAGAGCCTGGCGTATTCTGCACGCCGGTCAGCACATCGGTAATGCTTTGGGTTGGCTGGGGCGGCTCTTCCCCAAGCTGACGTGTGGACCGGTTCCTCTGGTGTGGGAAAGGAGCAGCGATGGGGCCCAAACCCTCCTGTAAACTGAACTGGGACACTCCTGTTCCAGCCTTGGCTCCCACTTTTAGATCCCTTTGAACTTGTTCGTATCCTCAGCTGAAAGTTGTTCCTCTGCTTCGTAGCGGGGCCCCTCAGCTCTCCAGCAGTGAGGAAGGGACAGACAAAGCTTATTTTAAATGATGCAGTTCAAGAGGAGGGCTTTTACTGAGCTGTGATTTTGAAAGGCAAAATCTCACAGTCACAAGTCCGAGCCATGGATGTGGAGCTAGCCCTGCTGCTGGCCCCCTGCAGCTAGTGTTCTTCCTACGCTTCAGCAGTGCTTCAGGTCAGCTGGTGGGGTTCCCAAAAGGATACACGAGTTCCTCGGCCGGCGAGGCTGTGTGCAGATGTCTCAATTCATCCTTCACCTTTCCACAGCAGATCGATCTGATTGTTGTTTCCACCTGCAGTATTATCCACAGATGCCCCTGGGCTCCCGTGGAGGCACACCTATGGGTGCTGGTGTGCCAGCACTGTGTTCAACACTTTGTCCTCAATGCAGGTCTCAGATTTATCCAGTTTAAGTTCCACTTTCAGTGCCAAAGCACAAAAATCTGCAATTTTTTCCATTTAGCACCTGAGCGCTTGTGTCCCCCAGCACCCCTCAGCCTCCTAGAAACACCGCTGCTTTGTCTCACACCAACACTGCTTTCCCATCCCTGGTGGAAGGCTGTTTCTGCAGGCATGGCTTGTATGGCGTTTTTTCACCGGTACACGGAGCACAGTAACGTCTGTCTGCTTTTCCTGCTTGTCTAGTTCTTAGAAACCACATGTTCTTCCTTCACCAGCAACTTCGTATTTATTAATCTGCAAAACAAGACCGTACACTTTTTGCAGCAGCAGTGGCGAGTTGGCTGCTGGCCAGGGAGACCCTTAGTCACTTCATTTGCGCAGGCTGCAATAAGAGGAGGGGGAACCCGTCGGGGAGCAATTCGACCAGTCAGACGCCTGCACCGAACTCTCATTTCTACCTCATTAACTTTACAGTTTGACAACTTCACAAGCCAGGGACTTCTGTCGTGATTGCTGCTCTACGGCCAAGTGGCAGACACCTTCTTTCCCTGTGCAGGCTTACTTCACGTATGCTTGCAATGGATTTTCCTGCCCGTGCAGGGAGTAACTCCCAGCTCCCGGCTGGTCGGGTCTTCCTGTGGGTCACAGCTACGTTTGTGGGGTAATTGCCTGCATGCTCTTGTCACAGCCTTTGCTGCTCCAGGTGTACACCTGGCAATGGTCTTACACACCACGAGCCAGTCCGTTGTTGCTTTTGTCTAGACAAAGAAAAAGTCAGACTGATGTCAAGGTTAGTTAGGAGGAATTAACTAAGTTTGAATTTGCTTCTTTTGTCTCTGGAGATGGAGCCTTAGCTCAACGTGAGCTGAAAGCATGAGGAGTATAGAACACAGGGCCAACAGTGTGAGCTGGTCTGACAAAGCTGCATCAGCAGCGGGTCAGCAGGTAGAGCTGGGGTCAGGCTCGGCTAATTCCTGTAGGTGCAGGAATCCCTTCTGCAGACAAGCCTTGGGCAGAGTGTGGAGCCCTCACGTGCTCTGGGATTTCGTCTGCATTCCCTGGGGCCGTACCTGTTGCCCAGAGGTGCTGCTGACCCACACACACAGTCCTGCAGGGCTCACTGAGCCCGCCTGGGTGCGTGCTGCCTGCACTGTGCCCTTGAGATATCCACTCCCCACTTCTGCAGTGCCAGACGGCAGCTCAGCATTAGCGCCAGACGCAAAAATCAGAGCATCTTGTGGCCTCTGGTCCAAAGTCGAAGCTCTGCTTTTATGCCCTGATGTGAAGAACATGGCTCAAAGGCAACCAGGCAGAGGCCATGCTGGTGGACTGGAAATACAACTTCTTCAGCCTTACTGAAGGGATGCTTCAACCTTTCAGAGCTTCCAAGAGCTTGCTGCACAGCTGCCCGCTGGGCTTGCTGATACCTTGTGGCATGGCGGGTGATCCCGAGCTATGGGGGAACAAGGTAGGAACAGTGCTTCATTTTAGTTCCTCATGCTTCAGTGCTCTGCAAAGCTCTAATTAACAGGGGCAAGGACGAAACTTCCCTTTCGGGCACGTTGGCCCCTGGCTCTTTCCTCTCAAGCAGTTGGCCTGAGTCACTGCTGAAGACAAGGGAGGCCCGACCCGATTAAATTCCTCACTTAAGCTCAGCATGGGGATTTCTTCGGCTCTGAGGCAAGCTGCGCATCCACCGCAGCCTGAGCTTCATCTCCAGCTCTGCCTGGTGGAGGTAGAAAGTGATCAGCTTCAGATGACAGCTCAGAGCCCTGCCAAGGCAGAGTGGCTTTGTCCTCGGCGAGATGGATATCACCAAGGCAGAAATCCAACGGTGCAGGCGTTGCACATTGACCTAGTTTGAGCTTTCAGAGCCTTTTAGTAGCACAGACTGATCTTGCACACAAAAATTTGTATAAAACCCAGGAGTCTAACTGGGAAAATGTCTGCTTACATGGTGTTCCCTGGCCTGGACAACAATGGAGGCACAAAGATGCCTGTCCAGAAACCTTCTCAGGTCCTGTTCAACCCAAGTACTCTATCACAGAAAAATTACATTCGTACGTTGACAACGTGGAAAGGAAATTTATTTGGCTGCAGCATCCATGGGATGAAACTGGTTTATCTGAGGGATCATGGCGAGGTCAAGGGAGGAACTAAAGAGGAAGATGAGAAGGAGAACATGGCTGAATGTCACACAGTGAAGCCTTTGTTTGGTGTTAGATGCAGAGAAGATGTTTCTTCCTGGTAGCAAGAGCAAATGACAGGATCAGGTCCTTCCTTCACCTGCGAGCAGGGAGGCTGGGCAAGACCAGGTCAATCCAGTGCAGAATCTGTCCTGCACCTGACACTGCTGAGAGCTGCGAGGAGCCCTGCAGGTGTGGAGTTAATTGCTGCCTTCCCTCAAGCGTGTTTGTAATGCGTAGGTGTCTCCTCTCACAGGGGATAACCCAGCAGAGATTTGTCCTGCAGACTCAGGCCACAGAGGGGATCCCTTGGACTTGCACTGAGGGTCAGTGCAAACCAGAGTCACCAGCGGGACTCTGTAACCAGGGAGAGTCAAAAAGGACAGCCCAGTTGCACTTTGAAAGATTAAGAGGCAGAAGAAGATAAAACGCGTGGCATAACCCCCTCCAGTTATAAAGTGCATCTATTTTCCCTTTCCTCAAACAGAAGATCAAAGAGGTGTTTGATGAAATTAAAACCTTGGGCCAGCTCTTTTGATGGCATAAATTGACTTCACTCCAACTTACTGCAGGTGAGAATCTGACTTTATCTGTTTAAATAAAACTGTTGCTGTACAATAGGTTATAAACTTGTGGAATTACTGATGCAAGATTATTGTTACAGCCAGTAGCTCAAGAGATGCCAAAATGGTTAGACTCGTGTGTATGAATTAGAATAGAAAAGGTCACGGCTGTAGCAAAAACTAGAATATCAAGCTAGATTAGTTCACTAGAAAATGAACAAAGAGAAGGTGCACCTGAAAAAATCCACTGAACCCCTCCAACACTTTGAAACCAGCCCTTGTTCCAGCCGCAGTTTGCTGCGTGGCGTTGGTCGGGCAGAGGGTTGGGTGCAGAATGCCCACAAGGTGAATTTAATGGAAATTCTTGATCTTCCCTTAGCATGAGCAGATCAACCTCCTGATGAAAGCTCGTTCACTCCCTAGTTATTGTTTACTTGGGGCCAAGCTGGGGGCTGAATCCAGCAAACCTGACTTTCAGTTCACCTTCTGCAGACTCCTGCTGCCTTCACCCCAACGGGCTGGTCCCACCCGCAAGGACTCGGTGCAGCTGAGTTCAGCTGGTGAGGGGAATAGTGGGCGCAATTCATCTCAGCTGCCTTGTCAGCAGAATGTGGTGTTTTCTGACAAATGAATAGCTCCATGTGGCGAGCAGTGTCTCTTGGCTAACACCAGGCACAATCCCTGCTGGCTTGGGGTGTGTGGCTGCGCTGGGATGGGCAGCAGGGTCCTCACTGGGAGCCACCGCTGCCAGCAGGGGAAGGGACTTCAACAAGAGCCCTCATTTTGGTGAGCCTGTGCCGTGGGCTTGCCTGGGGCCCTGCCCCTCTCCCACGTTAAATCATCACGCAGGTGATGCTCACTCATGCAGCAAATTAAATCAGGAGAAAGATGTTTCCAGTTGTTCCAAATTAATTGGGTCACACGGGCTGAATCCTGCATGGCCCCGTTTTTCCCAGTGACGGTGGCACAGCAGTGGCATCACCAGTGTGCTGGGGACAGCTCCACTTCCCAGCCTTGCTTCTGAATCCTGGCAGCTACAGGAGTGACAAACATCCAGACACTTGTTGCAAAGCACAGAAATGGAACGAGCTTTTTTGTCAGCAGCAGAAGGCAGAGCAGCTCATTACACAGTGCGGGCACATCAGTGCGTTTCGATCATCACCGTCTTTATCACGGCGCAGCAAAGCAGGCTCTGGGGTAAGGAGCCTGCAGGCTCTGGGGTAAGCGTGACACGCTTCTCCTGACAGCCACAAACTGGAGGAGCTGAGCTGACCATTCGCCTGTGCTTGTGCAAGGCTTGGGGAAATTTCCCTTCTGGTCTTGGCGAGTTCTCCCCGGTGCAGGCGGAGCCCCGTGTCCTGGTCTGCTGGGGGGGCCGGGGCTGCTGCCTGCAGCCCGCCTCTCACTCAGCACCCACCTGCTCCCCATCCCACTGCCTCACCTGCTTCAGGCTCTGGATAATTGATAGTGAATTCACAACCTGTGAATGGCGAATCCGTGTCTGTTCTGTTATTTATTTCATGCGAACCACCAAGAGTTAAAGGAGAAGAAAACATTTGGCTTTTAGCGGTTTACAAAGCCTCATTACAGCTGAAATAAAGTAACCACTAAATCTTGTGTGGTTACCGAGGTCACTGGAGCTCTGGCACGGCGGCGCCAATTTCGGGGCAGGAATTTCGTTCTCCTCCAAGGAGCAGCGTGCACAGTGGTGACAGGATGGCAGGAGGCTCCTTGCTTCTCGTCCCATGGCACAAGGGTTTTGAAACTTCCCTGGTTGCCCTGTGACTTGAGCAAATGTTACTTGGCTGTGCACAGGGATGGATGGGAGCAAGAAAATGTCCAGGACTCGTAATGGCATTTTTCAGACTGCCCCACCCTAGGGTGCACTTGGCCTTGTGGGTGCTGGATGGGCATCGCTAACCCCGCGCCTGGAGGCACTGGGATCTGCCAGCTCCCTGAGCAAGCAGGACATCTGTCTGCGATGCAGGTGACAAGCTGATGGCTGGGGCGATGGACGGGCCAGGAAACTTCACCCCACGAGCCACTGGGCTCAGAGATTTGCAGTCTGGCCTGCAGCTGACTCTTGCAGAAGAACTCCTCCCCAGCTGGTACGTACTCATAGCTCTGCACTGGATCTGCCGTCGCAATGAACTGAGACATTGCGCTTCCACAGCAGTCAGGGCTGGGGAGGGCAGGGGGGCCGGGCGGTGCCGTTTGGGCCATTCCCCACCCAGCACATCCCAATGGGGCTGGTAGCTCGCTCCTGGGAACCCCAGCGCGGCCTCAAGGTGCTTGGGGGAAACGCAGGGGACAAACGAGCCCCTGCGCAGGGCAGCTGCCGACGTTCATTCATTCAGATTTAAAATGGCCTTAATTCAAATTCTTGCATCACACAGTGAGTGAATCAAGCTGAGCTGAATCAACGGTGCTCAATTTCTGAATGAAGCACTCCTCTTGGAGTTTTAGGGTGGCTGAACTGATCTGCTCTAAATTCATGTCTTTAATTAACTGGAATTAATTTTCCCGAGTGCTGCTGCAAGCAGACAGAGCCTTCGTTGGCCTAAAGAGAAAATTCCAGACCTGGCTTCTCTCCTATTCACTTCTGTTCAGCATGCCGCCAGCATAGCAAATTCAATAAAGCTGATTTATTTAATAAGTGTGCTATAACAAATTAAATCAAACACATTTAACACAAACAGATGATGCACCTCATTTAAATGTTAGATTCTTAATTAAAGCGCAGTGATTGTGTTTTGTCCTTTTATTGGCTTCTGGTGAAGCATGGTTGTGAAGTTGCCTCACACACATGCTCAGTTGCTGCTCCCAGATGTAAGGCTCGCCTCAGCTTCTCCTCCCCATGGGCTCACCACGAGGTGGGCTTGCTCCTTACGCTGCCGGCACTCTGCAAGGCAGCTGCTGCCTTTGGATTCCTCAGCAGCAGCGTTTATTGCTGCTGCAAACAGGGCAAATTCAGCATCTATTGGGGCGTCAGCAGCAGGACCAGCACAGACGAGCTGCTGGGGTTTGACCACAGCTCGTACGCCTTGTGAAGGCTTTGAGGGAGCCACGAGGCTCATGGAGAGCCAGGCTGGGGTTTTTTCCAGGGACTGGTGCACTGCCTGGGGTGTTCAGGCATGTGCAAGGGGCTCTGCACCGGGCTTGCAGCGCCGGGAGAGAGCTCGGGGCCAGCTTTGCCCCAGGAGGACAGTGCCAGCTGCAGGCCATGCGTCCTCTCTAGAGAACCCGATGCGGGCAGCCCCTGGCCGTGGTGCTCCAGCAGTTCCAGTGCCTTGCTGAGCAGGATAAAGCTCCCCCACTTGGTGCTGTTTTACTGCCAGCAAACCCACTGCTCCTGCACTTGCTTCCTGAGCTATGCATCAGTCAAAAGGCAAAAGAAAGGAGGAGATTGTTAGACGAAAACCTCGCATGAGGAGCAGCGGTGTTCCTTCATGCTGCTGACACGCTGTTGACACAGCCCTTGATTTACGGCCCCAGGAGCTGTCGCGAGTCCTGTGCAATCTGCTCCAGCTTCCTACCGGGGACAGGGGAGCAGCCGAGCCCCAGAAAGCCAGGCAGTGGATAGGGACCGAACTGGGTGTGCAGGAGGAGCACTGCCCACCCCACCCCCGAGATGCTTTGTTTTGAAAACAACAGTCCCGCTCTAAATGCCAATCTTATTTTTTCACGATTCAGAAGAAATAACACTCTGTTCTCCTTGCTGTTTGCACTGGCAGTGCTCCATATAACGCGAGGTTCGAGAAAGGAATATAATTTCTTGCCCTTCCATATCTCATTTGTTTGGGCATCATTTCTGACTAATCCCCAGTTAATTACTTGAAGATGATGGCTCCCAGGAATGAAAGGGCACCTTTGTGCTGGCCGTGTTGTAGCACTCGCGCGGCTTCGTGTCTGCTGTTAGCAGGTGAAACGCAGCAGGCAGTGCTGGCCTTAGCTTTGTCTGCGAGATGCTGCACCACCAAGCAAGCTACTGCCTCTGTGGCATGGGTGGGTCCGTCAGGACCCAGTTTCTCTTCTCAGTGGTTTTCTTTTTTTTTTTTTTTTTTCCACCAATATTTTCCAAAAACCTTGGTGGGGATTAGAAGGACTTACGAAATCGTGACATTCTTTATTATGAAGGAACATAATTTCTTGGCTGGTCCCACGCAGGATATGTCAGCTCTGCAAACTGGACTTCTGTTTAAGCTACAGGGAATGCTATTAAGAAACAGCAACAGCATGTTGTTATTTTCTATACGAAGCAGGCACTTGGGAAAGGTGCAATGCCTCAGCACTGTTCCACGTGTTTCTGTCTCACTGCTTTGTGGTAAGCAAATCCTGAAACAACTTCCTGCCCAACAGCACTGGTGTGCTAATTACTGAAAAATTGACAGAGGAACAATTTGCTGAGGCAAAAAGGAGCACAACACAGCATAAATCATGGAAATGAAGTGATGGAAATGCAGTTAATTTTTAAAAAGCTTTCATTTCCAGTTTGTTTACCCGAATTAGCATAATGTTAGAGGAAAATGGTTATTCCTAGCCTGCAAACATGTTTTCATGGATACGTGGGACACTGCAGCTACTCCAGCTGAGTATTTGTCACTGTCAGAGAGAGCTGCAGGACATCCACAGGTTGCACAAGCAAGACATTTCTTGGTGTAACAACATTTCTTTTTTAACATCTTATTCTTAATTTTTATTTATTTTTATTTTTTTTTATTTTTTGCAGGAGCTTAGTTGTAAGTATCTTCATCAAAACCGCTGAAGTAAGAACGGTAGAAGTAAAAGCAGAACTGTAACCACAGCTTTTGTTCTGAGAGCAAACTGAAGTTTTGTATTGCTCACAAACCTCACCCACATACTGTGCTGCTGTTACCTAATATCCACCATGCTATTTCGCTGCTTTAAAAACCAGAAGGAAAACATGCTTTGAAGCATGCAAAATCCTCTAATGAAGGTTTAACAGGTGCGTTAAAGGTGATTAAGAAAGAAGTCAAACAAATATTTCCCTGAATGAATGCTGAACAAAAGGTGCTTCGGGGACATCTGAGCCCTGCAGTGGCATCTTGCAAAGCTGAACGTGGCAGGACTGCACCTTCTCTTGGGTCTTTTTAATGACGCAGATTTTTGTATTAGTGCTAACATTTTCTATAACTGGGTACAGAGCGCGGGCCAGCATGAATGGTTTAACCCTGTATGAAAGCAAACTTCTTACTTTTTTATACTCTGGGTTTATTTTCTCGTCTGACATTGTAAACCCAAAATTTTATTGGCTGGATGCTTTTAACCCCTGCATCATTCTCACTGATGTCACTGAGCTGATATTTGTCGTTCATTCCACTTCCCATTTGAATTTTACTGATTGTCGTCTGCATACAATTTACTGAACGCTGGGGAGGAAATTTCCCCTCTGCATCATCTTGGCAGAGAAACTGGCCACACTGCACTTGATGTTTCCTTCTAGAGCTCTGCACCGTTCTCTTTCCAATGAGGGCAATTAGCTCTGAAACACAGCAACACCTGGAACAGTCTGGGCCAGACTGGTTGCTGGGTGTGCATGGATACAGAGGCACAAACATCTCATTTCTTTTTCACTGGCTTATTGCTCTAACATTCATTAATTTCCCCCTTCTGAACCAGAGAGCTCATGAGCAGAGCTCTCCCCTCTGAAGACGCACAGAGCACCTGATGTCCCTGAGCAAGTGCTGCCCTCCTGGATCCCAGTCTGTGTGTAGGGGAAGGAGAAAAAGAAGGATGTGAGAATGCACAGAGGTTAAAACAATTACAAGCAAAAAACAGGAATCAATATCCAGTGTGGATATAGGAGAGATCCTTGGTGCCTACAAACTGAGGATAAAATTGTTATTGCAGGGTTTAGTAGGAATTCTTCGTTACACCTTCTGGATACTTGGTGAATCTCAGTTAATTCAAACCTGTGGCATCTCTGTAAAGAACAAACCCAACTTGTATGTGGGCAAGTCATAGAGCAGGAGGCCTGCCCCACGAAACGTGAGACGCGTGTGACCAGACAACCGTCCTTCCTCCGCTCAGGAGCCCTGTTGGCAAAGGTTGGACAGAAGGAGTAATTAATACTGGAAATGAAAGGCAAACGAAATACCTCTGAGTAGGTGAAGGAAAAGGGAGAAGGTGACCTGGAGGTGCTGACTTGTTTCCTTGACCCAGGAGATCAGCGCTCCTCCGTTGGCACAGCCATCTTATAATGAGCAAATGGGCCTGCAGAGGCTGACCGAGGAGAGAGCCGTGGTGGTGAAATACTAATTGCAAAAAGCAGCAAAGCATTGGGATCTTCTTATGCAGCTGCTATTCCTTCTCTCAGCTCCCCTGGAGGAGAGCAGCCTTGAGGTGCCGTTAACAACGAGGCAGGGCTTCTCTGTTATTCCTTCAGACCACAGGGCTGGGGAGACCACATGGAGTAATTAATTTTGACTTACAGAAGCTGTATTAAATTGGATAGAAATGGGTGAAAATAGGATTAGGAATGGAGTTTAGCCAAGAGCAAACAGAATTAAAACTCTCTAAGAGCAGGTCAACACAGCTGATATCATTGATGCAATGGAAGCAGACAGCTTGGGACATTTTTGAGCGGTAGCGTAACGTTAGAAATTGCAACCTGCCTACTGCCCCGCTAGATCAGGAGAATTACAAAACAAAACGTGATTTTTTTATTTATTTATTTTTTTTCTGGTTGGATTTTTGGCTGCTCTATCTGTTCTGAGCTTACTGGCTTCCAAGGATTAATTTTGAAACAATTGTGCAGAACAAGCAGGAGCCTCCATAAACCCCAACCGATCTCAATGTGCACGGTGCTTTCAGCACGTGCGCGGCAATCTAATTAGTATGGGATTATGCTTGTCACAAATCATCAGAAATGGAAGGATTCTTAACATGAAAACCAGCTCCTCACCCTGGAAGCCTTCTCCCAAAGCTCAAAGACAAACCAGGTTCAGAACCTTTCTCCTGTCACCTGAGGCCACGTCTCAGTGGTGGAGGTTTGCACGTCTCTGCTGGCAGCAGTGGCGATCCACTGCCAAGGACAGAGACACCCTTGGGCTGGAGGGCCTGGCTTAATCCAGAGTTGGTGCAAGGGAGTAAGGACCCTGTGCTCTGGCAGGGCTCAAGCAGTGGATTTGTTTTGCCTCCCTGATGCAGCTGGTAAAGGTCTTGGGTGTATTTCCCATCAGTTTTATTCCAGTGTAAATGCTACAGGCTAAGCTGGAGCAGATCCTGCTGCCGTGCCCCTCCACTGGGCCAGTCCTTGTGTGACCTGGCGCTGTGACACATGATTTTGCTGAGTAATCTCTTAAAAGATGGATTTTTTGCCTCCGTACAAGGCTGTCCAGCCTCAGCCACCAAACACTTTGCCAGCATTAACTGATGAGCACAGAGCTTTGCATTTCCCCTCTCTCTTGGCTCCCAGGAGCAGGGACGGGGGCAGGTGGCAGTGGGACAGGCTCTCAGCCCGCTCGGTGGCCGCTGCAGGGCTGCTTTCATGTGGGAATCGGATTTCTGCAGCTACTGGGAGCCGCACAGAAACATGAATTTCTGTTGTTTTCTCCATGGTTTCCATGGTTTCTGACACCAGGTTTTGTCCTTGTTCTAAAGTGGATGCTCTCCTAATGTGTTTTCTTTGGTCTGAGGTAGCACACAGCATTGCTAGGAAACCTCAGACGCTGGCCAGAGGAGCGAGCAGTGCCGGGGTCTGCGTGGGCATGGCCACGGGGCTGCCCCTTCCTCCCCTTGCCCACCAAGGGAAGGGCAAACACAAGCTCAGAGCCAAGGCAACGGGTCCTGCCTCGAAAAACAAACAAAACCACTTTAAAAATCCCTCTGCCAAGCAACTGCAGCTCCCCGAGCCATGCAGCGCTGTGCTGAGCCAGGGCGGGCGGACCGGTTCCCACCCTCTGCTTTTGGTGCCTTTTCTTTGCCAGAAGCTTTCTTTTCTCTCGTTACTGTATAATTCTGCAGGTGTTACATCACCTCCCGGGCTGAGATCAAAGCAGAGCGCTGGCAAGCCTGACCCATGCGGTGCGGCCATGCGTGCGGTGCACAGAACGGGCTCCATGGGCAGCCCAACCCTCGGGGAAAAACCCTTAAAAAACAAAAACAAAAAAAAAACCTCCTTAAAAGCTGCTGGGTTGGAAGAAGCATGGGGCCGGGGAGCTCTGGCTCTGCTCTCCTTGGCCGGGTGGTGCCCGCTGGCAATGGTTAATGTCCACAGACGTCTGCCAGGTCTGGAGGCAGAGCCCTGAAGTCTGCCTGCGATTGCTGGCTGCAAGTGAGAGGCAGGATTGTCCCGAAATTGCACAGAGAGCAGTCTTGGGGGGACACAGGGTCAGAGCCTGCTTTGCATGTGTCCTGCCAAGTGGCTCAGCCTGGTGGTCTCCGCCAGCCCCGTGCACGTGGCAATGAGGGCACTATGTGCCGCGGGACGTGTAGCCCAGCAGGGACACACCAAGGGGACCAAGTGATCGCCTGTGCCCAAAGCAATTTCCAGCCCCCAGACTAAAAGCTGGATTTGAGCACTGTGGCACAGAGGTGGCAGTGTCCAGGATTCACCGTGCTGCAGAAGACGCCCATGTTGTGCCCTGCAGTCGGCATTGGGTCAGGGACTCATCGTCACTTCCCAGCATCTCAGGAGCAAACCCACGTCGACCCCCAGCACAGCATGGCAAAGGGTGCCAGAGCCTGGCTCCTGCTTTTGCTGCAGAGCAGGGAAGGGGGGCAATATGATTTTTTATCTTGACAGCGTCTCGTAACTGTGAGTCAATCTAGATCTCTGTCAGCTTGTTTTTCCTTCCTCTGCACAGCACTTCGCCTCCTCCCCCTTCCTCCTCCGAAGGTAACTGTATCTCCTACTTAGGCATGCATTCCTTTATAATAAGGTATTATGCCTCTATTTATATGCATCTTAGGTGCAGTCTGAGGCAGCTGCTGCTCTCCAGTGCCCTGGGTGAGGAGCAGAAAATTGAATTCAGCCTGGAATGTGCGGGTGCAGTTGGCCATCTGCACCCGGCTAGGGGCAGCCCTTCCCCTCTGCATGGATGTAACAGCCAGGACCCTGCTGGGGGTCCTACCAGACCCAGGGCTTGGCGTGCCCCCGGGGCTGGGAAGGTGTTTGCAGAGACCTGGCTCACTAGGCATGGACCCGGCTGTGAGGGATGCATGAGCTGGGGAGCGACTGCGTAAGCGCAGCGAGGTCGAGGCTGCCCAAGTGTTTTCTGCGCAGTGGGTTTGGGATTTTGGCTGCTCCCAACTGACCGTGCATGGTCTGTGTGGTGGCAGATGTCTGGGAGCCTGGGCTCTGCCCCCTCTCCCTGTGTCCCTGCCTTGCTCTGCCATCCAATACCACCGTGACGAATGCAGCACAAGGACCCAGCTGGATGGAGCTGAAATGGTGCATTTTAGCAGCCCTTTCTGGATTAAGCTATTATGAGCTGAACTGCTTGACCACGCCAGCTTTCAGTAATGATTTTCAAAGCAGTGAAACCTTTTCCAGTGGGTGGAACCACGGTCCATCCTTAGCAGCAAGCAGATTTTTTGTGACGGTGATGTAGTTCTGTACGGGCACTGGGAAGTGCTTTGCTGTTTGGCTTCTCTCCAGCGTGAATTCCCAACCTCAGTGAAGCCAGCTTGGTTATTGCCACTGAACACCACGCTTCCACCCCACCCTCCAGCTTCTGCAGAGACCGTTTCACTTGAAAGATGACTGGTTCATCAAGGAGCTAATTAATGGCCGTGCCACCATGGGGGAAGCGGGCAGGGTGTGCAGGGCTGACATCAGCCCTTCCGCCCTGATTAGCTCTTGTTCAACTTGCACTAATGAGCCTGAACTCTGACCCACCCCCCTGCCGCTCCCGGGAGAGGGACATCTGCCTCGCTTGGGCCTGATACTGGGGGAATCTGCCTGGGAATGGCAGCCGGGTTGTCTGCCGGCCTGACAGCCCTTCTTCTGCTTTCTGGCTGTCTTTATTTGCGGTCGGGATCATAACACGGCCCAGCTGGTGCAGGGAGGGGAACGGCCGCTCTGATTACTGGGTCACTGCAGCAGATGCTCCAGCCTCCTCCAGGAACCAGCAGATAGCCCCCAGCAAACCTTTTGGCACCTGGCGTGGCTCTGGGACGCTGCAGAGATAAGTCGAGGTGGGAGGTGCTCATGTGGGTACATGTGGTTGTGTGCACCCCCGGCGCTGCCCCAACATGCTGCTGGCGAGCAGTCCCTGGGGAAGGCAAGGAGGACAGAGGGGGACTTGGGCTGGGTTAGGGCTCTGCAGGGCTCCGATGGGCTGGTTAAATATCCTGGCACCAGCAAATGTGTGGTGGCACTTCCCAGACAGAATGGGAAATAGCCACAGTTCATTGTGATCCTTCCAAATCCCCTTTTCCACCGCAGAGTTTTCTTAAACAATGACGTTCAGGAGCGTGGACTTTTTTTTTTTTTTTTTCCAAAGGGATTAGTTTGCAAACAGCTCAAAATGCTGTTTTTGTGTGATCAGTGATATGTGGCTTAGCAATGTGCCTGATCTTCTCATCTTTCCAGGAATGGAGACTGCCTCCATGCCCTTCAACTGATTTAAACATTCCTGATGTGCAGGAGTGAGGATCTGTGCCTGCCTTTCGTCCTTGCCCTCTCCAGGAATTGCGAGCTGCAGAGCCCGGCAGGAGCAGGCAGAGAATTACGGAGGTGTGCTGTGGATTCTCTGTCGTGTGAAGAGTTTAACCCCAGGAGTTTTTCACAAAGCTCTGCTACAGCTCACGGAGGAGTTACAAGCTCGGTGTGGAAAGGTATGTCCTGTATTACGTGTGAAGTCAGGCTCGATGATCATAATGGCCCTGCCTGGCTTTAAGAGAATGATGTCCCGCGTGGATTTTCCTTCTCTTTCATGTAGCAATATTCTGGAGGAAGGCTCGCAGTGGAGGTGGAACAGCAGACGAGCACTGAGGCAGCAAGCTGAGGCTGTAGGGAATGGCTCAGGGGGGAAATCAAAAGGAAGACGTCTTTGTTACCATCCCAGCTGCAACTTCCTGCTCTGGCTAGAAAATACCCTAGGAGGTGACTTGTCAGTGGGCTGCAAGCCTTTGCCTTGCCTTGCTTCCTCATAATAAAGGAATAATGAACTTGTAGGGCAAACACACTGAAGGGCAAGGGAAAGGTGGAATTCCCAGAAATTATTGTCCCTTGGCAAGCACAAAGAGAGTCTCTGTCCTCCACCTCTCAGGTTCCTCTCAGTTTGGAGCAGCACCTTTGAACTCAGAGGGGTGACTCGGACCCCACCCAGGGCCGATGAACCAGTCTCCTTCAGGGATGTGCTCTTCACAGTTCCCCTTTCTGCTCCCCCAGCCCTCAGTCCTTCTGCTGCCCTGAGCCCTTTCTCCTCGGGCTTTTGCTGTATGTGACGTGCACCTCATGGCTCTTACTGTGCCGGAGGGCTGGCACGGTGGATCACAGGTGAGGCCACCCTGTCCTGGCATATTCACCTAGATCAAATGGGATGTTTTCCTAGCTGCTGTGTGTTCAGACTCAAATGAACTCTGCAATCAGCATATGAATTTCACGCCATCATCAAAATGTCGTTTTTTTAATGGTGAAAAATGGAAGAACAAAACCCACTTGATTCAGACAGACTGGAGAGAACACAACCGGTGTTTTGACAAGCAGCTCAGTGATTGTAGCTGATATGCTGTACAGGCACAGGAGTTATTTTGAAAGAACAACGGTGACATTTTAATATGAGACACTGATTTTCAGCAAAACAATAACATTCTGGAAGGGAAATGCATTACTGTTCAAAAGCTGAGTTATTCAGGTGCAGTGACAGAAGTGCCAGCATGAAGCAGTTTACTTACCTTAGACTTAATTTCAGTTGTGGGTGGGTGTGCCAGAATTTGCTGCCTGACCTTGCTAAACCACTGCCTACATTGGGTGTGAAATGGGGAACTAAGGAGAAGAAGTCAGTGGTAGCTCAGCTGGAGGAGGAATCTGGATACCATGGGCATGGGGACGCTGCCCAAGGTGTGATGTTATTCTGTCTTCCAGTTAACAGTCAGGGTACCCCTACCCAGTGTACGCTCACTAGACCTGCAGGTGAGCAGGTGGGAGGCTCCGCAGGGAAAACCAGGGGCAAATGGAAAGGATGCAAAACAGCTGGGCAGACTGCGCTCCTTCGGAGAAGAGGCTGAAACTTTGGTGGGCCACCAGCTGAGTGTGAAGCAACGGCCCGATGGAGAAAGAGTGAAGAAACGTGGTTTGGCCTCAGGAAGAGATAATTGGAAAAACAGATGAGAGCAATCTTCAAAAACTGCTGCAAAAGAGAGAGGGAATGATCAGTTCTCCACCGGCGTGGTGGAGAAGAGAGGGCTTAAATTTCAGCAGAGATGTTCAGCCTGAATTTTGCTGAAAGCTGCGACGAGGGGGGGATTGCAGAGCAGAGGTACAGCTCTGCTGTCAGGCTTTGCCTGCTGAAGGTCTCTGGCTGGTCAGAAGGGAAGGGGGGAAGCAGGGGAGATGTCCCAGGGTGGAGCTGGGGCAGTGCCCTGCATCAGGCAGCCGGCAGCTTTGTTTTCATGGGGCTGATGATTTTCACCCAGAGGGTGTAGCGGAAACCCCGGCTCCATTCCTCTGGGCTGCAGGGAGCTTACTCTTGCAACCAGGTATTTGTTAATTACCTTCCAGCAGGCTGTGCAGCCTCGCACTTTGCTGTGATTATGTTACCCCTCCTAGACTCGATGAAAGGGAATATGTGGTAACAAGCCGGAGCAGAGGAAGGCTTACATTTCAGCTTGCTTGTGTGCTAATCTGCATCCTCTTCTCCTAAATCCTCTTAACCTCTGTGTTTTTTCAATCACCTGTGTTTGCACCCAACATTACTGGAGCAACCGAAGATGCCTTGACTTCCAGCCTGGTGAAGCCCTCCAGCTGACTAACACACTAAGACATTTATGAACAGACTAAACGGCATGATCTGCTGATAACTTGATCTCAAAGTGTCTGGTCGCTGCTCTCTTTCTTGCCCCACCTATTGTCTGGTTGTGCATTGTAATTTCAGGCCTTGCTCGATGTGCTTGTCCTTTGAGAAGGCTGTGACCAAGTAATCGAGGCTGTCATCACAGAGCAACCTGGCTCGGGAGTCAAAAATCTCCCCACTGGTCTTTTTTCATTTCCTGGCTCAGCATCAGGGGAAGAGATTATGTGATCTGATAGGTAAAATTATCCCATCACAGGTGAATGTCCTAATAAAAGGCTTTTGCAGGCCTGGTGGTATGATATCCCTGAGAAGGCTACATTCATTTGGAGCCCTTTATTGAAGGGAATGCTCAGTCCCTATGGAAACCCCACAGGACAAAAGGTGATTCTAGCAGTTAAAACACCACAACGACACACACACATGGGTCAAGGATGCAAAACTGTTGCATTTGCCTGCTTGGGAAAACAAAAACAAAAAAGGGAACAGCAACAAAACACCCCAGTGCTGGATGATGTGCTCAAACCTGGGAGTTGTCGGTTCCCAGCTGTTTAAAATGTGGGGTGACGAGCACTGCTTGGCCTTTTTCTCCAAAAATGAGAGTAGAAATTCTGGAAGCCGTAGCAGTTTTTGAATGTTTTGTCACCCCAAATCCTCCAACTTCAAACCAAGGACAGCCCACTGCATGTGTCTGGGTTTGTTCCTGCATCTTGGGGAGGGAGGGGGAGATAAAGGCGAGCGCATCACATGGCTGAAGTGTGTTTTCAATTAAAAGAAGAAAAAGCTCCAGAACGCACAGTGGGTTGAGCATTACAGTAAAAAGCACTCGAGCTGCTCTTCCATTGAGATGTAACCAACAGTTTATGTGTGTGATTGCAGGCAGGTGGTTCCTGTTCATATTAAAAACGTGTAATCCAAGCTCTCAGAGGATTTCTTCAGAGACAATCTGGACAGACCTGGAAGTCCAACATGCCTTTTAAGCCTTAAGTGTTTTCCCTCCACATCCCAGCATTCTGCTTTCCAGGACCTTGGCTGCCAGAGCAGGATCATCTCATTGCATTCGGGAGTGGGGAAAATCTGGTACCATAAATCCAGAGCCCCCCATGCTCTGCAGCCTCCAGGGAAATCCAATCTGAGCCCCCTGGGTGCTGGGTACGGGTCCTGCCTGGTCCTGCCCGGTGCCAGTTGTGCGTTCCCCCTCTGCTCCTGGCCCCAGACAGGGCAGGCTGCACAAGGGAGCATCTCCTCCACACGCCCAGACAGGCAGATCCCTCTTGCCCTTAGGGAATTTGCTGTCCCTGTGCACCAAACCACCCTGACAAGTTGTTTCCCTTAATGCCACAATGCTGTTGGGTCATCTCTGGGCTCGCGGGGGGGATTGGTGGGGCACTGGCCACAGGTTTGGATGGAGCTGCTCTGCAGGTGCCCTCCATTGTCCTGCCCTGCTCCAGACACACCTGACCCCTTCTGTAGCTCCCGTCTATTTCGGGGATGGTTGCTTTGAGATTCTCACAACCACAGCCCCTACCCCTCTCCCTGTCACACAAAGGACAAGAAAAACCTAATAATATTTTAGAAGAAGGCCTGAAGGCTCTATTGCAGTTTAACTTGATCACCCGGGGGAATAAAAGAATACCACATGCAGAGATCTTTTACTTAACATTGTGATGTTTAATCTTGCCCAGTCAGCAGTTTTTGAACATATTCCAGGAAAGCTTTTAAGCCTGATAAAGCCATGGCTTTTGCATTTTCAAGTGATACTTTAGCTACAGATGACATGCTCTACTTGTCATTTGGCTTTAAAGGAAGGTAATTAAAATCTTCCTAAGAGTACAGTTACACCAGGGAAAGAAATAACGTAAACTAAAACAAAAGGAGAGAGAAAAGCCCACAAAAATGCAATTTAGCAGATGAAAAATGTAAAGGAAAACTGTTAAAAGATAAAAGTATCAAATGCACAATAGCAGTTTTCCGAAGGAGGACTAATGATATGGGAGGCACTGGGACTTGCACAAGGCAAGGCTGGGGAATTTCCAGCACATATTACTTGCAATTTTTAGGGCCACTGGAAGCCACGAGACAAACTTGCAAAAGGCTGAAAGCTCCACAGCAGTCCTGGCTGCAATAGATGTGCTCTGTTTTGCAAGGTGTGGAGAGAAGATAAAAGGCAGCTCCAGATGTGATCCCCTGCCCAGCACAGGCTGGGTGCAAGCAAAGCTGTTCAGCAACAGCACTGGGGGCAGTGACCCCTGCTGTGGCTGCCTGCAACGAGTCAGGGTGGGTTCGAAGCCATCGTCCCTTCTGGGGTTTGGAACAGAGCGGTGAAGCTGGCTCCCAGACGAAGCCAAGCATGCTGGTGAATCCATGCGAGATCATTCTCCTGATGGAGGAAAGGATGAGCGTCTGCAAAGGGGGTCCTGACATCCCCTGCCAGCACTCAGCACATTTCTCCCCAGATGGACCGCAGCAGGATCCTCTTCCCTGCTCCTTCCAGGAAGCCCCATGCTGTCCTATCACTGCTAGTTTTGACCTGTGGGGAGGAAAAACTGCGTGGCTGGGCTGTGTCGTTCCCAAAGACCCCCACTCCCAAACAGCTGGAATAGTTCAGAGCCTTTCCAGCGTAAAAATGGGGAAATGAAATTTTCTCCTAGGATCACATCAAGCCTGCATCATTCAACAGCCTCTGGCATGCTCAGCCGTCAGGAGAGGCCTGCTGATGAGTTCAGCAAACACAGACACTATCCATCTCTGCGGGATCAAATGTAAAATAAGAATCCTGTTTGTTCGGGTCGTGCTCTGACACTGGCGTGGACGGAGCAGCTGGTGCTTTGGAACCTGGAACTTCCCTTCTGACGCCAGGTTCCCCTGAGCCCATGTATTTATTAGGATCATTCGCTGCTACAAAATCAGCAATCTTTCTGCATGTTCGCCGCATGTAGTAGTTTTCCTTTGTTAGTGATGATTATTCCCTGTTGCCTGTGTTTTCCTCCTGCAAATGCCAGCTGGGAAGACAGGCAAATTTTGTCCTTGGACAGAAGAGCTGTGACAAACCCAGCCATGATATACTCAGTTGGGGTGGTGAAGAGACCCATGTCTGCGGCTAGGATTGCTGCTTTTCTGTTCCAGTCGAACACAGGAGGTGCTGTACCCGTGGGCTTTGCTTGGATCCGTTATCCAAAAGCCCTGCTTCATTTATTCTCAAGTCTTATTTGGCCCCACAGCACTGCAAGGGAAGAAGCTGAACTAAGATGGGTTAATGGCTGACCCTGCACAGGGAATGTGCAGTTCCCGTGCGTGGTCATGGGGACTGAAATCCATCCTACCATTTTTGGGACACCCCAGGGCCTTCCCAAGGACTGGGTTGGTGGGAAGAAACGGTGCTGATGTGCTCTGGACCCAAACCAAGCCATGTGGTGCGGGGACAATCTGCCTCCTCGGGATGAAGATGCCACCACCAAAGGCAGCTCAGTTTTTCCCCTTGCTCCACCGAACACCCACCTCTGGCTCCAGATGGAGTCATCTCTGGGGTTACATCTACCAAAAATTCCCCCCTGACCTAGAAATATTCAGAGGACTTGACAGCTCTCCTATCCCAACAGATTCCTTTTAGCACCTCGAAGCCTTTGCTGGCGAGTCCCAGCAGCAGGTGCAGAACGAAGAAAACCCAAACCCAGAAGCCGACATACTGTCCCGCTCCCTCGGAGACTGAAGGAATGGGAGGAAAGCTGCGTGCAGTAGCGGAGATGAAAGATGCTGCAATGACTTTTTGCTGACATGTACAAATGTGATCCTGACTATTAACTTTAATGACCTGCCATTATGTGAGGGAAAAAGAGGAAGGGATCTAATTTTTTTTTGTAATTGCTTTAATTGCCATCCTGCAGTCTTGTTTCGTGCTGCTAGTTTTGCCGTCAGGTGGAAACAAAAGATAACAACTCCTCTCTGATATCTGAGGTTTGAGTCCTCTCTTGTCCCAGCTGTGCAAAATTGAATTGTCCATGGAGCCTGCAGATTTAAATGCAGCAAATAAATGAGAGCTTCATTTTTTAATGTGGATTTTAAATGATGGAACTGCTGCTACAGATGAGTCTGGGTGGTTTGAACGTAACTGAGCCCTGAAACAAACCACGGCTTTGCTAAGCATGAGCTTGTGGAACTGGGAGAGGCCCCAGGCAGAGGGATGGAGCGCATTTCCTTGTGTGAGAGGAAGGCTTCACTGTGTAAGGGCTGTTTACTCCTGTTGAGTGCTCTATTAAAGTTAACAAGGCTAATTTGCTTTGTGGAGTGGCTTGCAAGGGTCAGAGCTGCAGGAGCGGTGGGGCCTGGGGTCTGCTCCTGTCTCCCTGCTGGACTGGGTGCATTAGGAGAGAAATCTGTGTTCTTTTCCTGAACATTTATCTTTTTTTTTTTTTTTTTTTTTTTAATAATGGAAAATGCAAATGCCATCACAGTGAAATGTATAATGAATTTTGGATAATTTTGCCCAATGATTAGCTTTTGAAAAAGAGATAACTCTGCAAAAGCACTCAAAGGTCTTGTTTTGACATTTTTCAAAATGCACCATTTCGTTTCTTGTTTCAAGCTTTCCTTTAATTGCATAAGTGGTTCCAAGGCATTTTCAAGAAATCAATGAGAGGAATGGTTTCAATTTGATTGAAATGCAACATTTTATGTGACCCATTCTACTTTTTCTTTCAGTTTATGATTTGCCAAATGATAAAAAAAAAAAAAGCCTGGTGTTGATCCAGCCCCAAATGACTTTTCCCTTAGTGTTTCAAATTTGCAAGCAAAAACCCTAAACCCCTTTTCCTTACAAATTCCTACAGCTCCTTTCAGTGCCTCCCTGCTTCACTTTCCCTGTATGTGATACATGGTTAATATCCCCTGTCTGGCAGAAGGGCTGAGGCAATCATCTTCGTGCTTGGAGCTGCCCAGCTGGAAGCACCCCATGTGCCAGCAGAGAGCCTCGTCCTTCTGGTCGGCTCTGGGAGAGGTGGAAGAGGACCAGGGCTCCCGCTGCATGGACTCGCTGTGCATTGCTGACGGCTTCACACTGCCCGAGGACAGCTGCCTGTCGGGCCTGCTGAGGTTTATCCCGGCAATAGGCACAGGCTCTCACACCTGTACGCAGGCTGCACGCTGCTCGGGCTGCGTGCCTGGGCTGTGAGCTGTTTTGAAGTCTCAGCAAGCTTAGCTTTTGATTTGAGGCCGAGCTTTTATTGCCACGAGTTGGGGGAGGCCCTGTATGCAAGCGAGCGCTCGGCGGGTGCTAATCTTCAGCCTTTGACATGTGCCCTGTGGGGTGGGAAGCGCAGAGAATTGCAAAGTCAAGACCTATTGTTACGTGCACCTTTCTCGCCACTGGTGCAACCTCCGAAGTGTTTTTCTGACAAGTATTTGTATTCTTTCCTTTTACTTGAGTCCTTGAAACTACTGAAATGAAATCAAAGAGAAAATGGATAGCATCTTTGGAACTCCATAGCAACAGCACAGCTCCTCTGGGACAAAGATCACATAGTTTGGGGGATTATGCTGGAAAGAGTTTAAAAGAAACTCCGTTAGGAATAGGAGGTACCAGAGGTGACAACTCCCCCTCCGCGCTCACTGCTTTCCTGCTCCATTCTGCAGAACTGATTGATTTTCTGATTTCCAGTGAAAAAAACAAGCACTGGGCTTAATAATAACCAACCAAGCTGGTGTGCTGGTCCCTCTTGTTTCCTTGTGCTCCCAGGAGGAATGCCTGAATGCCTACCCTTGCCTGTAGGGAAGATTGGGAAGAACAGCTTCGTCCCTCTTTCTTCCTGTGACCCCAAAGCCCGGAGGACAGTGGATCTCCACCTGCAGACACGACCAGTGAGCCCACATCCACCGCTGATCTCGGAGTTCAGGTCTTGGAGCCAGCTCGTGCAAGGGCGCATGAGCCTCTAATCACCATTGGACTCACAAAGATAAAGAAGAAGCAAACATTCTTTAATCTCTCTATTCCTCTCCATTTAGAACACATTTAATATTTTTGGGAGCCTTGTTCTGCTGATTGCTGTAATTGAGTAACCCCTGCAGAAGAGGAGCTGTGTCTTGCTTTTAGTCCAAACTGTTGGCCAACTCCAAGCAAAACTCAGCTAGAAAAAGAATAAAAAGAGCTAAAAAAGCGCAGCATGTGTAATTTATCCAAATGCCATTGGGAAGGGCAGCAGAGAAACCAACATTCCAGTCTCCAGTGAGCATTCCACAGGAAGTCATTGAGGAAAGAAAAGAAAAAAAACAGCCAATACATAAAATATTTTAAAAACCTTCAGAATGTTGAAATTTTCTCTGCGGTGTACTCCTGCCTTCTCCCCTAGCCATTCCTCCACCTCACTACTTGGAGGTGCAAAGTGGCTTAGTGACCTCTGGCATCAAAGGTGGGGAGATGCCATTGGGAGAGGTCCTGTAGCTCAAGCTGCTGATCGAAAGGAAGCCACAGCAGTCAGCCTGCATTAGCGAATTGCAGCACGGCGGCTCACCCGTCGGCTGTGCACGGGTCCTTCTCCCCTCCCCAGATTATGTCAGCACAGCTGCACTGCACTCCTGATGTCTCACCAAGGCTTGCACTCCAGCCCCTCATGAAGTCAATCCTGGCGGTCAGGAGGTGAATCACCAACAGAGACTTCAAAGGAAATTCAGTTCCCGAGAACTGTTTTTTTTTTTTTTTTTT
>VXAV01006577.1:9225-33954 GCA_013399715.1 Alectura lathami
CAAACTTTCAGTTTAAGGAATTAGTGGACACGACCTGCTGGGAAACTGTCCTCAGAGCCAAAGGAGCAGAACAGACCTGGCAGCTCTGTACATTTTACTGAGAGCACAAGAACGCTTGATTCCCATGGGTAAGAAATCAAGTAAAGAAGGCAGGAGCCCAGCATGGGTGAGTAAGGTCAAACTGAAGTGCAAGAAGGAAATGCACAGGCAGTGGAACAAGGGACATTTCTCCTGAGAATAACATAGGAACACTGCCTGGATATGTGGATGGATCGGGGAAGCTATGGCACAGAGCTGAACCTCACAAGGAATGTCAAGAATAGTAAGCGCGTCTACAGGTATGTCAGTCAGAGAAGGAAGATTAAAGAAAATGTACTCCCCCAACGACCTCCCAAAACAAATTCACAGTCCCACCAGAACACCTGTATATTACTAGATGTTTCTACAGGTCTTCTCACTGACATTTATGTAAGAACTGGAAGTGGCATGACTCCCGTGAGATTCTGCAACAGGGATTTGTGTCGCGTCCGAGAACTGATCTGCTGTATTAATGCACAAACCCATCACGTTCACATTGCTAAAACTGCCCAACCAAAAAAGCCACTGGGAAATGCGGGAGCTTGGAGCACTACTCATGCACTTTAACAGTACACTTGTGTACCATCAGAAGCAGCATTCAGATGAAAAAACCCAACAGCCATGCCATAAATACTCACTGTTGTATTCATGATTCCTGTTCCGTGTGTTCGAATCGAGTTAGCAATGTGTCGAATATTGATAGTGTTCAAGTGTTTGTTATTGCTTGTTCTTTCAATGAAGATCTGGGATGGGGGAGAGGAGAAAGGTTACCTGTCCCAAACTGACTCTGGGATAAATTACCAATCCACTAGCCCAAAGGCTGTTTCAGAGAGCAGCTAATAGGTGTTGATCAGGGAAAGAACAAAGTAAAGAGAGCATGCATAAAATGAACTTTATCTGGTGTGTTTCTCCAGTTCCTGGAATGCTGTGATTCAACAATTTCAAGGCAGATGTTGTACCCAAACTCCCATTTTTATTAAGACTATTCTCCATTATTTGGTCTAAATCCTTCAGGCACCATCTGCACTTTTGGCCCCGCTATATATCATGGCAATGAGTTCCACCATCACACTAAGTGATATGAGAAAAAGTACTTCCTCTTCTGCCAGAAAGCTGCTTATTTTCATAGATGAAGCCCCATTCTCACACTGAGAAAGCATAAAGGGTTGCCCCCTGTACCTATTTTCCACGTCACTCACTGCTTCACAACTCTAACAACCCATCCTCAGATACCCCTTTTTTTCCCAAGCTGAAAAATCACGTATTTAATACATCCTTAGAGAGCAGCCAATCAGCCCTGCTGCCTTCTCCTACCTTCAACAGGATTTTTGACATCAAGGGATCTTACTGGCACACAATGCTCAAAACCTGCTTATGGAACATTTTCCAAGCTCTATCCACAGTATCCCCAAAAATCTCCTAGAGCAGCAGTAGCTGCTTCACAGCTTGTCATCATGTATGTTCATCCTGGGTTACTGTCCGACACGTGTAACTTGCATCTGCCTTCAACTAAAGCCAAACCCAGAAAACAGTACAGAAAGTACCTTACCTGGTTATTCAGGTTGTAGAGGTAGCGGGACACAAACACATGAATATTTCTCATGATTTCCAAAACATCCAGACCCTGAAACAACATTATACATTGAGAATTTTTTGCATGATCAGTGACATGCCTAACCATTAAGACATGAAAACATCACTTCTGTAGTTACTTGCAAGCATTTTAGGAAGTATTGTTTTCTCTTTTCAATATGAAGAATCCCTCCACAATTTCTGTTTGGCGTCTGTCAGATGACACTTAGACTAGGGGGAAAAAAGCAGCTTGGCTCACAACTTACATTTACACTTCCACCTGCTTTTGTTTGCAGCTTCCCCTGAAAGCAAAGGATCCTCCACAGGCCTATTTCACAAACACAGATTTAAAAAAAATAATGAAAATAGGAACTGAGCTGTTCTCAGATTTGTGGAGACTACTCAACTGTCAAGGTTTCTATGGACATGGATTTCTACAGAGACATCAGCAGCTAGCCACTTCTTGATGTCATTTTGTCTGATATCTCTAGGAGACTGATGTTTTGTATTTACAATGCAAGTTTGAAAATCATTTTTCTTGATAATCCCTTGAACAAGCCCACTTGCCCTTTAGTATCACTGTGCACAGAGAGGATACTGTTCAATCTACACTCTCTCTCCAGCTGTGCCAAAGACTGTACCAGGATTCTGCGGGGGCTGAGGTACAGGGGCTGATGCATGCATTTTCATTTTGAAGTAAAGCTGATGTAAATTAATGTTAGGAAACCAACCTTGTGAAATGACGCAACTCTTTACAAAAACACAATGGCCAAACATTATTGGCAATACAAAGTCAAAGCCAGAACTACAATCCACAGCACTTTCGTACTAAGAAGTGGCTGCAAATTCTTAGTTCAATGCTGTCTTCCAACTTAGGAACAGCCAACATGAACATTAGAAAAAATGAGGTTGCAAGAGCTTTCATCAATGTGCTAACCCATATGAGGGAATTAAGCTAACAGTCTAAAATATCCAAAATACTAAAGCTCTGGAGGGAAAAGTCTTCAGAAACAGAAGTTGCATTTCTTTTGTACTCATCCTATAAACAGTGAGTACCTTTACCATTTACTTGATGAAACTGCAACTTTACTCTGTATGTAACCATAGTTAGAAGTTTCCAGGAGGCTCTGAGTCACTCTCCCATTTAGTTAAGCAGGGTTCTCCTGAAGTTTCTGATGTCTAACCTGTGATACAATTTCCCTTGATCATCATTAGGGAGAACATACTGAGAAGCAAGCAATAAAACAGGGAGGAGGCCCAACATTTGGAGTCATTCCAGATTTATGATAGTCATATTACAGCTGTACCATTTGTCAAACGGCTGATACTGAAATGTTCTGTGACTTTGTAGAACTGACTTCTCTTTAGTAAGTATGATGTGAAAAACAAAGGAAGCCCTTAAGCCCTACAAGAACTTAGCTGAAATGTGAATCATCTCCAGAGAAAAATAAAGATCCTGTTTCACACATCAACCAGAAATTGAAGGACACTTTTGCCAAACAATTATCTGTCCTCAGGTACTTTAATTCCAATGACTCAGTCCTTTGAACAAATAGCACGTGTGACAGTGTAACAAAACTGATACTCATACAGGATGATACTCATCCTGTGGGCACTGCACCTGTTCCAGAGTCTGACTGGGAAGATGTGCTTCAGTCATGCTCAGACCATAGCGCTGCGTTGCCAAGTTCCTCATTTCGCTGTAGGTAGCCCAGTCATGTAGAGCCACAGTCGTCAAGTTGTAGAAGGTCTTATCCAGATAGTGAGTTACATAAGCTGGAAACGTAAAAGAACAGATGAAAATAACCCTTCCAATTTAGTTAGGGAAGCATGGAAAGAAGTAAAAATATATACTAAGCCAAAGCATAACAGAGATTCTAGTAATGGGATTCAGCAAGTGTGTAACAACTCACCTTTAATGTCAATGAATCGATTGAAAAAACGTATTGGGTTGAGAAAGAAGAAGTGAGCTAGATCCTTCATCCCAACTCTGAAGGGATTTCTGTCATCCAGCTTTAGGTGCGTATGAACTGACAAGCGCAGGTCCTTTTCTATCTCTTTACACAATTTGTCCAGCAAGTGCTACTCAAAAATTACAAATAAATTTAGATTAAAAATAAAAATCATATTCAATCTCTTCTCATAATGCTCTGTTAACAGAAGTAACGCCTTTTCAGATATATTCTGTCGTCTTCTCATCTTAAGAAGTGATTCAAGGCTATCCATCTAGATCAGACCTCATTCAGCAACTAGGCCTGATTTCCTGCAGAATATGTAGCATATTTTCAACCAGCCAAAAAGAGTGGTTCATTAATAACATGTTGTAAATATTCAAGATAATAAGCGATCATTATCTTATTTATTGAAATACTTCACCTCAAGGTTGCGAAGCTGTTTTGATACATCATGTTGGGTCTATACTGCAGATGCTGACCTAACAGATACTCCAAACACAGTGCTGCCCTTCATTTCCATATCAAATAAATTACCTCATTGAGCACTTCCATGATTTCTCTGTCATAGCATTCCAGAAGCACCTCGTAAGATTCCAAGTGTCTCGCATGCATCATAGCAGGAACACAGTCCCTCAGTGCACTAAACATATACTGAGAAAAGAAACCTTTATGCTTAACCACAGACTGACAGACATCGACAACATGTCAAATAGTGTCCAGAGCTAACAAACAGATCAAAACCACGAGTCTTCTCATTTTCATCAGTAACAGACTGCATTTCCTAAAGCTCCTTGCCCTGAAGGTGTTAACCTGAGGTACTCAGCTGCTACTGACCCTTCCACTGGACGATCGTAATTACTAGTTCATCTCAATAGGCAGTTCATCTTAAATGAGCTGCACTACAACCATACTGCAATCGCCCACGGCGCGTGCAGTGCTGCATCAGATCATGGATGCTATCAGGATTAGCGTGACAAAGTGTGATTCACTCCTACAGCAAATACCTGATACTGCAAAGAAGGAAGGAGTGGAGTGGAAGAAACTATGGGCCAGCTACCCCACACAGTATCACTGAGCGTGGCATTAAGTGCTCCAGAAACGTTTAACCACATTGCAAAGACTCATAATCATACCATACAATCATAGAATGGCTTGGGTTGGAAGGGACCTCAGAGATCATCTAGTTCCAACCCCCCTGCCGTGGACAGGGCTGCCAGCCACTAGCTCACTAGATCAAACTGCCAGGAACCCATCCAGCCTGGCCTTGAACACATCCAGGGATGGGGCAGCCACAGCTTCTCTGGGCAGCCTGTGCCAGCGCCTCACCACTCTCTCAGTGAAGAATTTCTTCCTGATGTCCAACCTAAACTTCCCCTCTTTCAGTTTTAGCCCATTCCCCCTTGTCCTACCATTATCCACCTGTGTAAAAAGTCAGTCCCCCTCCTGCCTGTAAGCTCCTTTCAAGTATTGGAAGGCCGCAATGAGGTCTCCCCGGAGCCTTCTCTTTTCCGAGCTGAACAGTCCCAACTCCCTCAACCTTTCCTCATAGGAGAGGTGCTCCAGCCCTCTGATCATTTTGGTGGCCCTCCTCTGGACCCACTGCAACAGCTCCACATCCTTTCTGTACTGGGGGTTAATTAAAAATCAATGGAGAACCAAGGAGTGACATTCGGGACAGATTTTTAGAGCACTTTAACAGACATACTTTCATTAGATTTAGAACAAAATTCCTTTTACATCCTCCAGATTGAGGAGTTTCTGTGCCACTAGTAACTAACTCATCTGAGTTTTGCCATTTTTTTTTCTTCTTTTTTGAGTTTTTTTTTTCCCTTAAGATTTGCAGACTACAGCTTTTCCCCTCCTCCTCTGAATCCCTCCCACCACCGACATTATTACTCACATGCAGCCTAGCAGAATCAACTGCATTTTCATACACATCATCCAAGTAGATTGGAAAGACTGCTCGGTGCCAGTATAAGAAACAACAGTCACATTGTGCTCGAACTCTAGAACACAAGATTACTGATTAGACAAAGAATTGGAAGGAGTTCTAACACAGAGATACGTATTTTAGTGTGCTTAAGCTAAGGACAACTACTCTTCAAGCTGATGTTTTACATGGCTATTTTAATGTTCCAGATGCACCCTCCTTCAAAAGTCAGTCCTTGAAGAAAAAGTACTCAGGATTTCTGTTTTCTATTAGCCTATTTACAAACAAAGCACACCTGGTTTAGAAACAAGCCTTAGTCAGTCTGTGCAGAAATTAAGCCTTACACTACAGCAAAATACTAAATAACTGTTTTCTTACTGCATGCAATTAGTAGCCTAGAAGTCAAACATACATTCTCAGCTTCTTCTGTAGTCAAGAGAAACAGGCTCCTCCTGACAGAACTCGTGTGCCACACTTATTCCAAAAATGCACAGAGCAGACATTCATAATAATAAATTATTAGTTAATTACGTATTAATTAATTCTTAACAGATACAACACAGTGTCAAAAGCAGCTACAGCAAATTCACATTAGAGAATTGACTACCTCTGCCCATGGCCAAAGTACCAGCAGCTTTAAGAGCTACCAGACTTACACTTACAGTAACATTTATGAACAAGTCTGACGACACCACACAGGTGATTAGAGCTTGAGTTAAGAAAAAGATTTTAGCTTAACATAAAGCCTAACCATCTGCATGTCTCAGGAAGTGACACAACTTCAAAATGGTCAAAGAAGTCTACCTAACTGGTGACAGTTTAATGAAGTATGACTTGTGTTTCCTACCCAAAGACCAGCAAGCTTCAGGTTTAGCTCTAGAATTCTCTCTGTCCATCCCTGGTCTACAGAACATGCAAAAATCACAATCAGCATGCAGCTGTCAGGTTTTGCAAGTGGCACAATGAAGACCCAGCTCCCCCAGAGACACTGTGCTGCCTCAGTATATCCCATGGCGCTGCTTACCGCTCTGTAAGTTCACTGATCAAGTCAAGTTTTTTCAGAACTAACTGGAGGGGAAGGAGTTCTTCATCTTTAAATGTTTTCTGTGCATAAGAAAAAGACAAGATTATACTCTTTTCTGTAAGATAGAGCACTTGGAGGTCTTTTCCAACCTAAATGTTTCTGTGATTCTAAACAAGCAAGGGTCTGGAATAATCAGGGCACTCACCATCTGCGTCCCCACGCTCAACGCAAGGGATACAATTAGCCGCCTCTGTTTTGTACTCGGCCCATTCAGGGTGTTCTCAGCCAACACCAAAGCAGAAAGGACATCCAGGCGCTGCTCACTGTACTTCTTATCAGAAATGACTCTTTTCTTGATGACCAAAAGACAGAGAAAAGTTATCACAGCCCAAAAGCAATAGCTTACCTGCCCATTTCAAAGTTTACAGATTTGTCATAAACTGAATGTTTCTGAAAACAAATCGGGTTTTGTTAATGGAGCTCAGTCCAGATTTACATCCTCTGTGAATTCAGTGGTATTATCTACATACGAACTTGGAATACGTACTGTTCAGCATGAACACAGGTGATACAGTATAAAAATACTACATAAGCTGCATTGTGCCGATTTTTGTTCTAAGGCACATGTAAGCTTTTAATTTACTTCTAATAAATAGTTGCTCCCTATTTTAGGTTTAAAAAACAGCAACAGAAGTTTATGGCTGAAGAGTCAGAAGATGTAGAAACACAGTAATAATGATAACTTGCAGTTTTCTACAAATCCTAGTTTACCAGGAAGATTACATGCAAAAACATTTGCATTAAGAAATGCAGCGACCCAAATCTTCTGGCTAAGAAGTTCATCTCAGAGGTACTCCTGCTTAGCAGCATTCTTCAGAAAAGGCATGGTTTCATAAGAGTTAAACAAATACCACTCCAATTTTAAGAAAGTATGCTCAGCATGAAACTCCTACCCCTAAATGCTAAAGCTATGTTAGTTATAGGCCTTTGATCTTACACCACTTAGAAACATGTTTAGCAGATGGCAAAGTACAGCAGACGAAAAAAAAAAATTATATATAGCAGCACTGATACCTATGGCATACCTCCCTTGGAATATGGCTACCAAATGTGATGAAAGAACACAACAATCAGCATACATCAAAAGAGGAATAATAAAATCCCTTTTTCCCTTTTGTCCGAAATTCAGAAAATACAAGAGCTGATAAGCAAAATGCGTACTAAGCCAAGAAAAATACTTCCATTTGACATTAAGAGTTTGGGTTTGTTTTTAAAAAAGACTTAGCTACAACAGTTACTAGTACTTGCGTTACATACCTTGGCTACGGAAATAGAGTGAAGAGCCTGATACTGCAAATGCTGAGCAATGTGTGTCACAGAATCTGCCACAACCATACTTCTTCGGTAAAACATGTGCTCTATTGCCTTAATTCAATGCCAAAACACAATAGTTGATGTAGTTACCAAAACCTTGCCTTTACAATTTGCTTTTATGCTCAGATTCATTCACACTGTAAATACAGACTCCTTACACTTTGCAGTGTACTGGCAGTTCCAATTAAACCCCAGAAAATGAGAAAAATCAAACCATACAGGACTGTTAACGAGGTTTGGTTGGTTGGTTTGGTTGTTTGTTTTAAATAACCCAGCTCTGTGCAACATAATTTTAGAAAGCAATTTCAAAACAGAGTACTTCCTTGGAAAAAGGTTGAATAGAAAATACCAATTCAGGAAGCTGGTTAGGAGTCAGATAAATCAGTTTTGGCCTCCCAAATCTCCTGTCCAAATCCAGTCTTGAACAAGAAACCATGCAAAATCACCTCCCCGTTTGGGTTCCCCACTTCATCACTTCCACTCCTAGCAGCTACCCCCTTTTTCCCACCCCCCCCCATCTTTNTTTTAGACATATGTAATGTTTGACCAAAGTTCTCTCTGACAGCCTACATGAAATCTACAGTTTTCACCCAGTGACCTACCTTCAGAAGCTCCACAAGTCTGCACAGAGCTTTCACTGAGGTTTTGGTCATAGGTTTCTGCATTGACATGTAGAGATTCATCGTAGTTTTAATGATGGTGCTAAGACTGTATGCATAAAGAAAACCCTAAAAATAAAGTGAGGAAGGAGGGAATCAAATGATTTTTTTTTTCCACAACATATTATTCGAATAAGTCCTTTGTGTTTTCCTTCATACATGCCAGACAATCCACTTTTGCCTCTAACAGAGAACCAATCACTGCACCTAAGCAGCAAGCCTGGGATCTCAAAGCCAAATGAGACCCTTTTATTAGGTGGCCATTATGGACCTGCCTAAGAGTCATTAAACCATCCCATCATTGAACTCTCCTAGAATCACTGAAATTAAACATAGGCCAGTGAATTAATTGCATGATCTAAGGTCTACACATTTCAGAGCTTTCATTAGGATTGTATGCTGCTACTAGGCCAAAAAAACATTTAGTAGAGGTATGCACTGTGCCAAATCAAGCCAAATCACTCACTGGTTCATTCCAAGTTTTGTACCTCATGACTGACTCAACAGGAAACATCACACCTTTACTGCAGCTAAAATGAAGCTCTCTCAATTTCTTAAGTCAAGAGAAAAATTAAAAATGTTAAGCACTGAATATTTAGTCAGATCTGCTTCTTCTACATGCCACATGGAAACGCCTTTTACAGACTGACTTCAAAGAGTATCAACTGGGCATTTCAAGTTTTAGCTTAATGTGGGAATCCTAACACACAGATGACCACAGAAGTTCAGTGATTTGCTTTAATGCTCAGCAGCTGGCACAAAATCATCTATTTTTTGTATCATTTTCTACTCCACATTAAAAGATTGCACACCTGAATGAAGACATTGCAGCGGTTAGAAAGATCTTCAGCAAACTTATCCATGCGTTGCTCCTTTGACAGGATAGATTCCATTTTTGTCATCCACGAGCTCACAAAGACATAGTATGACTGCATATCTCTGGAGAGGGAAACAAAGAATCTCTTTCAAGTCAGAAGAGCACCAGAATTTTCTCTTTGCAAAGCCTAAATTCTGCCATAGGAAATATATTAAAGGTCTCATTCCCAGAGCAGGAACTCTCTCCACTCCCAAAAGTAGCTGAACCTCATGTTCACATACACTTTAATTCTCCATAGATAAGGATTAGTCTGTCCGTTCTATCTGTACAAGAAGATCCCAAAGAGAGCCAAACTCTTCAATCTTCTGTTCCTTCAAGAGAACAATGCCCCCCTAAGCAGTACATATACTACACACCTTTCAAGTAACATAGTAAATAAACTCACCAGTAAATGCTTCTAAACACTAGACAAAAAAAGTCTTTCACAAGATGTTAATTCTTCCTCTAACTTTGAATTTTTATAATATATAATCTGTTACTACATCCATGCCAGAAGGGACTGTTCTTGAATAACGTACTTCTCCAGAAGATAATCTGCCTTGCTTATACTAGCTGTTGGAAGAGATAGATTGAAACAAATAAAGTAGTAGTGAAAATAATCTGTGGGAAGATAATGTAGGCATGGAATTGCTGTCCCCCTGCCCCTCCTCTCCAGCCCACTTCTGCACACAGGGTTGGAAGTCAACGTCCAAAACTGAAGTGTCTGCTTCTGTTCCACAGACTGTTTTCCACCCCCCTGGATTGGATTGCAGCACAAACAGAAATCTCAGCCCTGTTAGGGCCCTACACAGTGCAGCACACTGTTTGTAAAACTGACTACTCAGAAGTTCCAGCTTATCTTTAAACAGATTTTTGGAAAGAACTTAAGAGAAGGAAATGACCTGCAGATGACACACAGAGCACAGAAGAGAAGCCTTTTCAAATGCAGACATTCATAGGCCATTAAAATAAGCAATTAAAACACATGAAAAAAATAAATGCTTGGAAAGGAAGTATCAGAGTCAAGAAAAATCTCTCTATTAATTGCTCAGCCCACATGGGACTTATCTCCATCAGCACAGAGAAACCAGGGAGCTCCAACAGAACAAAGGCAGCTCAGGTTACCAGACAGTAATTTTAAAAAGGAAGTTGTAAGTAAAGAAAAACAAACTAACTCAGAAAATCAAATACTTTGAACCACAAGGAACTCTGTGATTTAGGTCAGATAATACCAGTTGCTCTGAAAGCATGACATGAAAAATGCTTAGCATTGGGGGACACTTTTTTTTTTTTTTTAGCACTAAAACACACATTGCTGCAGTGAAACTGACCAGATGTTTCACACCACTTAGCGACAGTGCAAAACACATTAGTACACCCAGTTTATAAACACATGGGTTTCTTCCTTCTTTACCAAACAGCACAATGAAGTAATATTTAGGAAGCATACTTGGTAAGTGACTGTGCCTTCTGCTGGAGAAAGTTTTCCCTTTGCATTTTAACTGTATGAATACTTTTCTTGTCCAGAAGTTTGGCAGCAGCTGGTATCTTCTGAATCAGAAAGTTATCAGCAAACCAGATAATGTTTGCAGTTAACGTGATGGCTGGTACCTGGAACAATAAAAGGAAAAAAAAAAACTTTGGGGGGGATGTTTGTCTGTTTGTCCTCAGTACCATATTAAATTTGGATATAAAACATTTTAATGTTAATAAGCAGCAATGTAAAATGACTTGACATTAAGTATAAAACACAAAGTGAATGCACAGGTTTTAGACTATCTTTAAGAATGGGGGAGAGATTATAAACAGGTACTAAAATTTAAACTCTGTTCTCTGACTCGTTTTGGTAAATCACAGAATCACTTCTGTGCCTTGGCCTGGAAGGGACCTTAGAGCCCCCTCAGCCCCAATCCCCTGCCGTGGGCTGGCTGCCACCCACCGGATCAGGCTGCCCAGGGCCCATCCAGCCTGGCCTTGAGCACCTCCAGCTGCTCTCATGTGTACTGTCTATTCCCAAGTCTTAGCCACTCACTACAGCCAAGAAAATTAACTGCTTCATTAATAGAGTTTTTTTCCTCTTAATTATTAACAAAAAGAGTAAAGCACTCACTTTTTTGCAAACATCCAACAATGACTTGTAAAATTTCTTGTCTACTGTTCGAAAAATCTGAAAATGTAGTACAAAGAGGCCACAGATGCCCACATATTTATCTCTCTGGTCAATTTCTGAAGGTTCACCTGCAAAAACACACACACAAAAAACATCCTTTTAGAAGTCTACTCACAGACAAACACTACAAACACTTTCAGAAACCATGGATCTTGCAGGAGAAACATCAGCTTGCATTACCAAGTTTGGCCTCAACACTTGCAAAGGTTGTGCGAAGAGTGTGAGCAAATTCTTCAGCAAACGTGCTGTTCTTCGACACAGACACTCCTCCATTTATGGAATCAAATTGCTGCTCTATACAGGCCTGAAAAAAAAAGTTTTCATGTCATGAATTTCAGACTTCAGAAGAATACCAGCTTTGCAAGAGAAGAATAGTGCAAGAGTCCACTGATGTAGGTCACAGCACTAAGCTGAAGTTGCAATCTTAACCTTCGCTTCACATGGATTTTTAAGTTATTTGGTACACTAAAACCACACAAAATGTTAGAAATCTCTTATGCCTAACATTAAAAACAAAAAATTACTGATTCAGTATTTCTCCCATAGGACACTTCTAAAGAAACCACATGATGAGAAACTAGACGTGTATTTGCAGTTAACAAGATCGTCACGCAGGTCACTTGTAGGGTGTGGTTCATGATCTTGCAGCACAAAAATCCCACAAGAATGGTGGTTGTTTAAGAAAAAAATTGCCTAAAACCACAAAATAGTCAAAACACAAAAATATGGAGACTTCAGATTTTCTACCAATCTACTATAGTAGTCTTTAATAGGATTGTATTTGACAATTTTTTTCCCCATGTTTTTGGTTTTGTTAGGAAGGGATATGGGCAAGACAGGAAGGAAAACATCTCGAATGAATAGCAGACAAACATACAATGCAGCTTTTGCATTAACGCAACATTATAGAAAGATGAAAAAAAGCATATTTGGTAGCAGCGTCCTTTGAAAAGAAAAGCCAAATTATGTTTTATGATTTATTTACAATTTCCCTTTTGGAGGCTTTTCCAGACCAGAACTCTCCTCCCTACACCATTTAAGATGTAACAGTAAGAAGCGAGTAACAATCCTGCTCAAGTGGCTTTGCTGTGACCTGATTCAGCACCATCCAATTTCAGTGTCTCAAATTCTAATACTTCTCCATAAAGCAACAGCTTCTGGTATGAACACATTTAAATACGCTGGAAAAGCGGCAGCCCTTCCCCTCCATCTGCACGCTTGCACATCTCAGAGGCATACACCACTCAAGTGGCTCCCAACGACAGCTATTTGCCTCAGATGCTAGGAACAAGACAAAACATAACAAGAGGCCACACCACATATTTCAAAAAGATTACTGAGGAGGTTCTTGTAACTGGAATGAAGTGGACCTATGCTACATAAGCTTGACTGCTATTAAAACTTCTGGGTGAAAAACAGACTCCCTGAGCACACGCAGTCCTAACGCCACGTCTTCCGTGCCTCTTTCATTCTGCAAGACAGTAAGTATCAACCACACCACTCAAAGCCTGACACAGTTCTAGCACAGGGGAAGAGCAAGGAAGGTTCTTACAATAGATCCACTGTCCAGGACAAACCAAACCAACCAAAACAACAACAAAAAAAAAAAACCATGCAAACACACACCCACACGCAAAAAGGAAATCACACACAGAAACGTGATAACCTAGTAAAAGCGATTCTAAGAACAACATCGGTTTCCCCTCTCATACTGGGAAATATTACTTTTGTTACCTGAAATATCATTCCATCAAGTAACTGGCATTCCAGTTTTAACAGCAACTTTTCAAATGGCTTTAGTTTATCTTCTTGAATCCCAAATTTGGAAGGGTTGTGATGGACAGATTTTAGCAGCCTGTAAGGAGTAGGCATAAAACACAGACAAAAAATTTACATGTACTAGCAGCTTATAATATCCTGTAATATTTTAATAATATCACCATGCTGTGGAACAGGTTTTAATTGCCTGCATCTGTGCCGAGCAGTAACTCCAAAATTATATTAAAAAAACACTAAATCTGGATAAACCACTTGTATTTAAACAACTGCCACCTATTAAGGTTTTCAACAAAACAGTTCTTTATCCACTACTTTAAAAACCAATTATTTATTGACTTTTTAGCTGTTGCTTTAGGCAGCGTTCCTACTCCAACCTGTATGATCAATACAGACACAGATAAGTCTTAAATCAGTTCTGTGCAAAACTAGGTTTCTTACAGAACGCAGTTTAAACCCCTCAAGCCACTCGTCTTTCACAAGACACTTACCACGTACGGTTTCAGGAATGGCAAACACACCATTCAGCACTGTAAAGACCTACTGATGCTGTTAGAAGGACAAACTGGGAGCTTCACCTTCCTCTTCACTGAGGCTTCTGGAAAACGCTCGGGGCTAACAAATCCCATGTTCTCAAACTGACTTTTTTTGGAAAAGACACATGCACATGCTTTTATCTTATGTCATGAGAGTATTTTTCACACCTTCAGAGACACACCTCTTGTACATGGTCCAGTGATCTTTCAGAGTGGCGTGGTTGTCAATTATTTCATCCAGAGTGATCAAGACTGTCAGTAATTCTCCCAGGTGCTCATACATCGCCTGTTTAAAAAATACGAAGTAGAAGAAAAGGCCTCTACTTATTCAAATGTTAATTACATGGAAAGGACTGATATTTTATAACACTTTATGAGCAAAAAAGGCATCAGCCAGAGGGTTAAATCAGAGATTTCCTGGTTGCTAAAGATTTAATATTTCCTGTAATGGCACACATGGAAAATCAGTTGCCATGCAGGCACCACTTCAAGTTCACTGATCTGGCATTGAAGGTCGGATTTTCAAAGTCAGCTAAAACCAGAAGCACATGTTACACACAGCAACAGAGCATTTCAACGCTTTTCAGCTATGAAAGCTGGGATCTGACAGGCACAGAGCTACAAACTCTTTCTACATAGAGGCCAGAAAAAGCTGATCAACAAAATACAATCTGTAAAGGCAACTCCAGATTGAAAGTTGTACTTGAAATTTCTTGCTACCCTTCTCAGGATGAAGACAAATATATTAACAGAAAAATCAACGTAAGCAAAAGGTCACAAAATCATTCCCACCTGAAAATGAACTCCTGATGTCTCTATAATTTTAGGTGCACTCCTGTAAGTAAAATAAATATTTTAAGATCTTTTAGTCATTAGAACAGAGCATATTTACCACTTCTGTATCACAGTGTGTTTTTTGTTTCTTGGGGTACGTTTTTCCTCATTAACATAGTAACTTCAGAAAACAAAATGAGCCTCCACATCTGATTAAAGTATACATGAATATATGTGAAATGTGTGCTATAACCAAATTCGATACTGTAGGTTTGAATGTACAGCATGCAGCTGGTTCAAACCACAGATTTCATTTAGTGCACGTGTGTATCAGCAATTCCCGATCTAGTTATACTAACGACAAGCAGCCTTGATCCAGTCTCATGGCTCAAAAGTACAAAATCACTTTGCACATTTAACCACGCCATAACCAAGCTCACTCAGCACTATACAGCAAGTCTGCCTTGTGCTGCAGTGTAAGACAAAAATGAAAACAACAAATGAAACTGAGAAGAATGATGCCATCCTATGTGCGGGGGGAAAAAAAAACAAACAGGAAGGCTGTTTGTTTCAAACAAACATGCTTTGAATGCTCGTTCAGAGCATTCATATTATATACATTGTTAGGCTACATACAAAATGATACAGCATTTCAGGGAATAATTACTTGTTGCTGGTATAGAGAACAGCCAATTGATGCACTACGTTCACCACCACTTCATAACATCGGGTAACAAAGCAAGACAGCTCCTGAAACATAAGAAAACAAAATGCACACATGTATAACCCCTCCTCGCGTGCAACATCATTACTTCCAAAATGCAGAACATAAACCACGGAATGTGCAGCCCAAGTTCTGCCTTCCTAATCCAAGTCAGGGGACAGGCCTACAGTAGGATCGAAAATGTCATCCTAACAATTTACAGCTCTAAAAAGAGATTTGGCTAAGTCAATAAGCAACTGTGCAAAGCTCCCATTACAACCTGAAATATTAAAGTACAGAAAAGAATAAAGAAAACAAATGATTTCATGCTTGCGTATAGTTTTGACAAGCTACATACTGAAATAATCATACTTGATGCTCAGGGACACATTTTAAAAAGGATATTGGGTCTTCAGAGAAGGTACAGGAAAGAGTCATCCTCAGGAGCTCAACGTGCTTTAAGTGTCTTGCTGCAAATACTTCAAGAGTTCAATTTGTTATAGAAACTAAGAAGTGACTTAACAGTGCCCATGCACCCTCAGAGATAATATCCAAACATCCCAGACAGCAAAGGCTGTGCCTTTTTCCATTAGATTCAAGAGTCACACTCTGGAAGCTGGTGATAGACAAATTCAAATCAGAAATTAACACAGAAGCCTGTACCTACTCTAAAAGAGATTAACCACAGAATGCTGTCTTACAGGAAAAAAAAAAAAAAAGAGCTCAAGTAAAGCAGAACTTGAGCTCAGTTCCACAGTACAAAAAGAATAACAAGAGCTCAACTCTGATCATGGCAAACGCTGATCTGAGGTTCTACAATGGATTTTAACAAGGTGTTCCTTGAGAAATAGGGTAAATGAATCTGGGTTTCCCTTAGCCCCAACAGCACTTGCTTATTAATGCACCCTATAATCCCATCAGGCAGAGTCTGCGTGCAATGAGCCTGGCCAGCCAGCACACAGATGGCTCCACTGCAGACAGCCCACACAGACTAGCAGCCAGCCTGCTGCTCCTGCCAGAAGTCTGGCTAACAGCTGAATTCCTTCTTCCTCTCCATCAAAATTAGATTTTATTTGGGCTTCTGCCTCTCATTAGTCACCAGTTTTCACAAAACATGGAAGTGTCATTACTTCTCATACTTGCATTGCTCTATGAAATGCAGCTGCACCCAGCCAGCCTCCAGAAGAACAGATTAATAAACAATTGCGATCATGCTGCCCTGGGAAGGTGCACCAGCTGCCTTTTCAAAACCTCCAGGCAATGGTCCCATTTAACAGCACACCTCCTAGCAGCTTCCTAATACAGACAATTGCCATTTTGTCACAGTTCTTCCAATACACTGTCTTCTGCAAGATCAAGGCTACCTACTAGTGTTTCATAGCATTAATTTGATAATTTGTTTTAATGCTTTCACATACTAAGTTTTAGCCTACTGCATCTAGTTAACTAAGCTGTAAATGTTCTATGCACACCAAGAAATCTTTAACTCAAATGAGCCAGTAAACCAGCAGGTGGGTGTCAGCTCTGTGGAAACATTTGACCTCTTTTATAGTCTTCATTCATGTTTTCACACTGCTCTCATGAAAATGTTTGTAACATCGACCATAGCATTTCCCAGCCAGTGGACATATGCTTACCACTGAGTGGATTCCAAAGACCACAACCTCTGAAAAAGACTCGAAGAGGAAAAAATTCTCCTCAGAGCTGTATCCAAGCTAACACAAACCTGTTAGCACTTGCCCTTCAGGGCTACATCCTGTGTCTGCCTTCTTTCCCAAGTTGCTCAACACTCATCAAGCCACAGCAGCATGTATACAAAGTGGGCTCACCAGTAAGACTGCTCTATTCGTGTCGTGTTTCCACTATACACTGACCAGGATATACCCCATAAACTTGTGCTACAGAACGGGTTTTTAATGCACATATGCTGAAGATATCCAGACAGTCAGTCACACTGCTGTCAACTTTCATCTCAGAGAACCCTTGCAGGGAGGGGAAAAAAAAAAGTCTGGAAAAAAAAAAAACAAGTATATAGTAGCCCCAAGTAGGAACCACCACCAGATCCCTCAAACATCTCCTCAGTAAGAAATAGCTTGAAAGAAGAAATTGGCAATGTTGGTAGGACAAAACAAAAAGCTTAAAAAATTGGAAAAACAAACCATAAGATATCCTAAGTACTAACTGCACTTGGGTATGGGAAGAGAGGTTAAGAAACAACTTCCTATGGCATCCAACCTATTAATGACTCAGTCAATGAGCACTGCCATGCAAGTATATAGCAAGAAAAAGAATGTTAGTGTTTATTAAACAAGAATTTGTTTAAGCACTCTGAAAGTTTCCTACATCCTGTCCACTTCAACATATATACTTCACTACAAGCAATATTGAATACAACCCCATTTTTGGAACATGACAGTCATTTAAGCTATAATGAAGAAAAACAAATTCCATAGCAGACTGAAACCTAAGAGAACAGGAAATCCTCAAAGAAACACAGATCCTGTTTTCATGCAGTGTGTACTGAGCGCAACCAAACTGTATCCAAAATGAAAGTTTTTCCCTGAAAGCTTGAGTGAAGCACAAGCAGTTATTTTTCCAGGTATATGTTTTAATTTTGCCTCCTAATAGCTACACAATGCTGTATGAACAATCAATTCACGTTCAGTTTTCAATGAAAACCAAAACTTGATCAGAATCATAAGAATAGAGATCCTTAACCTTACTACCAAATTAAAACCTCAATTTATACACTTACTGAAATTTGCTTAAGTAAATGGACAAAGATTGCACAAACAGTAATTTATTCTCTCACTAGACTTCCAGTTTTAGACAAGTATAAACAAAACCAAACAACAACAAAATGTAAACACCAGTAGATGACTAAACCAAGTTAAACAGCTGTGTTGTAAGTGAACTGGTTGTGACAGATGTGCAGGCAAAACATATGAACGTCTCACATGACTGCAGTGCCTTCCAGCAAGTTGCAGGCAGGATGCTGAATGAAGGCTGTTGAATCCACTTTGCATACAAATTAATATTAGAATTGCTGTTAGAAATTGAAAGATACTCTACCTGCAAGAAAGAAACAAATCTTCCCATCTGTATTTGACAATCTCCTTCCACCATGCTGGAATCTGTGGCTTGAAAGACAAAGATTTGTCACTGCATTAGAAAGCCCGTGTTAGAGCTGCTCATTAAACACTGAAACTTGCCCTGTTTGTCATACAAGTGGAGCTCATAACTACAAGCCTACAGGTGGAACTTCACAAGCTTTTAATTTTGCCTCCTAAGCCAGAACTGTTTTTAAAGTTCCTTTCTCATTAAAATTAGATTGCTTATAAGCCACACAAAGCAGGAAAGTCACCATCACATGTAGGAAAATAAAAAATACCAAACAATTCCTTGAAGGATGTATCTTATGTAACCCTGTATCAAAGTTTCCATTAAAAGAAGTTTGTAAAAGCAAAGTGTTTATATTGCAAGGAAGCATACTGGCATAGTTATTAACTGAAAGAATATATTACATCATAAATCATTGAAAAAAGCTGTGTAGCGTACAATTTCCTTGAGAAGTTGATTTTCCTTTTCCTATACGCCACCCAGCATTAAAGAGCTGGCTCTCATCTCAGCTGCAAAGCACCACCTGTATTCTAAACAGCACTGTGAGACACAGCAATTACATCGCTGCTGTAACTCTTCTGGACAGCTGGAGCAGGTGTAATACCACCTGACAACACAGTCTTTTGAATGTGATGACAGATTAATGCTCCAGACTTGAGATTTTTCTGTTGGGCCACTCTGGGTAAGAAGTGCTTACATCTGCAAGCTTACCCCATAAGGAACAGCAGCATTAGGGAAAAGCAGCCTCCTGCTCACAGCCACCATCTTTTAATCTGTAGAAGCAAGCTCCTAAACAGTATTTAAAGATTTCTGGTCTCTTGCTTCATAAAAATGTTCCCTTGGAACAGTGACCAAAGTCTAAAGGAGCCTCTATAACTGCTAGCACTTCTGTTCCAGAGCTCCATCTAAACACTCTGCCCTTCCCCCTTACACTTTCTATGCAGCCTTCACTCTGCTGAGATTCGTGGATGACCCAAAAACCAACCCAGCTACCTGGAGTTCTCACAGCAGTCCTGGCCATTTAGAGGACAAGATGCCAAATGCTTCTTGCACTATACAGAAGGCCATAGAACATTCCTCTGTCTGGTTTCAGCTGTCCTTGAGGCAGTGGCTTTGCTAGCTGTTCTAAGCAAGCAAGCTAGATGTTATCAAAACATACACTACAAGGAGGGAGTTAGGTGTGGAGAACTTAATATTTGCGCCCCCACCCAGCCCACAGAGGATTGATCTCTGAGTTTCTGCCATTCCCAAGCATTCCTTGTGGAACACTCAAGCAGGAACAAACTGCTGCTGTAACATACTAATCTGGCACAGTATGACTTTTCTTATGCTAGAGTTGCAAACAAGTTTTGAGGGAGCCCTACTACTATTTTGACAGCCCAGCACTTTCTTTTCAGATAGTAAAAGACATGTCTGAGAAGAAGTGAGAATCTGCTGATTAGAAAATATTTTTCTTTTTGACATTCCTCAACTAAACCACAACAGGCATCTTACACCACACTTAAAAGAATGTTAAACAGTCCCTATCTCAAAGATTTCACATTCCCCAATGCTTCTGTCACAGTCTTGGAAAAGCTTTAAAAAAAGGTTTTTTATATGACTACTCTGAATGGACCATGCCCTCCTTTGTCTCACATTTCTGAAACAGAAAAGTTAGGCAACATCCCCAGTCAAATCAGTACCGCATTTGAGTCCTCACACACACTAAAAAAAAAAAAAAAAAAAAACCAAAAAGCTTACCCCCCACTTTAATTAAGAAANNNAAAAAAAAAAAAAAAAAAAGACACCACAGAGCTTACTCCCCACTTTAATGTAGAAGCTTAATAACTTTGGATGAGTTACCAACTAAAGTCCCTGACAAAAAGCAGCTTTAACCTAAAGCAGGGACTCAGGGTCTGTCAAGTGACTTTCAGTCTCTTTTGTCCCCGTATCATGTCATGGTCTAAGCAGCAGCACAAGCAATTACTTTCACTTGAAGTGCAGATGATGACATGAACACACTGCAGTTTCTCCTGGAACAACTATGAACCCAACAGTCAGTGCACAAGACCTGGTCAGAGGTGTTCATTAACAATTTCATTGTTTTACTACAATCAAATTGCAAATTTATGGTTTAACTACAACCATTGCAAAAAACAGTCCTGATATCAAATCAGGAGGTTTAGGATAATGGGTTTATACCTGAAACACTGGTATTCAATGCCATACTTTGAAAAACAGCTGCTCCAGTAGGTAACCTCAGATTTCCGTACGCTATACACTAAATATAACGTCATTACAAACAAAGCCAAAGTATTTGTTGAAAAAAAGTCACAATGAATTTCAGAAACACTGCTTTGATACATCTCATGCATTTTCTCAGCACTTTCACTTGTCTGTCTGAACAGCGTCAAGCCCACGCTCCCTACTTCCCACTTATGTCATGCTGCAACAAAACTTCCTCTCAACGCAACAACACTTAGTGCAGATGATCAGGTCTTTAGATAAACCCTTAGCGCCACCTCTGCTATCACAAAGTCCATTATTTAGTATTCGTTGCTCAAAGACACAGTGAAAGGATTCATCTGTAACAGAAAATCACACCTACTGTAGCATTTAATAGAACCTGAAGCAATAAACTACAAACCTTCAGAGTAAAGGGAGCTACTCACCTCCTTCTCCATAAAACAAGAGGCCATTATAAAATTTAGTTTCTGCCTAAATACAAAAACAGACATTTGGTTTTTAATACATAGTACTTATGTAATCACGCTACAAAAATTTAGACATTATCCGTTGCTTCTTTATTGCAAAATAATAAATCTCTATCAGCTTGCCAATCTGTAAACATTTTCGTACACATAATAAAAGCCAGATTCACCTCATATTTTAACTTCTTGATTTCACAGCAAAGGGCAGCATACACGGTTATCACTTTATTTAGAACCTAGAATCAAAGGGAAAAAAAAAGCAGATTACAAATGGAAAAACAAAAGCATGTAAATATCTTATAGAGCATTTTTCATGTTTAGAAGGGCTCAATGTTAGCTAGAAAAACTTAAAAAAAAAAAATCCTCAAGCACTTACCTTGTTTTCTGTCTTTATGAGCTCCAGTAGAGAGGACTGTTCATATGGCAAAAGCTAAAATTTATTAGAACAAACAAACGCTTTAGAAAAGACTCGTCAAGACCACATTTAACCACCTGCAGTGTAATTTTTTACAGTTTAATCTCAAATAAGGTCAGTAATAAGGGGACAATAATTGCACCTTACTGGCAACCTGTGCTGCAGGAAACCTTCACTTCTCATATTTGTGTAGAAAGGGAAGTAACCAGCTATGCTATACCGCATTTCCATCGATTTACTCACACAACCAGGAAAGCAAAAGTATGGTCATTACAGTGCACGCAGGAAAAAACAGCTCAGGAAACCTAAAACAAATTAAGAATCTCAAATGCAGGAAACAGGAAGCATGGTGCGCATCTCCATGGAGGCACTGAGATTTTGCGCTGCATGAAACTGGCTGGTTTACGTATATCCAGCACTGTGGTGGCCCCACGTACTTTGTGCAGAGAGAGGCTTCTGAACATACAAGTTCTAAATGGTAACAGAAGTTAAAAGTGCTTTGAAATGACACGTGCCTGTTCCGTGAAGAAAAAAAATCACGTTCCACAAAGGACAGAAAACTTATGATGAAGGAAAAAAACACTTCTGGAGGAAGGAAAATACTGTGTGTTCTCATTTTCTAAATCATATATAGATTTTTCTAAAGGCCATTAAATCAAAGCACAACTACAAGTACACAGAGTTCACTCTGCAGCTACACAGCTACTAGGGAGGAGCTCTTACAGAACCTTGGCCTTCCTTCAAATAAAAACACAGGAAAGAAGTTTGCTGGAATCAGGCATGAGGAGCTACACACTCACTTATCTTCCACTAATATCCCCAAGACTGGAAATCAATCACATGAAAACATCTTTTCCTGGGATATGCACCAATTTATTAATTATTTGAAGATTAAAATAGTATTGGATAGGCTTCTCAAACACAGAAGTCAAAATTTTAAAAGTACAAACACTTGAAGCTTTTAGTTCTCAGGTCTGAAGGGAAGAAGGAACTATGAAAATAAGGAAAGTAAGTTTCAATAGATATTAAGTATATGAAGACCTTTAACGCAATAGGATCAAGACTGAAGTCCCAAACGTCTCCAACAGAGTCATCCAAAGCATCCTCAATTCTCTTCAGCTGAGACGCATACTCCTCAAGAAATTTTCCGTAATTCTTCAACTGCACTTCAGCATGGATTTCTGAGAATTAATAACATTTATACAGTTACATGAAATACTCAGTGAACTTCAACATCCAAAAGTTTATCAAAGTTTTAATCTGTTGCTATTTAGCTGGTGGCACTGCATTCCTCATTTTGGTGCAGCATTTTATCCTTAATACAGCTGTACCTTTTTAATACAAGTTCTTATTTCTTTAAAAACAATCATACAACTCAGCGTCAGTTTCAAAGCTACTAAAGAGTACCAAACTTGATGGCTTTCAGGAACCACTTTGGCATTCACTACTTTCGAGTGCAAGTTTTCTTATGCTCAGCACCTGAACCTTGAGACGCACAGCTGTCCTGTTGCTGTTAGCTGCAAGCAGGTAGTTATGTTCAAACAGACAATCACCAAGCACAGTGGCATTAACTTGTACGGTAAATCTAAAGACAACTGATCCACAGAAGTTTCATTCACTCCATCCTGTTTTTTTTTTTTCTTCCCACACTAAAGCATACCACAAAAAATACAAACACTGGCTTAGCTGCATAACCTGAACCACTGAAAGAATGATCACAGCTCGAGACTTCTGTGCTCTGTAAGGAACTGCAATCCTTTTTCACATGAACACTGAAGTGTCCTTCCCTTGATTAGACTACACATCTCATAGCTTACGATCTTCCACTGTCTGCTGAAAATAGGATCACTTTTAAAATAAATCAAAGATCGCAAGTCAGCTGAATAACTGAGCTTTGCCTGAACACGACGACAACTCTGCACACAGTGATCTTTTTAGCTTACGCAGCTGTATACGTGCCCTTTCCACATTTTAGGGGATAGGCTGCTATAAAAGTTAAAAAGCTTTTTATTTGGCATATTTAACCTCTTACTCATCTAAGTCGCCCATATCAGACATATGGTAGTTGATGACTACGTCAGTGGAACAGTGCTGCTGAGTCAATTGTCCTTTAGCTGCATTCTGAAGGAAGAGAAAATTCTTGACTGGGGCACTTCACCCGGCATAAGAGGAGGAATGAACAAAGAGAAATGAAGAGGCAAAGAAGAGATGGACTATGCACAGGAGAGTTGAGACGGAGGAGGAATAACTGCAGTGGAGAACAAACATTCCTGAACTAATTCTAAGCTACTGCTTTGAAACCAGCAGCAATGCAAGTCATAAGGGTACGTGGACTGCAAAGCCTATCCATGACGCATGGTCAGCCACCCCGGGCTAAGCTCTGCACTAGTGCCACTGGGTTCTACCTGTACCATCAAAATAAGGAGACAATTTCATGTAAATGGGTAAGCAGCAAGTGAACAAAACACTCTCCATCAGCTGTATGCACTCCAGACACTGATGTGCAGCCCTTGGGCTGTATCATCGTTATTCTCTTCCCTCAGTTCGTCTCGCCTCCCAGCTTCCTCTCAGCGCACCTTCTGGAAGCTCTGCTGCACAAGAATGGTGAAATTTGGTGGATGCAGAGCCCTGCAGAGGGGAGTTTAACTGGCCTTCATGTCAGCTGCAGTACTTTACTGCTAGCCAGTTTTGTAGAGCATGTAGACTTAAATTGGTATAGAAGCACGCAGTGGTACTCCCCCAATCCCTTCTCCTCTCTTCACACAAAAGGCAAAGCTAAGAGCAGAGACATTGAACAAGGTATTGGGCTTTTACAGGAAGAATCTAAAATGCAAACAAATCACATAGCAGTAAGAAATTGGCACTGCTGTTCCCGCCAACTCCCAAAACTAAACAGGCAGCATGCCCCAAAACAGCTCACAGCAGCACTCCGCTAGCAACCCACAAAGAGTCACCCTGCCAGCAGCCAGATGATGCATGTAAACAATGTTATAGCTCAACATCACTGATATTCAGCATTGCAAAACAGATAGTCAGTGTGCCACACTGTACTGATTCTATACAAAAAAAAAAAAAAAAAAAAAAAAAAAAGAATGAA
>VXAV01006577.1:42366-52387 GCA_013399715.1 Alectura lathami
TGGGGGGAGCCGGGCGGCCCCGGGCCCAGCCTGGGGGGAGCCCGTGGCTGGCTCCTCGCCCCGGGCCGGAGGCTGCTGCCGTGGTCGTGGCCCTGCCTCAAGGCCTAAGTGCCTCCGCAGCCCGTGGCTCGGGGTTTTGCAGCTCCGAGCGCTTATTCCAAGCAGTTCTCTGTATTCTCTTAAATGCATGGACCGTGCGAGTCCCGCAGGGCTCCCTGAAGCTCCTTCCCTGATCCGGATTGTCCAGATGTGTAGGTCTGGCCAGTTGAGGCTGGGAGAAGGTTTTTTACTTTCCTAAAGACCACTCTTCGTTTTGGGCTTGCTCAGTTTAGCGCAAGGCCAACAGTCCTCCTAAGGGTTCTGCGTGGAGAGCTTAGAATAAGAAGATTTAGCACGAGGGGTTTGGAAGTGCAGTCAGCAGTGCCAGAGATGAGAATGAGTGACTGCTGGGAACACACGTTGCCCGTAGATGTGTAGATGGGAGAGAGGCTCTACCACAGGTTTCTATTTGGAGGCGCTGGAATTTGGCACATGTAGGGGGATCCTCGGCAGAAATCCCACTGCAGCACTGCTTTTCAAAGGAAGTGTAGTCTTAAATCCAAAGCATATTGAAATATTTACTAGCTTCACTAAATTCTTAACAGAGAATAGATAAAATATTGAAATCTTTTTGGTAGCACCACAACCAGAGTAGCAGTTACTAAACATCTGCCTTCAACAAATGTAATGTGGAACTGATAACCCATTAAATGTTAGACCTGCGTGTATGCCCACATATGACAGACAATAACAGAAAATGATTTGTAACTATGAAACAAATATTCTTCTAAGCAAAGGTTTTATAGCATTAGACTCCTGGGAAAGAAGCAAATGTAACTCTTGGACTTCTTTCCCAGTTTTCAAAAGTAGAATTTCATAGGTTACCACCATTTGGCAGGCTGCTTCTCTGTGCAGGATAGAAGCAAACATAAAACACTGTGTATCTTTAAATGAGCCATTGTAGAATAAATTCCAGTATTGTATCAACAGATGGTATGGCCAGGATTTTCACATAGGGAAATTACACTAAAATTATGCTTTCGTATTAGGGCAGTAAAGTCAAAGTGAGCTTTCAGACAAGTTGAGCATTCAAGACGAGGACTGCTTGTACACGTAATTTTAAGGTTTTATTACCTTTATCTTGTTTTGTCCATTCAAATAGGGAGCGCTTGAATCAGGGTAGCAGAATTGATTTAGAACTGGTCCCTGAGCATATTAATCTGTGTTATAATATGAGCAAAATGAAAGGTTAAAGAAGAAGAAGCAGTTCAGACAACAAAAACAACAGAATTATGGTAGAGTGAGCATCAACTTATCTTTTGGTAGCACTGTCATATTAATTCCATTATTCTGTGATTACTATACTAACAAAAGACCAGATCTCTCTAAACAGTCTGAGCTCCATTGTTTCCCATAAGGAGGAATTGGGCATCCTTGCAAAAATAAAGCAAGAAATCCACTGTGATAATACGTGACCATTAACCTTCTTCCCATGAAGAGAAATGCATCTGTTAATGAATGTCATATGTCCAGAGTCAGCCAGGCAACTGCAGAAGAAAGCCACTATAAGCTGCTCACATTGCTGCCAGAAACAGTAACAAGTCTGATCTGTGGATGTGATAGTGATAGTGATCCAGTACCCACTGAGCAAGTTATTCTGTAAGATTGTTCCCGCGTTCTTTAAAGAGCTCCTTTCTGCAGCTGTATGATAAATACTGCTGGTGGTATCCTGCCCCAAATGTGTCATTTCTGTAAGAAAGAAGACAAACATTTTAATTTCTTTTTGATTTGATAGAACTTTCAGTTTTAATTGTGTGTTTTGTCCATACGAAATTCTTCAAAAACGCTTTCCCACTTTCAGAGGTCTAGCTCATTTTGGGTAAAAATGTTTGAGGAGAATCTGCAGAGAAAGATGGGAGGTGGCTACTAGACCTTCTGCAGTGAATCGATTGTCATTTTTCATATAAGACAAAAAGTGAAGGACTGAATTTGTGGTCTGATCATGCAGGCCTCTCCACATATGGGATTTCTTCCAATGAACCCAACAGACTTATGGGTTTGGCTCCTGCTTGCTGCTGGTAACAGAGCACGTGTTAGTGCGAGACTAGCAAACAGCAAAATAAATAAAAATCACACAGTGCACACATGCCATTTGTTGGAGAGGTAACTCAAGAATCATGGGTCATAGGCCAGTTGCAAGCCCATCCTGCAACTGAAATCAGTCTCCAACAGAGTAACTTCCTATGCATGTGAGACAGCAGAGCTGCTTTCTTGCCAGGCTGATCGTTTTGTGCAGTGCAATTAAGAAATGAGTTAGCCCATCTGCAATCTTACCTCCTCAGTTTTGCCGGTTTTTGGGGACTGTGTTCTCTCTTTACGTCTCACCCTTTGTTGCCTCAGCTCCACCACTAGCATGAATTAAGTAAGTGTAGCTTTACTGAAATGATGTTGATTTGCTGAGCTGGATTTGCAACTCCTGAGCTGGAACTGGAACTGGTATGCAGTTCCATGTAATATGAGAGTCAGACTTATTCACAGGGAAACATGAACTAAGAGTTAAGTTTAGGAATATAAGTTACATGTATTACATGTAACACTTAGTGAAAAAGTGGAGAGAAAGTAGCTCTTAGAGTGGTGGCAAATCTGGACTGTAAACTTCAACAAGGTTGCCAAGTATCAGAAAAGCAGTAGAGTAGAGCAATGAGTACTTTGAAAGTATTTTGGAATGGAGGTTGGATAAATCTGTAAAAGCAATTGTATGACGTGGCTTCTTGTGATGGTAGAAGACTGGATTTTCAGCTAACGAAAGGCTGAAAGTAGAATAAGTAACTCGTATCTGGACCATCTTTAGTGTTCATGGCCCTAGTTGAGCTTCCACTGTGAACTGGCACTGTACAATCAGGGGATTTTGTACCATGCCAAACATGTTCCATGAGCCAGCACGTTAATCTTTCCCCAACTTGCCTGCTGTACTTAAAATAATTAAACCATTAGGGAAATCTCATGACTGATTTTTATAAGGCAGCAATGTTTCTGCTGTAAAAGTAGAGATATCAGTCATAAAGCATTGGCAGTATGATCTATCTTGCTAGATAAAAATTGCGGGGATGACTTGTGCTCATTGTCATTCAGAACAAGCACTTGTCTGTACTAATGTCCACAAATTAGTGGACATATTTTAGGCATTGCTACCAGCTCATTGTTGGTTAGGAGTATCATCATCACCATTCTCAAAAGAGGATTTCTGCCAGCCAGCCATGAAAATCTAATTTTGCACCAGCCCAAGTTCTGTCCACCTTTGCAACTATTTATTGCTACTGCAGTTGCAAGCATGCTGACTAATGCTGTACTAGAGGGAAGGGTTTTCTATGCAGTTTCATTCTGAGGAAAACACTGCCTCTGGACAAATAGTTATCTCCTACTGCTTCATATAAAAATGGCATGCATAAAATAACAAGCACACGTCAATATTCCTGTGGTGGAACCTACCATTTTTTAATGCCCTTTTCCTGAGGCCATCTGCACAACCGAAACATAGCTTGAAAGCAGCAAAATTCATCTGTAGTATCTCAACTGTGAAATGAATGGCAGTGAATTAGAACGTGGTTTTCAGTAACCTGTTTTTCAGAGCATTTGTCGTGTGATCTGATGGTCAGTCCAGACCGTTTGGTATCCAGTTGATAACCCACTTCATCAAGGCATCTTCATGTCCCAGCTGCCATAAGAAAGGGAAGGGAGCGGGGAGGAGAAAAGCATGCAAGTGCCAACATACAGAACGAATACCAGTGGTTAAGATATTTAAACAATGCTTCAATTCCTATTTAGCATTCTGAGCTGATGGCAGCTAATCACAGAATCACAGAGTCATAAAGGTTGGATAAGACCTCTGGGATCATCTAGTCCAACCGTCAGGCTAACACCACTGTACCCTCTAAAACCGTGTCCCTAAGTGCCACATCTACACATTTCTTGAACACCTCCCGGGAAGGAGACGGCACCACCCCTGGGCAGCCTGTTCCAATGCCAGACCACTGTTTCTGATAAGTTTTTCCTGATGTCCAACCTGAACCTCCCCTGGCACAGCTTGAGGCCATCGCTCCTTGTGCTGTCACAGCCACCTGGGAGAAGAGGCTGACCCCCGCCTCGCTGCAGCCTCCTTCCAGGCAGCTGTGGAGAGCAGTAAGGTCTCCCCTGAGCCTCCTCTTCTCCAGACTGAACAGCCCCAGGTCCCTCAGCCGCTCCCCATCAGACTTGTGCTCCAGGCCCCTCACCAGCTTTGTGCCCTTCTCTGGACACGCTCCAGGGCTTCAGTGTCCTTCTTGGGGTGAGGGGCCCAAAACCGAACACAGCACGCGAGGGGTGGCCTCGCCACTGCCGAATACAGGGGGACGATCACCTCCCTGGTCCTGCTGGCTACATGGATCATTCAGAAAAAATGGCAAAGTCCAGCTGGGAAAGGTGAAGTTAAGGTTGAAGGAGGGGTTGTGGATTTGTACTGTACCTTTCATTCAGGCCTCCTGAGAGGAGATCTTTTAATGGTCTGAGTCTAGGAGTAGTTTCTGTCAGATTCAGCCTGGGGAAGGCAAGTTTTCTGTTTCTTCTGTGTGAACCTTTCCTTCATAACTATGTCTGCTAGTCCTTTTGTTTTTCAAAGGTTTCCAGTCATAGCTGATGAAAAATGCAAAAGCAGTGCTTGCAGGGGCAGTCCCACCCTCGTGCTCATTCCTGCACCCTGCTGGACCTGCCTTAGGGCTTGTGGTGGTGCAATGAACTAGATCTGTGAGTAGATCCAGCTAAGAATTAGCCACATTTTGTCAGGTCAGTGTCTACCTATCTCAGTACCCAGGAAGGGAGGCAAGGAGCCATATGCAAGGAGGACTGCAGGATTGCGGGTGTGGCAGTAAGGGACACACGTGGACTAGTGATGGACTCGGTAGGTCAGGTTGATGGCTGGACTTGATGATCTGGAAGGTCTTTTCCAACCTAGATGGTTCTGTGGTTCTATGAGACCTTAGATTGTGCTGAAGAGCATCACTGTGTTTGTACTGTTAACAGTAAAATTAAGTTATGCTTGGAATGATTTCAAAGCTGAAGCAGATTCACTGAAGCTGGGCCACTTCTCCCTGCCTTTCCTCTTCACACAGAGGCTACATCCAGCCCGGAAAACATCTGCTGTGCTTCAGCTGATATGTTTTCTTGAAGGGGGAAAAGAGAAATTAGGGTGTTGTCAAAGCTGGAATCCTGCAGAAGTCTGTCCTTTAGACTTTTGGGAGCCTAAAGGAATTAGTACTTTTCTCAGGGTGTGAGAGCTTAAATAAAATAGGAGTAGGTACTTTTTTGATATCATGGTGGTTGTGATTCTAACTATCCTAAACATCAAAATTTGGGACAGTTATTTGCATCTACTCAGTCTAAAGATGCTTAAAAGCAAGCATCCGCTGCACTGTGAAGTAAACGCAGAAGGCAGGGGAAGTCTAGCAAAGGCACCTTATATTCAGTGGTATTTCCATGTAGGAGGATCAAATGGATGATCACTATCTTTAACATGGTAGGAACACTGCAGGCTTATCTTCCTTGTGTATCTATGTTAACCACAATTTGTATGCCACCATTTAATTATAGGGACTTAGAGGGCATGTTCCAGGCACCTAAGTTGTGCCTAGAAAGTGTTTTATGTACCTGCTTCAAAAATACTTTTTCATTTCATACTGTATTAGTTATGACTAGGAATAAGATCATGGAGCCTGTTACGCCTCTTGTAGCAAGCAGTGAGTCTGTCTGATGACGGTCATGGGAAACCAGTATAAACATTTGTGGCAGTATCAGATGATACTTTTATGCTCAGTGTGGTCTCACTGAACTGTATATTGCCTAGCATTAATCTAAAAATTTCATTGTTTTTCCTTCAACAGTATTTGGGGTAGAAAGTTTATTCCATTGTAAATCAAAATGAACATTGATCAAGAAAGAACAAGGGAGAAATATAAGCGGTAACATATATACTTTGCATCCTATAACATGCTTTGTTTTAATTCTTTTAATCAGGCTTACCAGCATAAGCTAAAGCTAGCCCTTATCGGTCAGAGTATTTTTGGACAGGAAGTTTATAACAAGCTGAGAAAAGAGGGCCATAAAGTTGTGGGAGTGTTCACAGTGCCTGACAAGAATGGACAAGCTGATCCTTTGGGTAAGTGTCACCTTAATTTAAATGCTAACATTACAGGCATACGGAACAAACTTGCCTTGCCATGAGAAGATGTTGTCTATATGGGAATGACTTGCATGTATTGCCTTCGTTACACAGGATTCTGCACAGGAACTATGCCTAAATGAAAACACAGGTCCCAGAACTGGTTTAACCTTGTGAATTAATCAGGATTTAAAAATTGTTTCCAGCTATGCAGGGCCATACATTATGATATTAAAAAAAAATAAATTAATCTGGTTACCTAGTTTGAATGTACATCCTAGAGGTACCATCCTGAACTAGATCTGTGTCTTAACAAAGAGCTAAATATGTAAAACCAGGTCTGAGGAGCAGTCTGATAGGCTGTATTAGCTCCTGACTTAATAGGATGTATTGGCATCCTGCTCTGGAGGAGCAGCAATAGCTGCTGAGCCTGCTCTCAAGCATGAATGTCTGTCACCTGTTTCATGGTGCTGTCTGGGACACTCAAGGCATGGAGCCAAGACTGTTTGTACCTGGCTTTCTGCCCTTTCTGTCAAGCTTGTATGCAGCAGTATACCTGCAGAGCCTATTTCTCTTCCACCTGGAGTACAGAAAACTCATTGAAAAGGGCAGAGGAGGCTTTGCTTTCCATTTTTACACTGCCAAGGTTTTGTGGACTTTCTAAACAGTTGCTGGACAGGTACTCAGAATTGTACTCATACAACAGAACACAGCGTGACGATGAAGCTACTTTGGAGTCGTTATCTGAATTGTGACTTTTCTTATTTTTCAATGCCACAAAAATGGTTAATAGGATTAACAAATGTAAGTGCCAGAAAGGAATTTGCTTTTATGGATAATGAGAAATTACCATGAGCTGTCTCAGGTGTCTTTTTTTTTGGTCGGGTCCTGACATGTTTTTACAGAACTCTCATGAAGGAAGAATCAAATGTAAATTTTGCTTACTTGGGCTATGGCACTCCCAAACTAGCACATAGTTCTCAAGTTTATTACATTCTGTAACCTCATTAACGGAATTAATCATACATTGGAAGAATTAGAAGAGGTAACTATCCAGCTCTAGAAGCTTACCATAATACTTGGTTGCATTATACAAACTGTTATTCTACAGATATTATGCTAGCACATGCAACTCAACAAATGTTCTGCTGATTTCAGTCATGGCCATTTTAACTGGGCTGTAGAATGTTTATTGTTCTCCTAATACTTTGTTGCATTTTACTATATGATGATCCAAACAGCTTAACTCTCAAGTGAAATTTGCTAATGGTTCTATATCCTCAGTCAGCTATGATTTTTATTTCTAAAAGCAACTGCAGTGCATACTAACTTCCAGTGCACTGTATGGAGTGATACTTAAGTACTTACTTAAAACCTAAGTTAGTAGGTTAAAGATGCTTCAAGTCAAACTCAAGATTCAATTTCAGAAATGAAAAAATAAATAAAAGTCCAAAAATTGTTTAGAAATAGAAACTAAATTAGGTGAATTTTCTGCACCTCTTCTTGTCTTCTCTTTTCTTCCTATTACACATCCAGCTCTACAGCTGTAGAGTTTGACTCTACCATCCTCTGTGATGGGTTGTTAAGCAGATGCACAGTGGAGTTTATCAAAAAAACGAAAATTCTGTCGGCAGTTAATTGGTTGCTTTTTCTCATCTTTGAGCCAAATTCTGGGTGTAGCTGTGTGTCTCATAGACCAATGGAAACATATCCAGAAAGCATCAGTAAACAGAATTTTGAAGGAATGACTGAAGGCTGCTAGCATCTGTAATTATTTGAACCACATGGCAAAATGCTGCTGACATGAGCATGTCATCATATTCACATACTAGTGTGAAATGTAAAACTAAGCTCTGCTAAACCAAACTAGTTGCAGGCAAATGCAATTACCAGACAAGAAATGAAATGCCGTTATTTAATAGTTGATAGCATTCTTCATTATTAGCCAGGCCATGAGAGTGAGCTTAAAGTTGAGAACACCACAGGCTGTAGGAATGGGAATCAATGGCAGAATTAATAAACTATACCGAAGTACAAAGGTTTTCTTAAACAATATACAGAACAGTACAAAGGGCCTTCTATAATGCGTTTCATGATCTGTTTTGGGTGTCATATAACACCTCAATTCAGTTTGAATTTGTAACACAAAATGTGAATTAAAGAACTAAATATTTTTGTCCCTTGTGCCCCCAGCACTGGCAGCGGAGAAGGACGGCACTCCTGTTTTTAAATTCCCCAGATGGAGAGCAAAAGGCAAGCCTATCCAGGAAGTGGTTGCAGCTTACAAGTCGGTTGGAGCAGAGCTGAACGTCCTTCCATTCTGTACACAGTTCATCCCTATGGATGTCATTGACTGCCCAAAACATGGCTCAATTATTTACCATCCATCCATCCTACCGCGCCACCGAGGAGCTTCTGCAATCAACTGGTAAGCTTTTGCATGCTGTTCATCAAAACTACATGCATGTCCTGTTAGGATGTTGGGCCAGACCCATTATTCGGGTGAACACTGACGCAGTTCTGTTGACTTGCAACTGCTCTGAGCAACTTCTCTCAAGCAGCTGAGTATTTGGATCATGAGCTGCACTTCATACCAGAGATTCAGCTTGATTTCCAGTGCAAGTGCAGCTGTTGTTCTTGGAAGATCAGTGATGTGATCTGTACTTTTGTATGTTTTACTCACATAGGGAGATCAGCAATATGTGGTTTCCATAGGCAGGACAGTGCCCTTGCAGCTAACCCTCCTCAAACACTAGATAACTGTGATGCAGAAGCCTAAGATTTCACAGAAGGGAAAGAGAGAAAAGAATCCACAGGAAGAAAATGCTTACCCATCATTATGAGCAATGCAGAAGACTAGATTCAAAATGTTATTGTGAAAGAACTAGACTGTGGTAATAACCACAGTGGACTGAGATCTTGCATTCCTGTGACAAAAGAAGCGCCCTTATCGTAATGTTTAAATTCAACAAGAAGTTGTCTAAGTGTGAAGAAACAGCTCAAAAAGAATCTTGCAGGCAGCATGGTGATTATGTAAAGATTCAATGATGTAAAATCAAAGCAAAAGCATATATATATTTAAAAATAATGATCCATAGTGGAAAAAAAATGCTAAGCTAGAGTACTTAAACAGAGGGTAAAAGGAGACTATTAGAGATGTAAGGAAATCCTTCAAAAAGTGGGAGTTCTGTCCAAATAAGTAAACTAAAAACAGAGCATAAAGTCTGGCAAATTAGAGGTAAAAGATACAAAGAAACAGCTTTTAAAGATACAAAATGGATTGACAACCATTTTCTCAAGTGTATTAAAGGTGGGAGGTATGTAGGATAACATAGGTGTTTGATATAAGAGGGTGCTTGGCTAAAAGAATGCCATAGCAGGAGGCTTGTATTGGTATTGAAGGTGAAGGAGCTTAAGGTGTTACTGCAGTACCTAAATGGGTACTTGTGACAATGTGAAATGGAGATTGAGAGAGCAGGAGGTCACATTCAAAGTTAAAAAACATAAGGTAATGACACATAAGGGGGAAAAAAACTGACTATATGTAAGCAATAAGTTGAGTTGTTATTCAGAAAGAGACCGTGGGAGGATCTTAGAACATGGAGGAAGTAGAAGTGCCTCTAAAAAGTCTGAGAAAGGTGGTTCAAGGTGTAGACCAGCTTCCACATGACAGCAGACAAGTCTGGGAATCTTCAGACTGGAAAAGAGATAATTGGGAAGGTGCCAGCAGTGTAAAAAGCCATGAAAGACGTGGGAAGGTGAGTACGGAATGATTGCTCCTTCTTTCTTAAT
>VXAV01006577.1:115370-140845 GCA_013399715.1 Alectura lathami
AAAAAAAAAGGAAGAATGAGTTGGAGAGGAGGTGACTTTGTAAATAAGATAGTTGAATACTGCTTTGCAAAATTGCTCTTGTCTATCATACAGTTCTCCCTTGGTGCGTAAAACAGATTTTTGACTTATTAGTAATGAATTATTTATTCTCATTTTCTGAAATACCTATAATCATAGATTCTGGATCTATAATTCTATTATAGTTCTGGATCTATAACTATATCTATTCTATAATCATAGATTCTGGATCTGACCTGCAGTAATATTAAACATTCATTATTACAAATGAAAACATTCACTTGTACAAATGGAATCAATGTGAAGTCTGCTTTAAATACTTAAACATTTTGGAACAAAATGGCTTAAATATTTCACATTAGTTATCAAAAACTGCAAAATGCTCTTTGCAGACAGCACAAAAATATCGCTTCACAGGTATGTTTTAAATACATTAATGTTTGTAAAGCACTCAGATTTATAGTGGCAAGTACCACTGAAATACAAAAGGGAAGCTAGTAAGTCTGTATTCAGTCCAGCTTTTGAAGAGTGGATATTAAATAAGACTGTGAGGCATTCATGATATGCTGAGGATAAAGTAAAATATCAAAGTGATATTTGGTCAGGCACTGAATTAGAAGTCTGAGAGGAAGAACAGTACTCGTATTATTTGAGTGCAACAAAATTTATGACCAATTTAGCTATGGCACATTTACAGCTAGGTTTCTATAAAACAGAGGGCTGTATCTGCTCTGAATTTTGGCTTTGGATCACCTTGATTCTTGGTGCCTGTTCACCTGTAGAGAAACTAAATCTAGAGCAAGGTTCCCAATAGTGTGTGAAAGATGGTGAATTTCCTTGAGAGAGCACAGGAAGACAAGTACTTCTGTCTGCATAAGATTCAAAATTTCAAATTTTTGCATTAAAAATTGTTTTCTAAGGTTAGATGAAAACATCTGTTCTTCAAAAGCAATAAATAATTAGTGCTTGTTCTGTTCACCTGAAGCATAGCTGAAGCAGTGTTGAGAGGAAGAGGTGGCTTTATTTACTTTTTTTTTTTTTTAATAAAATTACAGAATCATTTAAGTTGGAAAGGCCCTTTTGAGATCTAGTCCAAGCCCCTTGCTCAAGCACAGTCCTGTAGTGCCGGTTGTTCAGCATTTAGTCCAGTTGGGTTTTGAATATATCTGTAGATAGAGACAACCTCTTTGGGCTGCTCCGGTATTTAATCGCCCTCCTTGTTAAAAAAACGGTGCGTTTTTTGTTCTGATGAAGTATCTTGTGTTTCATTGCCTCTTGCCCCATCAGCAGGCACTACTGAGAAGAGCCTGGCTCCCTTGCCTTCATCCCTCCCCTCAGGTGTTTAAACACGTCGATAAGATCCCTGCTAGCCTGCTGTTCTGCAGGCTGAACAGTCCCAGCTCTCTCAGCCTCTCGTAAAAAGGCCTTTGTAAAAAGATGCTCCACTTCTGTGGTCCTGTGCAGAACTTGCTCCAGCAGGTCCATATTCTGTACTGGGGAGCTCAGAAGTGGACACAGTGCTGCCGATGTAACGTCACCAGCACTGAGTAAAGAGGTTAATCATCACCTACCTCCACTTGACAGTGATGCTGTTCCTAATGCAGGCCGGAATACTGTTGTCTGCCTTTGCTGTGAAGGTGCAATGCTCGGTCATGGTCATGGTCAACTTCTTGTCATTCCCAGGTGAACGACAAGATCCCAGAGATGACCCCCAGGGTCCATCTCTGCACAGCTGCCTTCCAGGTGGTCAACTCCCAGCCTGCTCTGGTGCATGGGCTTGTTTGTTCCCAGATACACAACTTTGTACTTCCCCTTGTTGAACTTCCTGTCACCCCAACTCTCGAGGCTGTCCAGGCCCCTCTGAATGGCAGCACAAACCGCTGGTGTATCAGCCACTCCTCCCAGTTTTCCCCTGGCAATGCTATCCAAAGTGTGAACTGTAAGGAATGTGGAAAAAAAAAACCAGCTTGGTCTGTAACCCAGAGCGTGAGATGATCTGAGACTAATCTGCATCAGCAGCACCTGTCCTGCTTCCTTTACTTCTCTTTTTTTTTACCCTTAAAATGTTAATCAGGGTAATGAGACACAGATCTGCTTTGAAATATTCTTTCAGATGCATTGTACAAGGTACTTCTAATGTGGTTTTCAGAATAGCATGGATACTTCTATTATTAGAAAAAAGTTCTTTTTCCAGATAATGGTAAGTAGGATCATGCCTGTAGGCGTATTCACAAATACATGACATGGTTTTGGCTCTACTTTGAATATGGTTTTGTGTGCTTGTTACATACACACACACACACACACAAAAGAACGGTGAAAAAATTTCAGATGCATTTGTTCTTGCTTAGCCCTTGACTGACTCAATAAAATGAGGAGGTCTTCAATTTTCTTTTAATGTTGTAAGTCAGCGTGATATCCTTCACAGTTTAGCAGACAATGTCTCCTCTTCTTATTGGCAAAGTAGCACTCCCATGTTGAAACTAAACACACTGGCTACCCTGAGAGGAATGTAGGAACAGTTGCAGGATTTTACTTTTGGAAGCAATTATTTTGCTCTGTGATATCATTCTCACAAGAATGAAAAGAAGCTAACAAAGCTACTCTTTGTTATGGATTATGTGCTGTAATGACTACAATACTATTTTCCAGGAAACAAATTTTCTCAATTAAATATTCATGGAAACAGTCTATATGTATGTCTGCAGAGATTTTCATAACATGAGCAGCTACTGTGTACGTGACCATTTTATGCATTCAGAAGATGCTCAGAAACTGTCAATATTGTGTATCGACATCTTGTCAACCTACACAGTTTTATCTGTTTTCTGCTTCTTGCAGGGATCTGATTAATCTGATACTGCTGAGATAATTTCATATGCACAGTAACTGCTGTTAGAGAAAAACAAACTGAGCATCTCTGCCCACAGCGAAGTGGCTCACTTAATGCAAGCACAGTTTTGTTCAAGACCAGCAGAACAATGAAACCTGATTTTGTGCTGAATTATATATCCTGTGTTGTCAGAGCACCTTGCTACCCAGTGTTCTGTGGTCTCATGTCCCTGCAATACCTGTTGCTCACAACATTCTCTCCATTCTCCCTCTGCTTTTGACATAATCATTCCTCTTCTGTGTCACTTTACTGGCTGAGCAAGAGGCACCACGCGTAGCTCCGAGCTACGTGCTGACTGGGCAGCTGGCATGCCTGTGCTGAGAACTGTGCTGTTCCTATCACTGCCTTTCTCTCACCGTGGGCATGGATTTGATACTTTTTCTTTCTTTATCTGGGATTACAAGCTGTTTCCTTTTTGTTAGCCTCTGTGCTCGGAGACAGTTAGTGTCAGTAGGAATCCTTGGGTGAGACATGGTTGAAACTGGCCCAAAAGGTTCGAAAACAGAAGGAAGAATGGTTGGACAGAACTCAAGGGCAGTGTGCCTGCTGCTGTCCATCACTGTTGGTGGGCTGAGACTGAGCAGGGTTCTAGAAGCTTTTTGCTGGTCACTACGCCTGCATGAAGTGCATAAGGTTATCTGAGAAGGATCAGTGGTGTATCCTGTGAGGTTCTATGAGTTTAAAAGTACCCATATAATGCTAGTGTTAGATTACTGAGACTTAGACCAAAAGTAATTTGAAATCATTCTGCTTAATAAACAAATAGCTAAAATAGATTGTGTTAGCTAAACGTTAGCTAACATTAGCTAAAATAGATTGTGTACGTTCAACTTTTCTGTAATTAAAATAGAAAAAAGAATGTTATGGGTCTTGAAGTCACACTCTGCACTGGTTCAGTCGGTGTGTTACCTTCCTGCACAGAGCCACAGAGCCAGAGATGTCACCTCCTTTTCACCAGTGTCCCATGGCTGACCAGTTTGGTTCAGAACCACTATTAATACTTTTAAGTTATTTTTCTTGTTATTCACATACACAATAGGATTTGGAATGTGCTTTCACTAAATTATAGTTACAAAAGTAAAAATATTCTGGATGAATAGCTATCCATCAAAGGTCTGACAACCCATCTCATACTTTCTTTCATAGACTAGTCTAAATCTGTTGTCTAGCTGATTTCAAATGGGCAAATTTCCCTTTTCCTTACTTGTTTTCTCTCAGTTTCACCTGTTGTTAATGAGGGAAAGATGTCCAGATAATCCATCATATTTCTGTTTGTCTGAATTTGTTACAGCAGGTAATTATCAGTCACAAGAGGAAACTGCATACATCCTAGGAAGTACTTGAAATCTGCTTTGTGTGCCAACATTGTTTTTGGTTGCACTGCTACAAGCCTCCAAACATACCTTGAAAGATAGCTCTATTTACTTTTATCTTTTATTTCTTCTAGTAATGCTTTAAAAGATAGAGATAGTGAGAGAAGAGTTAACTAATTTTATCTATTAATATTGTTTTGACTATATCAGTTATTGCAGTTGCTAGCCTGCCTGTAATTACCCAGATTGCTTTTATCCCCTGTTTTTAAAGCAGAAACTGTTTCATATTTTCTAGTTATATGGCACCATCCCCAGCTTTGCAGCTTTATTAAAATGCAGTTTTACATAACAGCTTTTTGTAGTTTAGTCACAAAAATTATCTGATCCCCATCCAAATGTCATGCACTGATCCCTCATTTAACTTCTGTCTCCCTTTCCTTACCTTATTCTCACTAGTCAGAAGTACCAAAATCACTGTTCTTATTCAAAAGATAGACTTTGGACCCTGCTTATATTGTTTTTAATCTTGTTTAAATCCATTTTATAGTTTATATAAATCCCTTATTTTACTTCTGTTTCTGTAGTTTGCTGAAAAAAAATCTACTGTTATTTTAATTTTCTTTCAAAACTGACTCAACATTCTGATAGTTGACATTTTATCCCTTTATCTTCTGGCTGGGAAGAGGCAGGTAGGTTTGATAAACAGTCTGTTCTGCCAACTCCATGACTTTTTTTCTAATTCCTTATTTCCTCGTTTGTATTTGAAGCCTTTTGCTTAGAAGTTACACTTCTTTGTTAGGTTCTGCCAAAAATTGTCTTTAAGCTGTGGGGAGGCAGAAAATTTTCTTTGAGTTCTTAGTATTAGATCTTTGTCTTAAACACTCGATAGTCCCCAAAGGCATTTGGCAAATAGGTTCTTCTGGTGATGACAGACACTTGTTCTGTGACCAAAGCCTGAAGCATCAGAGAAACAAATTATCTAAATAACCGAGGAGTTTCTCCTACCTAACCAGGGACAAGATCTGCCTAATCATATCTTCTTAGAGCTAGAGGAAGCATATGGGAACAAAAGGTATGTGTTAGATATACAGGAAGGTAACTTTATAATAGCAACAGGAGAGTTTTATGCTAGTGCCACTCCATTCTGTACTGTAGATAGAGCAAGTTTGTTTGATTTTTGATTCATTGAAATAAAAATTGTTTCATGGAAGTCTTGTTTCTAATGGCAAGCATATCAACAACTGTCACAGGGAAGGCAGGATCTCCATCACTCCCAGTCTTCTAACAATCAGTTATTCATACACTTGTCCTTTGAAACTTGATTGTGAATAGCAAAATACTGTGGTCGAATACTGCTCTGAGGAAGAGGGGAATGGATAAACTATCTCTTGAAGTCCTTTCCATCCCTGTGTAGTGAAGTCTGCATTTATATTAGTGGCAGTGAGTGCATCTGCTCTGCAACACTGGCCTAGGAAGGGAATCGGGCAGTGGCAGCTCTGTAGTGCTTTGTTGATCAGAGGGATTGCCAGATAACAAGGAGCCTTAGAAGGGAGCTTTGCCTATGGGAAAGCATCAGGTTGAACATTTTGGAGGAATTTTTTGCGTTTACTACAAAATAATACTCATCTCAAAATGTCCAAATTTCCAATTTGGATATTCCAAATATCCAAACATGCAGTGATACAACAAACTGCAGCCTGACTACTTCAGAGGTTGGTGGTAGCCTGTCTGTAGCATATACATTCTAATGGTGTTTACCTTTTTGACTTTTGAGTTTAGGGGACTGTGGTAAACAGAGAAGAAGTTAGTGAATTTATAAAAATATTGCTTACTAGAAGAAGAAAAAAGGTGAAAATGTACTACTTGTTCTGTTTTGTATTTCAGGTATTGGTGGTAATCTAGTAGCTATTCAAGCTAGCAGAATTTCTACCTACCTCCACTTGCATAGCATTCCTGGAGAACTGCCAGAGGAAGCCAAGGGCTGCTATTATCCATGCAGAACCTATTGTGGTGCAGGTATGTGTTAGTCAGTTTACTGTTAAAACTGGTGTCTCGTGTTTCCTCTTTCCCCCCAGTATGACTGCCCCCAGTGAGAGGCTCAGCTTGTGTGCAGTTCAAAGGCAGACGAGTTCTGGCCACTTTGCCTGCAGCTGGTTGTGTGAGAATCACAGGCAACAGCCTGCAGGAGGTGATGTGTAGAGAACAGCAGGGAGAAGGGTGTGACTCTGGCAGGAGTCAAAGACAGGGATGGATCAGGCAGTGTGCTGATGATATGCACTTAGACGGATTTCAACTTTTATCTTTCCTTAACTTGTTTCCCTGCTCTGAACCTTTGTCGTTTCACTCCGGAGTTCAAACCATTCTCCTGTTAGGACCAAACTTTATATCTAACATTCTTACTAAGCCTAGTCCCTTCTTTCCATAACCCACTTGGCATTTTCTTTCTAAATTCTTTATTCACAGCTTATATCTCCCCTGTACTTCCCCCTTTCCTCATGATTCAGTAACTGTAGTGAAAATTGACCTTTCAATCACATGTTACACTTTCAGATTTATGAAATACTTTCTAGCAGATGTGAAAATAGTAAGAGTGGAATTACTTTTTAGTAACACGAGATGCTTTTGAGGATGGCATAAATATGGTGTCCAAAACATCCTTTTCCCTAGGACAGCTCTAGGAGGTCACTGGAGCTCTAAAAACTAGATGATGTTAAGTACAGAGTGCAAATGGGTGTTTAAAATGCACTGACTGAAAGCTTGCATCTTCCTCCGGAAGAGCCCTGCTCAGCTCTGCAGGCAGGCACTAGGGGGGGATGACTTTTTTGCCCCTGTAGAAAGCCTCAAGGATTGTTTTAGTGGAAAATAATGCCTGCTGTTCCACAGTAGCCAATGCTGTGCAATTCCAAAACTTCTTTTTATGTTAAAATTAATAAAGATATGACATAGTAATTGAAGAGCTTAACTGAATTTTGGATTTTATTTATTTATTTATTTATTTTAATTATTACAGGAGTAAATAACAAATCAGCCCAAGTTCTGCTTCTTTTGGTCATTCCTGGACATCTGATTTTCTTGTACACTATCCACTTAATGAAAAGCGGCCACACTTCCTTAACTCCAATCTTCATAGCAGTATATTTGTTTGCAGCTCTGCTACAGGTAAGAAAAAATACAACTTGAAAGTGCTCACAGAAAATTGTGCTCTTGAAGAAAATCATGTGTCAGCTGGTTTCTGAAATCTCAAGAATCAGTGAAAGAGGGTATGCATTATTACAGGCTTTCAGCACGGTTATGCAGTGACTAATTATCTCCACATGCATATAGCTTGCTGAGGTGTATCTGGATTGTAAGTGCTTTGCAGGAGATACTTGACTACATTATTTCCCAGTCATGCATTTTGCACATTCACATGCTTCTTGGCACCGCTGCACCTAAAACCCCCATCACTTTAATCAATGAGAGGGGAAATGGAGAGGTGGAAGAGCAGTATTGATGAATAATGAATACATCAGGAAACCTCTCAGAGAAATCCCCTACAGTGGTTTCTTGAAATGGTTCACGGTCCTGTTTTAGCTAATGTAGTCAAAAATGTAGTGGATGAGAATGTTATCACTTGGTGCATTTTTAATATTTATTAAAGCTTAAATTCGTGTAACAGGGATCAGTGATCACTGTGCAAGAAATTGTGATTTCATCAGTTGTCAAAGAGTGTTCCATTATTTTGCAGTGCTCTTATCTAGTGGTCTGGCCACAGCTAGTAATGGCTGCTCCTGACAGATGCCTTTTGAAATGCAAATGTCTTAATGTGAAACAATTTCTCCTAGGAACCAGTAGTATAAAATGAAACGTTTTTCTAAATCCACAGCCATTTTTTAGCTAAAATGTGGCTGAAATAACTGTAATGTTTCATTGTACTTTATAAAAAAGAAACTAGATATTCACATTGCACAACAAAAATGCAATTGAAATATCCTTGAGTTAAATATATATTTATTGCTTCTAAAATGCGACCAACTTAGTTTTAAAACGCGAACAGCATTATCATCAGTCAATCTTTAAAAGATCATTATTTGAGTGTTCTGAATTGTCTTTGTGTTTATCTATTTTATTGCACTGCTGTTTCAACAATAGGTTGAATAGGACAGGTTATTGAAGTCTGCTACTACTTTAATTTTATGTGAGAATTCTATACTCTTTTGACAGAACATAACTGAAAAGTTTCCAACCTTTGCATGTGAGAATGTCATAGTAAGAATCATAAAACCATTATTTTTAGTTTTCCTTTTTCATGCTATGCCTAGTTTCCAGCCTCACTGCTTGTTTCCCACTGTGTTTTCCTGAGGAAATAATTCTATTCATTCATTGTCTCTCTGTCTGTCCTTGCCCATAACTTTTGAATCCTTTGGCCCACTTCAGTCTATTTGAAATTTTCACGCTTGGGTCTGTTATGTGTTTGTGAAAGGCAGCATCAGAGGATAATACCAAAATAAAAAATATTGTGAGGAAGATCACCTGTGTACAGAGACACCTGTAGATATGTAGGGCACTTCACAGATGCAGCACACAGTAGCTGGGCAAGCCTCTGTGCATTAATGAAAATCAACATGTTGATTTTAAATGAAGTTTAGATTTAGGGAGTGGCATCTATTTAAGAGGAATGCTATTTTCTTGAAAATTGTACAAAAAAAAAAAGTCACACAGACACGTAGCGGTATGCAGCACACAGTTACAGTCTGGCTTTAGACCAGCAAAGAACCTAAAATAAAATAAATACAAATAAAAAATGTCCTCCTCCTCCTCTACCTTGCGAGTGCACAAGTATTTTTTCATTGTGTGAAGCTATGCACTGAGCAAAGTTTCACCTTGTGTCCTGTCAACCTGCAGCAGAATGGGAGCAGCGCTGCAGCTGCCCAGGCACCCGTCCTGGCGCGCTGCTGTGGGCGCTCAAAGGCGGCCTCTGTTCCTCCTGCTCTCCTGAGCCAGGAAAACGCCCTCGAAGGAATTTTCACACCTCCTACCCAAATCTGAGCACACAGTTACATTAAATACTTGGGGAATAAACAAACAATAGGAGGCTCCCAGAGCGATTAGTCAAGCACATCAGTAATTCCAAAACACAGTTGTTCTCAGGCAATGAAGATGGGTGCCTGCTCCTGAGAACTACCCTCTGCCTGTAGAGCCGCTGGGGCAGTAGAAAACCAAGGGTTCAGCAGGGCTCACAGTGGCTTCCTGATCACATTAAAAATGGTTTGGACTTCTCGGCAGGTAGTCTGAGGATTCCAATTGCAATATGGGCCTCTTCAACGTGGAAAAACAAGTCAGGGGGTGTACTGTACATTGTACAGAAATAAGGAAGATTCTGTTCATAAAGAAAATATCATTGCATTTTAAATACTGCTTTTTGTAAGAGGAAAGGTTGCTTCCAAAGCATAGAGGATATAACTGCTAGGGAGACATCATGATTCAAGGAAATACCGTCCAAACCTGGATGGTTCTGCGTGTTCGATGCTTTTTCATCGCAGTGTGAGAAGCAGACTTGCCATATCCATTGGGATCTGAATGTGGACATCACTAGCTCTCTCACTTTCCAGGAGTGCTGCTGTCAGTGGTGGACGCCTGGCTCCTACAAAGTTATCAGCAGGGATATATCATTTTTGCCTCTGGAAGGCTGTGTGGGCAGCATGACACACTGAGCTGTGCTCCAGCTAGTGCAGGTTGAGCACTGAAAGTCTGGGTTGCACCGTTGGTTCAGACATCTGGCAAACAGTCTGCAGCTAGGACTGCCTTGGTCAGTCCACGGTGTCTGGCAAAGCTACAGAGAAAGCAGGAAGAGAGTAGGTGGAATTTGTCTTTAGACTGTGCAATAATAATAATAATAATAATAATAATAATAAAGTTAATCCGCAAACAATTACACTGATACAATTAAATTGATTTAGAAACACCTTCAGCTAAAAAGGTACAATTTTTTTTACTTAAGTAAGATGTAAGTCATACATAAATGTACGCTATTCTGTCTGGGTGCTTAGATACCATAGTGCTGTGCACTTCAGACAGAAAGTAAGTAATTATTTATGCAACATAAAGTTTTTGTGTTAGGAACTGAACTAGTGTTACCAGAATCTGCAGGTAGGCTTCTGTCTTTGCTCCCAGCATATTTGCTACAGAGTTAGAGGGAAACAATGCAGAACTGAACCTGCTTATGTCCCGTGGCAATTCTCCCAGGCTTTGTGTCATGGATGGTCCAGTAAATGAAAAAGAGCAAGCACTTACCGTAGTTGCTGCTGCTGCCCTCTTTTGTCAGCCCATTCTTCTCATGCCTCCTCTGTTCTTCTCTTCTGTCCCTAGAATGACAGGTTGGGCAGAAGGACACACAGCCATGCCTGACCACAGTCTGGCCTAATGCATGGAGTCTATAATGTCTTAATTTGCTGCATCAGGAGTTTCCAAAGCTCATTAGCCACAGTCCTAGAGCAGCTTGGAAACGGATTGAAATTAAACTGGTGAGACCTTTGTGTGTAGACACACTGCAACTGCCTGCTGTATCTGTTTGTATACCCGGATTGAGTCCAGAAGGGCTCAAGACTGTTGAAGTATATTCATTATTGCTGAGTGTTGTTGGAGAAGCAAGATGCAGTCTAATGAGTGGGCTGGATCTTCTGCAAGGTATCGCTGCCAAAGAATCAGTGGTCCCAAACAACAAGATAACTACAACATGAACAACAATAGCAAGAGAGAACAGTGGGGTTTTTTACAGCCAGCCTCTGAAGGAAATGAATGCATGTCTGGAGGTGTTAGGTTTTTGGAGGGGACCTGTTTCCCCTGTTTACCTGTGTAGACCTGCTCAGACTATATGTAACATTAACTGTGTTACAGTAACATTAACTTTGACTTCAATAGATGTGTAAGAGTCCCTTTGCAGACATTACCAGATCTTGCCATGATTACATTATAGGTGAATTTTGAGTCTGTGTAAGGGTGAGAGTAAAGCAGAATTAAAATACGTTTGAAAAGAGGTTACCACCCTTCATTTGCATCTGCATTTTCAGTCTAAAGTACCAGAACAAAACTATTTTGTAATGCACCTTCAGGTGGAAACAAGTTCAGGTGGATCAGTGGTACCAGTAAGATGCAGGAAATCCTGTCCATCTAAGCCATGCAAAATAAACTGCTAAAAGGAGCAGTTTTATCTAGATTTGCTCCTTATTTCTGTCCTTTGTTGCTAGTGATGATGTCTGTCCTTATACTCCTTATTTTCAGATTCTCCATCATTAGGGTTTAATAAAGACTTCCCTCCTGCTCTTTTCCTCCCTCCCTCCCATTCTGATTGCTGTACTCATTATGCAGCATCTCTCTTCTTTTGTCTGCTGAGAACCATTTCTGACATGTCTGATAAATATTTTTACAAATACACATTTGTAAGTAGAAAATATCAGTTGTTACTGGAATACTTAGTGTTCTGCTAGCCTTCATTTTCCTCATTTTGATTGTATTTCTTCCCAGAAGAGTAACAGCTTAGTATGATCTTCCTTTTAAAATATTAGAACATCTGGAATTTTGCCTGTATTTTTGTGATTCTTGCTCTGGGCTTTCTTTATCAGTGATTGTAGAGTTTCTCCCTTTTCTTAGCCAGATCTTTTTATGTATATAGCTATGTAGGTATTTTTTACCTTCCTTAGACCTCAGGGTTTTCTCATTCTTCAGTCTTGAAGAATTCCTACAGCTCTGTTTCATAATTCTACTACTACTCATCTCTTTCTCTTTTTTTTTTTTTTTTTTTTTTAAAGACATAGCTCACTTCCTCCGTATATTAAATAATTTGAAAATATTAGCTGACATATTGAACAGCAGTTCTGCATACATTTTCAAGCATTTCTTATTGCTTTCCTACAGCATTTTATGGTAAGCAGGTGGTTCTTGTACTATCTTATTAGACTTTTCTGTAGTGTTGATACCATTATATTTTGTCCCTCAAGAACAGCTGATTTTCAGCTTGAGCTATGAAGGCTTATTCATAGAATGAGAGCAGAGCAGAGGTAAACCACATTTGTACTGCTGTGCCATGTACATGAATTTGCTGAAATGAGAATGGTCACTGATAAATCCCAGCAAATGTGCAGTGCTCTGCCACTAAACTGCCTTGTAACGTCTTGTATGCCATTTTCCACCTGTGCCTTAGGAACATTTCCCTTTTATTAGTCTTTGCTCTCCTTTACACTGCTCCAGTTGTTTTACCTGTCAGATCTTTGCAAGTGACTTTTCTTGCCACTTAAATTCAAGAATTTTCTTGCTTTCAAAAAAAGTCAGCAAATGCATAGTAGAGATTTTGCTTAGTTTTGTCAAAAATAAGAGTTGGTTGATGACTTTGATCTCTCTCTCTTAGCACTGATAAGAAGCAAAATCTCATTAAATATTTAAGTCACATGGACTAACTTCTATTTTGCAACACCAACTACTGTGGCCATATATTTCTTACTGACTAGTTACCATTTCCAAAAACTGATCTGTGTAATTCTTAATGGTTAGTGAGCTTCTAGGCATGCAAATGCATCATGACAGCATTATTGCCCGCCCCCCCCCCACTAGATTAAAGCTTGGTAAGCTGCAGCCTCATAACCTACCCTGTAAGCACTGCATCCCGACTGCCATCGTCTACTGTAACAGCCATCAGTTAACACAATTTCCTATTGCAGAAGACAGGTTTCTTGTAATTTGCATCATATGTTATGCACCCCTGAGTTAATATGCCAAAAAATAATGATCTGAGAAGGTTCACAAAACTTAATTTCCAAACTACCTCTTTTTCACAACAGTCTAAGTCAGTTGCTGCTTAAGAGTCAAAAATAGACTAATTAAAAGTTTTCATTATATTTAAAAGACAAAAATGTGTACTGTCACCTAAGCTGGACTGTGTATGTCACGTCTAAATGATTGTGAAATAGAAATACATCGTGTCCTTGGAATGAATGCTCTCATCTTCTGATGGAACATGTGTGACTGTTGTTGCTGTGGGGCACTGCAGAGTGTTCTGTGCACCTCCTGTAGGCTCTGTTGAAGTCCAGTATCTTTTATAAACAGACCTGCTTTTGTCCGTGTTAGGAGAAGGAGACGACTCAAAGAATCTGATGGTCTTCCAAAGCAAACATCTGTTTTAAATATATTTGTTTGGATTCCAGTCAGCACACCTAGGACTTGCATAATTAGCTTAGACTACAGAGTTCCTTTTTCAGAAGAGATGTTTATATAAATAAGCCATGCATTTTTCATTAAGCAAATACTCCTCCTCCCTCTGCGCTTCTTTTTTTAATTAGAAATTCAGGTTTATATTTAAAAAAATATTTTTGCAAAGCAAAGATCCATTGAGTATAACGTTTACACCATAAATTTTTATATGACATTTGTTTTACTGTATTTTGCATTGTTGGGAAGTGTCTGGCAAAGACCATATCAGTATTTCATTAAAGACATGCGTATACATATAAAGGTGGTTCTGATTCCAGTAATAGATCATTTATGAAATAAAATGTGAATTCCGTACTTTCTACTACTTTTGTTACTGTTCTTCTAAACGTACAGAATATGACTTTTTGAACATTAATATGGTAATAACTCATAAGTTTACCCTTCCTAAAGATCTGATTAACCAAAATGCATAAAATATAGCGTTTGTCTCAGCTGAAGCAGCTTCTTAGAAGAGACAAGACATGGGAGCTCAATTAGCAGTCTTTTCTCCATTCATCTTGTGCCACACCACACCACATGGTTCCACTGCACCAGAATCTCTTATTATACAGCTGTGCAACATTAAAATAATCCTTTTCTAAAGCTGGATTAATAATTACGCATACCTTTGATATTAAGATCAAACCTCTAGAATGTTCAGACATGCACAGCTGGGAATGAAACCTTTTCCTGCGGGACAAATTCAGCCTGGAGTGACAGTCTCAAAGTATATACTGCAGGTGTGTCTCACACAGAAGGTCTGGAGTTGGTCTTTCATGCGCAAAGTAGCTTCTACGCCATTTTCAGGGGTTCATACAATCCAGATGAAACAGTTCCTAATCTGACCTCGTATTCTTTATATCGTGTCTGATGTCAGCTCTGATCTAGGGGTGTGGAAACAAGAGCTGTGCCTGTGTTGGGTGCTTTCATCTGGGTAACATCAGTCAGTTCTGTGTGATCTGGAAGCCCCATTTATACCCTGACTGTACACAGAATGTAGGAAGTGCAATTGCACTTCTTGTTGGTGTTTCTTCTGTTTCTTGCCATTGTCAGAAATCCTCAGGCATGGACTGGATGAACAATGCCATCAATGATTCACTGTGTTATTTCTTCCTGTGTGGATCATTTACTGGGAGGAGCTGGTTAAGTGTCTCTGTCTCTGGTGGTGCTAAGTTTTAATCTGAAATTAATTCACATTAAGTATTTATATTTTTCAAAAGCATTAGGAGACAATATTGCTAAGTACTAAAGTGCTCGATAGTAATGTTGGCTGTTAGCTCCTTTGTAGTGTAATTCAAGTGAGAATAATACAGATTTTGGTTGTATGCTGTTCTGTAGGTGTTCACCCTGTTATGGATTGCTGACTGGATGGTGCACCACTTCTGGAAAAAAGGAAAGGATCCTGACAGTTTTTCTATCCCTTATCTTACTGCACTGGGAGATCTGCTTGGAACTGCCCTATTAGCTGTAGGTTTTCATTTTCTGTGGCTCATAGGTGACAGAGATGGTGATGTTGGAGACTAATTCTTTCAGTGGATGCAATGACTTTTCCTGGAGTATTGAAAGAGCAATCATTCCACTTGGTGGTCCTCAGAATGATTGTTCTGTTTGGCCTAAGTAAATCAACCTGACACAGATACGAAACAGCCTTAATCATTTTGGTTTGGTTTTGGAAAAAAGGATGGACCTAGGAGGATATTTGAGACCCTTAGGCTGGAAACAAGGTGGATGGCTGCTGGCTGAAAACATCTGAGTAGACACAATGAAGGACACACCAATCCTTTATCAAGTTTTATGTTTTTAAAAGATCTCAGCTTTTGAAAGAACAGTTTCTTGCCTGTAGTGCAAACCAGAACAATCTCCAGTTGCTCATTCAGTGGTGGCAAAGAAGAGGGCAAAAATGATCAGTGGCTTACCATGTCTTTTTCTCCCTAGAACAAAGGGGGTGTGTGTTTTCATCTTCCCACAGATGTGGTTAGGAGCCCTCAGAAGAGTTCTTTTCCATTGGCATCACCTGATTCATTATGTTCTTATCTCGCAGTTTCGGTGCTGTAACTCTGACCATGGCAGACGATATCACTAGTAACTGTTGGAGTGTTTGTACCCTGGGTGTTTAAATGTTTTGTCGCAAGCTTTATGTATACTAATATGACCATCATCATCTATAAAATGAGACATTTGAAAAGTGTCTGCAGGACTGAGCCCTTTTTCTTCCTGCTTAAAAAAGCACCCTAATTATTTTGCTGTTGTAATTTATTAGAACAAGAGTGTAGTCGAGACGTACAATGTAAGACTGACCTGATCAATAATCATGGATGGATAATTAAAACGTTGTGCTGGAAAGTGTCTTTTCATTTAGCAACTGAAGAGCATGTTTAGCTAACTGATGTTAATGGTGTTGTGATGGCCAGTGTCCTGACTTTAAGGAAGTATTTAGAGGTGACAATTCAAAGACAAATGCTTATCCCTGGTTAAAACTTGGGGTATAGAAGATTGTGTTGCCATTTTAGGCACTTATGAAGTTACATGAACTTCTGAAATTCCAGAGCTGTCTACATCATCCATTTCCAAGCAGAAGTCTCCTGTCTTGCTAACAAGAGTTCTGCTTTCAAGCTCTAGAAGTTACATGGTTCATAAGGAATGACTGCTTCTGAATTATCTATTTCTATACCTCCATGTTTCAAATAATGCATTGGTCATGAGGACTCTGCTTGCCACTTTGAAAAAAATATACTAATTGCTCTGGCTTAAAGTCTGGTGGGAATTCCTCATGGCATGTTTTTAAAGACTATAGCATCCATCCTAAATTCATAGTTACATAAACAACTCGGATTTTAGATGTTGTGATCAAAAGTTTTAAATGTTGAGACTTAAATTAGACAACTAAATCCCTATATCAGTACGTGTTGCAAATCTGTAAACATCAGTCATGCCATCGATGCGGATAAAGCATCCCTTTTGATTTGGTGGAGCTACTCAGATGAATTAAGTGCACAAGTGTTCGTGGGGCTTTTACAGGCGTTGGTCACCTTAAACGCTGTGGCAATTGAAAGTGTTCACAATTCTGAAAACTAAACCAGCTATCCAGTGCCTAGACGTGGAGTTAGATGCCTGACAGCACCCTCATTTATACATTTTTATTTAAGCTTTTTCTTAGAGCTATCTGACATAGTTGTTTGAATGAATCATATGCATTATGTCTTTTGTTATGTGAAAGATTAAATCTTTCTAACTTCAGGTTCTCTGACTTTTCCTAGTTTGTATTAATGTTATTTAAAGTAGTTGTACGTAGCATTGCAGGAAGTACTCCTATTAAATTGTTTAAAATGGACTAGATGTAACTCAGTTTTATTTTATTTTCCACTTTTATTTTTTTCAGTAATGGCTGTTTTTGTTACAGACTTGGATGCAAGTTTTTTTATTCTGATAGAACTGCCATCTGAATCAACTAAATTGCTGTTTGAAACACTTTTCTCATTAGAGTTACTGGATTTTAAAGCCCTTTTTAAATGAATTGCAAGATTCTTACGAATTAAAATTTCTTGAGATATTTGTGATCTGTGCTTATCTGATGCATGAGGGCGTTGTTGTATTTAGGCATGGCAGGATCCTTACAGCATTAAAAATTTTCACAAAAAAAAGGGAAGAGCTGGTGTTACAGTCTGCTGACAAATGGGAGAGTGATCAGGTTGCAGAATTGGGGAAGATACGTCAAATGGGACAAATTCAGGGAAATTTGAAAAGCAGAAATATGTGGACAGACTGGAACAATCTGAGGATGGTAACAGTAAATGATGGAAAAGCATAACAGAAAACATGGTACTTGAAGAGGAAGAATGTCATTGCATGGCTGAGAGAGCAAAATCCATGTCATGGGAAGGAGAGGTGCAAACTTTCACACAGTGTTTACTGCGAGAGGCAGGAGCAAACAGAGGGTGGTTACTGAAGAAAGGAACAAAAAGACACAGCCAAGCTTGCTTTTCAGGGGGGGAAGGAAAATGTAACCAGTGTTGGAAGAACCCAGTGGGAAGAGGCGGAAAAAAGAGATACTTCGAGGAATGGTGGAAATGGGGAAAAAAAATGAATGCTCTTAGTAAGTTACGATTAAAGAGTAGTCTAAGTGGGGAAAGAAGTACAATGTTGATGAACCAGAGAAAATGTAGATCTCTCGAAGGGCAAGGAGTAAACTGTCTATGGTGTGGAAAGGCGGTGATTCCTAGGTGGAAGGGGCACATAACAAACATGCTGGTTTGCTAACTGTGCACAGCAGTGTGAAGGAAGGAAGGAAGCTCTTATGACGAAGTTTTGGAGGGTGTCTTATCCTGTTGCATGAGAGTGACATGGGATAAGTCACAAAAGAGTTCCTGGATACCAGCAAATCTGTCATCTGCTCCAAAACTGTACTCCGTGGACCAGTTTTAACTCTGGTCAAGTCAGCCGTGCTACAACAGTTCACTAACTTGATTTTTATGCTCATCCAAATAGACATCAGTTTCTTCTCTGCATGTGGGTAAGAAATGTTACCAACATTCTATTGAAGACAGGATAGCAAGTCCCTTTTTGTACTGTTCAGAGCACACTGCTGAATGGCTTGCATTGGAAGGGACCCTAAAGCTCATTTAATTCCAACCCCCTGCCGTGGGCAGGCTGCCACCCACTACATCAGGCTGCCCAGGGCCCATCCAGCCTGGCCTGAGATGTTCCTCTGTCTCTTGTTATCAAAGCAGCCGTATTTTATAATCTTGCAGATAATTTGATCATTCTCTGTATTAAAAATGAATCAAATGTTTTCCTCCCCTCAACCTGGAGTAGATTCTTTCATGCCTCCCTTTGTATTTTCTAGCCAAAAAGGGCTATGACTGATGCATATCCATTTGCTTTAGTGTCAGCACGTAGCACTTCCTTTATTTGGTTCCTGTTCATATTTCCTCATTCACCTCACTTAAGCTGCATTCATCCTGAGGCTCCTCCTGCAGCTTCTTGTGCCATTTTCATTCTTCTGACAAGCTAGACCAGCCAGAAACTCCAGCAGCTTTGTCTTTATGAGGTGCTGTTACCTTCGGAGTGCTCCTGTTTGTCCATTCCTACCGTCCACTCTTTTCACTCTGTTTCAGAAATATCCTCAGGGTAAATAGAAGTCAGGGCAAGCTGTTTGAAATGGGCTTTGTTTGGCATTTTGGAGGATTTTCTGGCCATCTCCATTGTTCTGAGTGTGTGTGAGAGGGGACAATTTCATTTGTTAAGCTACAGCTAATGGCAGCTTTGAAATTTGGAGTCAGAAGCATTTTATACCATAGTTCCACAGCTGTATTACGCTGTTTGGTGCGGGGGAGGCGGCTTCTTTTAACCTACTTAGACCAATATTTTGAGTTTTTTAGCATCACTGTACATCTTAGATGAATCTGCCATGGTTAAATTTGTGATATCCTCTTTCATTCCAGTGTTTAATACATTAATTTCTTTGGGGATTTTAGAATGCTGATGAAAAACTGGTGAGAAGCAAATGAATTGCAATTCTTTTTACAATTTGCCAACTAAATAAGACTTTTCTTATACCAAGATTAAAATGGCATGAGGATTAAGGCTTTATAAATGCAGAATAGTTTGCAGAATCAGGACTCAAAATCAGACCTGCCGTCATTTAATGGGTTTGTTACTTGACTTCAGTTCTGAGCGTCATGTGAGCTCTCCTAAGTCCAAGAATAACGCGGAATACGCGTACAGGGGAGCACTGGTATAAGCACTCTGTGAAACCGAGTGTTTGAAATTCATTATTATCATTATGGTAAAATTGCTTTTGCAAAGAGGGTAGTGTTTAGAGGAGCAGAAAATAGCAATACAATATGCTAATTGAATTACCAGCTGCTTAAGATTATGCTCAGGAGCAGTGCTGAAGGTACGGGAAGCAACATGAAGTCTCCGGTAGGATTTTTTCTTTTCTTTTTGGCTAGGTTCTTCTGTGGTGTAATACGTTGTTTTACTTGTGATCTCTGATCCATTCCTAATCAAGTCAGCCTGTTCTTCAGTTACCTTTTGGATCAATGTTTTCCCATATATACTCTACGTTATAAATCAGCTTTCGGTATATAAAGGAGGGGGGAAAGAACTGGTGGAGGCGTGTTTTGTCATCAAAGCCTCATTCACATAGTCACAAAAGAAAGTGTTTGTGTTAAATGCAATGAAAATTTGATCCTGTCACGCAGGACACCCTAGAGAATCTCGTATTAGCAGAACTCATAATGATACATGATTAAAGCTAAGAACTGACAGGGTTAGTAAATACGTGAAATTGCCATCTTTCTTGTGTGTATCCAGCAGCAGCAGTGTGGTCATTCAAGGTTGTCAGGCCTGGAGGACAAAGGGCTTCTCAAATGGAAGTAGTGCTGTACGTGCTGGATGGGCTTTACTTTCTCTGCAGATAAAAATTTAATTTGATTTCAGTCCTGCTAGTTGTTCACTTAATATGCAGGATCGTTCATCATATGCTCTATTTATGCTTTTATTTCTCATTTCAAACCATACTTGAAGTCCGCATCTTCTCTTATTTAACTAGCCCATTAATGTGATTGCTCTTTTGAGAGTTTATTTCCTCTGCAAGAGTTGATGGAAGTTTTGAGAGGCAAAGAAAGTGCTTTCCTTCAATAATTTTAAATCTGCTTTTTACCAGTGAAGCAGAGTCCTGAATGAATTATTTGGTAGACAACTCTGGGAATAACTGACTTCTTAGTGGTGCCTTGAGATTTAATGTCTGTAAGTTTTCTGATTTACATTACATCTTTTACTGTGAACCACATCTAAGGCAGATTTTGTCTGATTACTCATATTTCCTGTTGTCTCTTGGTTTTGATTAATGAAGTTGTTGCCATGTTCTGGCTAAAGCAGAACAGCATTCTAGTAATGCTGACATTCTAAACGGTTTGCCAAAGATCAGGATCAATAACACCTGTACAAAATCAATTTATACTTGGAAAGCAATCACCCAGCAGGCGATTTTCCTGTGAGTCCTCTTACTCTGGCTAGTTTAACTCATCCATAGCTGTATTTTCCAGTTTCCCTTTGAAGCAGGCGTTCTTCCCTGTGTCGGCACAACCAATTGTTTTTTTCCCTTATATTATCCAAGGTTCTGGAGTAACGTTAAATGCTTCATCTCAATTGTTCTGAATACTGAACCAATTTTTACTCTGTGAAATTTTACCAAATGAAAATTTAGTCAAGTCTGATTAGTTCTAGGGAGATGAGGGTAGCTTCCAGTTAGAAAAGTAGATGCAAGATTATCTCTGGAATTTGGAGATTTTCCAAAACAGATGTTAACTCTTTAAGCTTGACCACTATAGGTAACTGAGATTGGCTCAGGTGCCAAGGTCATCTGAATTCATGTACAAAAGGGTAGATGGTTCAGAGGTGCAAGTAAGCTGTATCTAATGTGTAAAGAATGTGTTGTCACTCTTCTCTCTCCCATTTGAGGTCTCACTTTGACTCTGAACACTTTGAGAAAGCCTTTTCTGCTTCCTTAGCACCAGTCCACTAAGGCCACTAAGTGCTATGGTAGTGCAAGCCTATAACAATGTATGGAAGCCATGGTCCCCCTCTGGAACAGAAGGCATTGAGGCCTTTGGAAACAAAGGAGTGCCCTCACAAAACCTGCGTGCCATTTATGCAAAGTGAAAGATTTTAAATGCGGCAAATTCAGATACTGGAAGACACCCTCATTCCTAGGTTTAATTTCTGGCTGGCCTTTGTTCTATTCCTGTGGTTGAAAGCTGATTAATTTTTTGAAGGCTTTTATAAAGCACTGTAAGACTGCCATGCCAAAGAGCATGAAACCCTGCTCTGTTAGATGCCGTGTCTGATTAAACTGAGCTGGTGCTGGTGTGGTTTATGCTGGCTGCAGAGTAAGACTTTGCTGAAAATTGGGAAAGAAAAACTGTCCATGCAACAGTTCCTCTCACCCTTTGCTCTGACCTATCTACTTCGTTCCTCCTTTACCTTGCTGATTTCATACAGGAGAGCAGCATGCAGATAGCACTGCTCTTCATGTTCTCTATGTTCTCAGCTCTTACCAGAGACACACGGAGCTGCAGAAATGTCCATTGGCTCAAAGGAGGTCCAGCTCCACCTCCTGGTACAAAAAATTGCTTTTTAAACATTTATTAAGGCATGTAAATATTTTAAAGTCTTTCCGAGGAGATTATTGCATTACATAAATGTTTAATAGATACAGAATCTGCACTTAAAGCCCTGATTAATGCAAACATACCTCTGGAATATGTATAGCTTTCAGAACAGCGCTAAGAGACACAAACCTGGATGTTTTCTGCACTCCCTGCCAGAAACAAAATAATGTTGTATTCCCATAAGAAGCCTCTCACAACACGTGTTCGTTTGTCAAACACAGCAACTGTTCATCTTTCCGACTGGTAGTTGTCATCCAGCTCCAACTGCATCACACCCGGTTTTGTGGCAGATTACTGAACAGAGGTGTTCAGTACAAAGCTTGCTTTTAGTTACCTGATTTTTCTCAGAGCCATAGCATACCTACAGATGCCCTGCTCCCAGGTCATGTCATGGCCATGTGCATCCTTCGCCTACGTTCACGCCATGTCTCCTGCTGGACAAGGACCTCTGAAAACCCTTTAGATATTCTGGGTTCTCTTCCGGCGCGAGGATGAGGACAAGGAAGGCTGTGGTGTTGCGTGTAGCTGCGTGCTCAGTAGCTCACCTGGTTTGCCTGCAGTATTAGGAAGGGGTCAGGCTGCTTCCCTCTCAGGGCTACAGGGGAGTGCAAATGGCCACAGAGAAGAGCCAGTGTTGTCATAGCGCTGACACCAGTTCAGTTCCTCTTACGAAACAGCAGGCACAGCTGCAATCCTTAGTCAACAGCCCACCATGAATTTAATTGCCTTCTTACCATTTTGGGGGTTCTGGATGACAGCAAGTTGAATGTGAGCCAGCAGTGTGCCCTGGCAGCCCAAAGGGCTAACCTTGCCCTGGGTGCCCCAGGCCCAGCACTGCCAGCCGGGGGAGGGCAGGGATTGTCCCGCTCTGCTCTGCCTGGTGCAGCCTCACCTTGAGCACGGCGTGCAGGTTTGGGTGCCACAGTGTAATAGATCATAAAACTATTGGAGAGCATTGAAAGCAGGGCTGTGAAGATGGTGAAGGCTCTAGAGGGCAAGATGTGCGAGGAGCGTCTGAGATCCCTGGGTTTGTTCAACCCAGAGCAGAGGAGGCTGAGGGGAGGCCTCGTGGCGGCCTACAGCTCCTTCCCTGGGGAGTGGAGGGGCAGGCGCTGAGCTCTGCTCTCTGGGCACAGCGACAGGACCCGAGGGAGCAGCATGGAGCTGTGTCAGGGGAGGGTCAGGCTGGGGGTTAGGAAAAGGTTCTGCACCAGGGGGTGCTGGGCATGGAACAGGCTCCCCAGGGCAGTGGGCACAGCCCCAGGCTGCCAGAGCTCAAGGAGCGTTTGGACACTGCTCTCAGACACAGGGTTTGGGTTTGGTCCTGTGTGGGGCCAGGGGCTGGACTCTGTCATCCTTGTGGGTCCCTGCCAACTTGGGATATTCTGTGAATCTATGATAAAAAATTTTCAAGTTTGGGACAAAAAATACAGGTAGCCATGTTTGTTCTGCACAGTAGACTCTGATGGTCACTGGTTAAAAATAAACCACTGTGAGTGACGGAGGGTCAGGATGCCTGGTTTTAGGATGCTTCTCCACTGCCTGATAGCCTCCAAAACGTAAGCCTCCAACGTAGCATGCCGTAGTGTTCTGTTCACATCTGTCCTGAGGTACATCCGGATCACATCAGTAAGATCTCTGGTGCAGAAGGAAACCATTAGCCATCACCAACATCTCGTCAGCTAATTATCCCGAGGCTTCATTGGATCAAAGGAAAGTGTGAGTGTGTTATTTTACTTCTAAGCAGGAGCACACCTGGCTGCATACACCTCCTGAAATGTTCTGCTGCAGGGAAAACGAGCATCTCTGTCTCCAGCTGCAAATCTCTGCTCACCTGAGAAGTTCACTTTGCATGATGATTTGATAATAAAAGGGGAGTCTGCAGTACTGCACCTCACAGGGACTGTGACAGCACCTGCAAGCACGAGGCTGATTGCAGCCTCAGCCTGGATCAAGACATGGAGTTCCTAATGGCTTCAGGTGGAGCCTCTGCCATTCGAAACCAAGCACAAAATATCTTAAACCTGAAACCAGGTAATTATTCCAGAAGTGCTGACCTGAGTGCTTTCTGTCTGACATCCTTACACTCATGAAAAATGAGGCTGGATTCCAGACCCTGCAAATAAAGCATGCAACTCCTCGCTGAGAAACTGGGACGGAGCCTGCGTGCTGTCATCGGCTGCATTTCCCAGCATGGAAATACTCATTAATGTTACACATAAGTCATTTGTAGGTTTACAGCCACCCCCTGTCAAAGACTGGCCAGGTAACCTGAACCATGCTACCACGAGCTTAGCAGCATCGCTCACTTTACTGTGATCTGAACACTTCTCTTTGATTTAATTCTAATTATCTTGCAATGAAACTCCCAAAATCTTCTGCAGAGATTTTGCATCTTAGATTTCCTCCCATTCCTTTTCCATAGTTACACGGAGTTAATTTCTCATCTGAATTTCACTCAGCTGTTCCTCCTTCTAATCCTTGCACCATTGACTTCAAGGGTTTTTTTCATAAAAAATAATTGCGGATTTAAGTTTTGAAATTTTCCTGAGTGAAAAAGGCAGGCTTAAATGCATCCGGTATAGGAGTGATACATATTGCACATAAAATCTTATTGCATACACAGCAGTAACATTTTTATGACAAAATAGCAGAGTGCATTAATACACAATAGCTGAATTATTATATCTTTCCATATTACTGAAGGAAATATTCTCAGTAAATCACATATAGCTACAAACCCGGGAAGGAAAACATTTTGGTTTTCTTGAGTGGGGGTGTCTGCGTGTAGGTGGATGTCTCTACAAACTGCTCTCGCCTTTCCATGTCTATGCTGCATGCTCTCATTTGACAGTTTTTTCTACTTCCATCTCTTGCAAGTTTAAAAAATGGCCAAAAATGCAGTGATTGATTACAGTAATGGAGTGAGTAATCTTTTTTTTTTTTTTTTTTTAAAGTCCTCTGGTTTAGATGTAAAACTAAACCTGTTTTAGCTAGGTATAGCAATTACCTGCTCAGATAGGTCTGAGTCTAAGAAAGGCCTAGGCAGTGCCTATTGCCGGCTTTGCAGAAGCTTTTCAAGGAGACTGGGGCTGCTGGGGGCTGCAGCTTCTGATGGATGTAGGACTGCAAATAGCTGCTGACAGCATGGAGACCTCTTGGCCAGAAAGTCATGGATTGCCACAGTGTCATTCTAGGCTTAGAGTAAAGTGGATCCTAACGGGTTAATTGTTGTTATCCAGCTGTAGGTTGCCCTGACAGCTTTACATATTAGTTATAAAATAGAAACAATATCATAAGCTTTTGGATTGATTTTTCTCAGACTGAACAAAGCAGCTTTGCTGCTCATTTGATTCTTAATTGAAATCCTTGACTGAAATGAATTTTTTAAAAACACATCATTTTACTTGAAATGTCCCATTTTCCAGAATGTTCTGTGCATTTGTTGAAAATCAATAGGCTGTGATACTAAACACCTAAAGGAACGTTATCTCGGGTCTGCATTCACACAAAAAAATGACAGAAGGAAATAAAGTTCTTCCTTCTCTTTCAACAGATTTTTTTTTTTTTTAAAACTGACTTGCGTGCAATGTGGGGAGGTGGCTCTAGGATACGTTGTCCTTTAGACAGAATAAAACTGGAATCTAATTTATCAGAAATTTCAAGCTTTGGCAAAGCTGTAAGTGCACCCGGAAAGGCAAGCTATTTTTGTGTGGCATCAGGAGTTTTGTATGCAATGATGTGCAACGCAGCTAGCGAGAAAAGCCCTGCATGGCAATTTGGGAAGCATATGCTCAAGTTTCCACTCTGCTGCTGGCTGCATGTGCTTTTTTTTTTTTTTTTTCCTTTTTTTTT
>VXAV01006579.1:22282-34970 GCA_013399715.1 Alectura lathami
GGGAGGGACCCCACACGGAGCAGGGGCAGAGAGTGGCCGTGAAGAAGCAGGAGAGCCGAAGTGTTATGGACTTACTGCAGCCTCCATTGCCTGTTCCCCTGTACTGATTGGGGGAGGAGGTAGAGGAGGGTGGCGGGAAGCTGGTTTCAGTTTGCTTTTAGTTTCTCGCTGCTCTAGTCTGTTAGCAATAGGCAATAAATTACATGAATCTCCCTTATGTCTGCTTTGCCTATGACGTGAGTGATCTCCGTGTCCTTATCTCAACCCATTACCCTATATTTCATTGTATTTTCTCCCCATGCTCTTTTGAAAAGGTGGAATGAGAGGGCAGTTTGGTGGAGTGTAGCTGTCCATCAGTGTGAAACCACCACCAGTGGAAATACTCATCTGTCCTAACTGCCACTACTAGCAATGAGGAAGTGTGGTCTTCGTTTCTCCCCTTAATACTCTGCCCCCTCTTTCCCCCATAAACTACAGTATACGCATTCTCTTGAGAGGAACAGATAGAAATCAATTTCTTAAAATATTCCTTTTGGCAAATTGATGGGAACGACTTGGGGTTATGAAATTACATTTCAGAAACAAGTGCAGTTGAAAAAGGAAAACCGAGCAAAACTTTACAGAAATCTGTTCAATGAAGCAGAGATCACCTTTAACTATTTTGTCTTCCTTATAATAAAAATCAACACTGAATAGTATCTTAAGTGTTTTCTTTACTGGTGTTCAAGTTATATCTTCCCATTTGCTTGTTTATGGCTGTTACGGATTTGTTTTCTGGGGAATTGCATGTTGGAGAAAAAGTTCCTTGAATGATCTTCAGGGCTTTTTAAAATAGAAATCATGATAAATTTTGACTTATTTCGGTTCATATTTGTATTTCATATTTACTGTCTTGAATTAACTAATTATTTCATTTGGAGTTGCAGTTGGTATTAAAATTAATTTTAAATCTGTAAAGTGGTGAACATTTCTTTCAGCTATGCTCTCCCACGTAAGGTTGAAAACTCTGAATTTGACATTTGCTTTATTACTTGTTTAGTCTGAGTTAGAGATCAGTCTATATTAGATGCAGCATAGCATTCATATTAGAATGTTAAAAAAAATATATGAGGAATTTCTTCCAACACTGAAGAACTTCATAAAAAGAAGAAGAATGGTACTGGCCTTACAAGTGTTCTTTATATGTGGAGCTCAAGTGCTCAAGTCACAGCACCCATTAGAACTGTTTTCAAACATGTTTCCTGCAACAGGGCAAGAGAAATGCTAAATAGAACATCATGTGATGTAAATTCTATAGTATAGATACGATATGCTATGACACAAAACCCTCTAAATTTTGAGTTATTTATTCATAAAGAGGGCGTTTTTTAACTGATATGTGAAGTGGGTAATAGCATCCATTAATGATCATCAAAGTTAAACGCACAGCTGCAGTACTGAAGTATGTACCAGAAAATATGACACAACCCCTTCAAACTGGCTGTTCCTTTAATGTAATGTATGTTGTGAGACACGCCTTATTATAAACATTTCCTCTGTACTCAATGTGGAGAATTAAACCTCTCCAGAGATTAGACTCATTCTTTCCACCAGAGATTAGGCTCTTTACTTACAGGCATTTGAAGTCTGACAAGAGGAATCAAGCCCAAGTCAATGAAATTTGGTTTCTTCTGTCTTTAATGCAGAGTGGAGTTTTTGAGGACATGATGCAAAAGCAGCTTTTTTTTTTTGTCAAAACCAGCAGTCTTTTCTGGAGTCCTTTCTCGGCTATTCATTAAACTATCAAGCTAAGCCAGTTGTTCTTACAACTGCACGTAGCATTAGTGAGGTGAAAATGCTATATAAAAAAATTACTTTTATTCCTACTGACTAACTAAATAAGGAGACTAGTATTTGTTGTTTATATATCTATATTTTGCTATGTATATATTCAAGTTTACACTAAGCACTTAAGTTGCTTAGCAATTTCATTAACAACTCTGAATAATGCATAAATGTTTGTATACTCACAAGCGTGGTAGTTAGCATTATGTTAACAGATGCACTACCAATATTTTGAGTTCAGGAGCTATTTGATTACAATATCACTAGGCTAGTAGAATATGCCTTTAGTCAGATGGAGTAGTAGTCTTGTACATACAGAATTATGATTTAAATTATGGGAGTAACTAACATCTGTGGGCCTCAAACATTTTATATCTATTAATAATTAAAACCTCACACCTCTGTACTGCAAGCAATCTATGCCAATATTTTTTTCCATCTCTGTGTTGCAACACATAAACACATATACATACAATAAAATACATTAGTGCCTCAATACTTCTCATATGTAAATCACAGCTGGACTTTATTAACATAGCTTGGATTATTCAGTGGTTTATCTCATTGACAGATAATCTTCTTACAATTATCTTGTTTATCAAATCATTTCAGTGCATGACAATTTCATTCATGACTAAACTTCAGGTTTTGTCACCTTGGGTCTAAATATTGTAACTGAATCCCAGTGAAAGAGAGTTCATATATTTCTTCAATTATTACAGTGTTAATCATGGCTCTTACAGAAAGAAGTGTCACAGCTTTAGAAAAAATAATGTACCATGGCTTGACATGGTAGAGCCCTTTTCCAAATAAGACATTAGAAACTGAGTTTTTAATCGTAATTATCAAAATATAATATTAAAATAACGAGAATCCTCACTGTTAGAGTTGAAAGAAATTTGCTGTTATTGTTCTTTAAAAATGCCGCTGCAAAGCAGCATGATTATACATTGTTTATTCTGATGAAGTTATCTGAGCTGTTTTTCTAGATAGCCAGTAAAATAAACATTTAAAAAATGCATATTAAGATCGCATTTGCATAACACACACAAAATAAATAAATAAATAAAATGCTAATTTTGCTAATCTAAATCAAATGTTTTTAAGATTTAATAGTACTTGGGCTGATGGAAGTAATTGGACTGCACAGGGAGCACAGGGGCATCAATAGCATTTGAAGTTTCTAAGAACTGCTTTGTTGACAGATGTAATAAAAAGTGTGATGATGCACAACTGTATGCAGAGAGACAGATTTAAATAGATTGCCAATTGATCTCATAGTGCATTAAGCAAACCAGGAGTAATTAAAGATATTGACGTAAAAAAAAAAATTCTTTACAGTCTCATTGTTTGACAGGTAGGAGGAACATTCAATGAATTACAAGGAAAAAAAAGGTTTCTCCAATTTTGAGATATTAAGCTAGTTCCCGTGCCCAGGAAAGTATAGGCAAGGGCACTATTATATTAGTGACATCAGCCAAAGCTATTAAAAAGTCCTATTCTTCCCCATTGTGCAAATAACTGCAGAAGATGTAGATATGGCAGAATGTTATTAATGTTCATTTGGTTTTCATACAAAACATATTTTTAAATGCTACACCTTTTCCCATAAATGAAAGGCTTTTGGAGAAAAAAAATCATCAAATTGTTTTATGATAAAAAAATAAAAGCAAAAATCAAGTATTAGTAAAATCAGCATCTATAAATTTTTGATGATTTTTCTTGCTTATGATAATTTTGTTTCTGGGAATTTTGATCTGTAATGGCTAAAAAATGTTTCCATTAGAATTAAGTGTCATAGGAGCATTCACAGGTTACTGGGCAGATATATACTAGTTATTTGAAATAAAAGCCGTAATTAAAACTCTCAGTTATTGAACAAAATAAAATACAAGGTTGATGTCATAGAAATAATGTATAGTTCCACCTAGTCCATCTCATGTTGCTGCGTCTGCCGTAGGTTGATGAAAGGAATGTTGACTGATGACATAGACTTCTCAGCTTATAGCTGGAATATCTTAAATTTATGAAATCTACTTCATTTAAGGTGAAGTAGTAGTACAGTGTAACAGTGACTTTGATGAGATTTAGGGCATATGCATCCCACATTGTCTGTTCTTTCTCTGTAACACATACTTGAAACATATAAGGGAAAACCTCAGCTTTGGCTTCTTCATTCGTCTGTCCCAAGAAACAATAATTCTAGATAAAATTTCACTGTTATCCACACAGCAGAATCCTTAAAGAGGTCCTGAAGAGATAAGTTTGAAAATGAAACTAATTTTGTCCTTATCATGAGATGACAAAGCATTTAGTTTAAAACAGAAAGTTCAGCAAATGTGTTTGCCAGAGACTTCAGCTGTGCTGAAAAGTTGTCAGTTTCTCACTTTCTAGGCTCTGCACTATTTGCAAAGTTCGCCTGGGAGAACAGTGACATTAACAATACCTACATACTCTACAAATTCTTTGCTTTTGTTCTGTACCCATATCATCAGTTGACAGTTATGCATGCTTTAGAGGATTTTCAGATGAAATATTTCTGTGTTGTACAGGCAAGAATGAGAACTGGAGCAATGCTTTGCAGAGAATATTTTTATTGAAAATGTATTTTCATAGAGCATTAAAATATTTAAAAACCTTAGGAGATCTAATATCAATTTTGGGAACAAACAAAAGTTTAATTTATTGACTTATAGATGAATTGCTAAATTCTTAATATTTGAAAACCTTTCACTGTAGTGCAGTCATGTAAACACCGATTTAGATATTTCTAGCTTTGTAATAGTTTTAAAAATAGCTGGTACTTCAAGGCAAAACTTCTATCGTTTATAGTGTAGTACATCTGCACACAAAATAGATTTTATTGTATTCTTAACATGAAAATTGCAAACTTCAAAAGGTTTAGAAAAGAAGCTTGTTACAGTAATATGCTTCTGTAACAGGAGTATGGCATTGTGACCATATATCTGCTCTATGTAATAACTAAGTTAACTAATTTACTTTCCTATTGCTTTTTTTTTTTTTTTTANATCTTTTTTTAATACTATATATAATTCCTTGAATTCAAACTCATAAAAAGAATTTTGATGAGATTCAGCTTCAGAGGAACAGTCTTTGACTCATAATATTTCAAAAAACACATTTCTGGAAACTTCGCCATATTAAATCTTATTACTTTAGGGGTCTGGCGCAATCATTATTGAGTTGTCATCATAGTCTGCAGGACATAAATCTAAAAAAAATGCCTCCACTATAAAGAGAATTCTTTATTAAAACCACCTTTCTTTAAGACCGTATTACCTCAATATGTGATTTTTGTGTGAGCAAGGTTTCATTTTATGTCACTGTGATTGGTCAGCTGCCTGCTTGTGTTTCATCACTACTAGAGCTATTAGAGAATGTAGAAAGCAGCCTGACAAGGTGACCTTTTAAAGAAAAATCTTCAAACTAGTAATCCCAGGAAGATTTTCATTAAAGTGAATGGAGAATCTCCGTATTTAATTATTTATTTATTTATTTTATATTTTTTCCTAGAGTTTGAGAGGTGAAATATCTTGGCATGATTTAGTTTCCTAATCTTTGAGGCCCCTGTACTTAATAGTCAGATTTTGATCCTGTATAAGTCCTAAGCAGATAATGCTAAGAAATCCTAGAAATTTGTAACTTCCAGGTCTAGTCATCATCTTACTGTTTGGTGATTTTTTGAAAAATTCTCTGCAATATCTAAAATGTGCTGCCTCCAGTAGCTAAAGACTGTATATGATGTCTTCAGTTTTATGAGAGCTTTCTTTACAATAAGCATGTGATTTAAAGACTAGATCTGTAAACAAGTCAAGCTGTAATATAATTAGACAGCAACAGCAAATACATTATTTCAGAACCTGTTATCCAGAAAGGGTGTAATACTGACAGGCTAAGGCTGGTGTGCAGGTACATCCAGCATGAATGGCAAGTTACCAGTTACCATGTTTCTGTGAATAGCAGTCACCTCTGCATACCTATTGCACTTAGCAAATTTTCATTCACAGGATGGAAGTGACCAGTCCCTCAGGCTCTCAATCCAGCACAGCAGTTTTACAGTTTGTCCATTAGAATCTACTCAAGAATTTTCAACACATGGACCAATGTGCAAGGAGTTTTTGATTCTGCCCTGCTTCAGATCAAGGAAGTTGTCATCTGCTTCAGTCATAAAGGAGGAAAGCTCAACTAACTGCAGCTGATGTGTGAATTCCAGAGCTGTTGAGCCAGCACTTCTGAAAGCATGGCTGTATCGGTAATCAGCTAACTAGAAACAATCATTAGGTGCCATGTTGGGTATTTTTTTCCCATTTAAATAGGAGAATATGCTCAAGTCCACCAGGATTAGTGATTATCTTTAAGTGATTTATTTATTCAATACATTGTTATTATTTTGCAAATACTTGTGTAAAAACTTAGTAATAACTTGGTTTCCAAAGTGCAAAGTAAACTTTTTTTCAGGCATTTCTACATTGCTGATTACTAATATATTTTCTGCAAGTGTTTTGAAAATATAGACAGGCAAGTACAAGTCCAAGGCAAGGGGAACAAATCCATTTTCATTTTCATATTAAACTATACTATTTGATACTGCTATGATTGAGGTTAAACCTCATCTCTCCTATGAGGAAAGGTTGAGGGAGTTGGGATTGTTCAGCTTGGAAAAGAGAAGGCTCCGGGGAGACCTCATTGCGGCCTTCCAATACTTAAAAGGAGCTTACAGGCAGGAGGGGGACCAACTTTTTACACAGGTGGATAATGGTAGGACAAGGGGGAATGGGCTGAAACTGAAAGAGGGGAGGTTTATGTTAGACATCAGGAAGAAATTCTTCACTGAGAGAGTGGTGAGGCGCTGGCACAGGCTGCCCAGAGAAGCTGTGGCTGCCCCATCCCTGGCTGTGTTCAAGGCCAGGCTGGATGGGTTCCTGGGCAGTTTGATCTAGTGAGCTAGTGGCTGGCAGCCCTGTCCACGGCAGGGGGTTGGAACTAGATGATCTCTGAGGTCCCTTCCAACCCAAGCCATTCTATGATTCTATTATTCTATTATTCTATGATTGCTGCTACTGCTGCCACTAGTGCTACTGCTAAGCATGATGATGACAGTAGCGATGATGGCCATGAAAATGATGATGTTTGGTCTAATACTTGGTTAATGTGGAATGCTTCAATGCACAAGACAAGGATAATCATGTATTTAAATAGAGAATTAGAATATCTGTTTTAAATCACTGTCCGCTATAAATTCTATGAAACAGAGTGAATTGTAATTCTGTGTACAATTTTCTTTCCAACAGTTCTGACAGAAAGAGCCAGCTGCTCAGTGAAAGAAAGAGAGGAAAAAGTTGTCACCTTAAAAATAAGTTTAGAAGTAGGTGTCTCCATCCACTCCATTGCACACATAAAAAAGGTATTAGAATAAATCTCAATTACACAGTGTTTATGTGCAGCATAAACACATGACTATATCATTTTCAATACTAAAATACCAATCCATACTATTCTGTTAGAACCAAAATCCTTGATTATTTTTCCCTCCAATAATTCCTTAAACAGACAGAAGTTTGCTCTCCTGAAGTTCAGGATGCTGACTGCTCTTTGCCAGGTCCATATTCCTTGAGATCATGAACTGAACCAGGCTTCGGTTGCTGCAGCCCAGACTGCCTCCAGTTTTGACCTCTTTAATGATTTCCTCAGCATTGGTGAGCACCAGGTCCAGTAATGCTTCACCTCTGGTTGGTCTGTCTAATACCTGGACCAGTAAGTTATCCTCAACAGATTCCAGGAGTCTCCTGGATTGCTTGTAGCCCAACATGTTGCTTTCCCAGCCGACATCTAGGTGGTTGAAAGCCCCCATCAGGATGAGAGCCTGTGAGCGTGACATTTCTTGTAGCTGAAGCAGAAAGGCCTCATCAACAGGCTCCCCTTGGTCAGGTAGCATGTAGCAGACCCCAACCACCAAATATCCTTTATTGGTCTGGTCCCTAATTTTAATCCACAAGCTCTCATTCTGATCGTGTCTGGTTTTCAGAGGCAGCACTTCACAATCTATCCGCTTCTTAATGTATAGCCACCCCTCCTGCCTCACCTATCTCTTCCAAAAATCTTATAGCCCTCAATCATACCATTCCAGTTGTGTGATTTGTATCACCAGGTGTCTGTGACAGCAGTTAGGTCATAGTTTTCCAACTGCACTGTGGCTTCCAACTCCTCCATGCATTGGCATAGAGGCAGTTCAGATGGGTTATTGGCAGTGTTACCTTCTTTGAGGAGCCCTCACAGATTCCTCTGGGACAAATCAAAGGTTTTCCCTTGCTGCTTTCTAAAGTGACACTGTTCCCTGGCTTTTCTCTGTCACAGAGAAGTACATCCCCCAACTTGTCAAGTTTATTCAGTTAATCTGTCCAGCCAAGTTGCTGCCCAGAACATTCTTGCCCCTACCTGGTCAGTTGCATCCCATCTGACGTTAACATGCCTGGTCTCTTGAAGGTGCATGCAAGATCATAGAACCCAAAACCCTGAGCATGGAACCATCCATGCAGCCATTAATTCAACTGATCTGTTCTCCTCCTTCTGCCTTAGTCCAGGTCTCCAACTAGGATGGCAGAAGAGAACAGTACCTGTGCTCCTGATCCCTTCAACATCCTCCCAAGGGACATAAAGTCTTTTCTAATATTTTGTAATTTCCTTGTTACAGCCTCCTGTGATTCAACTTTGAGAAGTTGAACGGGTAATTGCATTACAGATATACATATATATATAACTATCATTGCATTTTTCTTTCTACTTCTTTTTTTTTTTTTTTTTCAGTTTAATAAATATTTTTTATCTCAATCTACAACTTCTACTTAGTTTCTAGTTCTCTCCCTCATCACACTGCAGGGGTGTGAGGTTATGTCTATGTGGTGTTTAGCTGCCTGCTGGGTTAAACCACAGCATGGGTTCTGGGTAGCTCTGTCACTCCTTGGGAGGTCTGTCTGGCTGCATGCATCAGCCAGGAAGGGTTGTGGCATGTCATTCTGGGTTTCCGCCTCAGCCCGACCATTGTGGCAGGTTGTCACCATGTTTGTTTCAAAAGAGTGTGGCTCCCTGCTACTCTCAGAAGAGAGAGATTTTGGGATGCCTGGCAGTCTGCCTTGCACCCTCCCTGCTGACATGGCCTGTGCAACGGCAGCACAAACCGCCATGCCATGCCCTACTGACATGCCACGCCCCGTTTCCCTGTACTGTTCGCCATGCTTCTGGTCGCTCGCACTCCCTAGGGGATGCCTTTATATCTGTGTGGGTGTTACGTCGCTGCTCTTGGCCCTGCTCACACATCATCAGCTCACACCACGAGGACTGGGTGGCTCCTGGCAGATCTGGGTAGCTCTCTTCTGGCCCCGGAGTCTCCTCGGTTTTAGGACTCCCCTCACATACTGCGATCCCCTGTTCCACTGCAGAGTGTGCCCGCATTGGTGCTGATTGCCTCAGAGAATGAAATCTTAGAATATTTTTATAATAATTGTTAGAAAGAAAAAAATCTGAGTTGCAGTTTATTTAATCTCAAATATGGGTTTTAAAATTGATCAGATGAGTTGTTCCTGTTGCTCTCGACTTCCTATAAAGAATATTAAAGATTGAGCAGTGTTTGCTCACAGATTTTCTGCGGTAATGAATTCCACTACTACTTCTGTGATAGAAAATAAAAACATTATTAGAGGAAAATTGAACTGTTTCATGGAACAGATCCTTCTGGAAGATATGTTTAGGCATATACGAGAGGCAGAGGTAATCCAAGACAACCAGCATGGCTTCACCAAGGGCAGATCATGCCTGATTGATCTAGTGGCCTTCTACGATCAAGTGACAGTGTTGGTGGACAAAGTAAGGGCAATGGATGTGGTCTACCTGGACTTGTGCAAGGCCTTTGACATGGTCCCACACCACATACTTAACTCTAATCTGGAGAAATACGGATTTGAGGGTTGGACTATTGGCTGGATAGAGAATTGGTTGGGTGGTTACAGCCAGAGGGTTGTGGTCAGCTGCTGTATGTCCAGGTGGAGGATGATGAGTGTAGTCCCACAGGGGTTGATCTTGGGACGAGGTTGATGACCTTGATGATCTTGAAGATCTTTTCTTATGCAGACAATTTTATGATTCTATGATTCAGTGATTCTATGCTTGGGATTTTGTTCTTGAGATTCATTTACTGCTGACAGGGGAAACATTCCTACCCTTCATACACTCCATTGGAGTGCCAGGAAAATTTTCCAGGAAAAAATATGATAGTATGTAGGAAAATGGGAAAAAGATGACTACCTTTTCACATTGATGGGTCTTTAGAGATGAGGAAGGTTCTTCAATGCTTTCACATAGCTACTGGGCTCAACCCCTTGTCAGCACAGCTTTTGCAGAAAACAGGTTACCATTAGTTGACTTCTCCCTTTTAGCTGTACAGCTGCAGTTACAGAAAGGAAACTGCAAACTTTACTGCTCTTTGAAGTAATATTAACTTTTGAACAAACATCTGCATTAGTTCTCTCAGGGTCAGCCACTGGTGACTATGTTGCAGAAAGCTGCCTCTCCTGGATTCCAGTAGTATGCCTTCTGTCCCCACAAATTTTAACAGCATCCTTAAGATACTGAGTTCCAGTAGAGAGATCTCCAGATGCTCTTGCAGGAAGAAACAACTACTGTGGAGCTATTGCTTTTCTTCTTCCTTCTCAATTCAGACTAATATGGATCTTCCTCTTCAGGTCCCCCAAGAAATTGTGGAAAGATTTGAACTCAAGGCTATCACTCTGCATAATTGTTTAATATGTTGAGTTAGAATAACTTCTGAACAAAAATGCCTTGGATGGGATGACAAAAGACTACATAGAACAGACGACCTCAGTTCTGCCTAGTTAGAATGCATTCATACTTCTATTAAGCCCTTTTTATTTTTATGGCTCTGTACTCTGACTACTAAGTAAAACCAGGATTCTTTCAAGTTCCTGGGCATTTTGCCACCGCTTTGGGCCATGGGGCCAATAAAAAAACATTAGCAATACATAAATTTTATCCAGTGGGCTTTCCTGAACATGTGCAAGTGTTCTTAAGGTTAGAGAACAGAAATCCACATGTTGTGTCTTACATGATTGGAATGCATTGAGCTTAACTAGTTTAGAATAAGTTCACATGAATATCCTTACATGTTTATGTCAGGTTAGGATATATGAGTGGTTCAGGTACCATAATAAGAATTCTGATTAGAGAAGTAGGTTGTTACTACAATTCAGTAGATAAAATCAATCATTGTAAAAAAGCACTGCTTTTTCATTTTTGCTGTTATAGTAAAACTAAGCTTCAATATTCATGAAATATCCAGACTTTCTTAGATGGAAATTTGCCTTTTTAAAATGGAAAGTTTCCATTATTAACAGAGCTAACATTTCCTGCAGGAAAGAAAAATGCTTTGATATTTTTGGGTGTGGGTGGGTGAAAGGGAACTGAAATCTAATATTCTGTAAAAACATCATTTTTATTAGATAATTTGACCAATTATAACTCAGATATTGCTTGCTTTCCTAATGTTAGTAACACACTTGACTTCTTCAGTAAGAAGAATATATTAGGTATTTAGGAAGTGGTTTTTGTGGTTCTTTTTTTTTTTTTTTCCTAGAATTATGTCAGGCAAAAACATATTTTAATGCAAAATAAGAACACCAGAAGCAGTCCCTAAACTTTGAAATTTTTCTGAAAATTGTGTCATATCCCATCTATTACCTGTATTCCTGTGTCGTATTAGCAGTGTAATCTAATAGCTGTGGATGTTGGTACATGTAATCACGTAAACTGTAAATCAATACAGAGTTTTGCTTCTACTCCAGATTTTGAAAACATAGTACCTGAAGTAAACAAGCACCTTCTGCCAATGAAACAAGCAGGTAGCACTGATGTGAAATCACCATGGAGAAGCTGAGTGAAGGAAGGTGGCCCTCGGCTAGCTTTCAGCAGCAGTAGCTCAGGTCTTCTACTGGAATCCTTGTAGGGCTCATTGTTGTGTATGCTGTACGTATACACAAGTAATTTCATTGCATTATACTACATGAAGTGAAAGGACAGTCGTCATTAGGGACTGATCATTCATATCTCTTGGACTTGTATTCTCTCTCTCAATCAAAATAATGTGCATCTGTTTTATTTCATTTAATTATTTATTTTTAACTAAAAAACGCTGTACTACAACACTCTAAATATAGTCATGCCTCCAGTAGTAACCATGTCTCCGTAGATTTAGATTCCCAAATATTATTAAGAGTTGCTAATAAACTTTCAACTCTTAATATGAATGTTACACGATAAATAGTTCTATCCTTAAAAATTTTATATTTTCTTGAGAAATAAAAGAAAAATTGTTAAAACTTTTTTTAATACTTATTTATTGTTTTCATTTCATATTAGTTTTATAGTAGGAAGGTTTGGATTTAGTTGTTTTATTCAATTAGACAAAAAAATAAAATAAGCTATTAGTGCTTTATTTTGAATTTATAATGAAGAGTTCTGGTATTCATACTCTTAATATTGTTTTTATTTTTGTCAAGGGCTATAATTATGAAAAATCTAAATAACTAACACATAGAACTTTGTCATTATGATACAATTCATTTCCATGTACTTCTTACTTCTGTATTTTTTTTATTTATAATACGCTGGAAGCTTTAAAATTTTCTTACAAGTTATGTTTGGAAAATCATGGGACAAGTACTGATGAATATAATAGTTAATCTTGGAAAACTGTATCATGTAACTACAAACTTTAAGCACTTTATCACCAGTAAGTAGCAAGCAGTCTCTGCTACTGGTTTTCTTATGCATAAGC
>VXAV01006581.1:16558-26928 GCA_013399715.1 Alectura lathami
GAACAAAATAAATATATATATATATATATATATATATAAAAAGGCATGCGAATTTATGACAGGTACTGCTTTTAATGTTGGAAAAGCCACAGATCTGGGACAGTAATAGCACCCTATCTAGTACCCTATAAAGACAGAAAGTTCATCTAGAACCTGCACATCCAGGTTTGTGCAGTTTCAGTGTGATTAGTTTTCATCTCCAGTGACAAAAACTTGGTTAAATTCAACACAGAAGACCACAATCCTGTTTAAACCACCTGCACATTTGTTCTTACATACAAGCCACAGTAATTTAAGAAGCGAAAATAAGCCTTGATCTTTGTCCTTATAAGAGTTTGGGAAAACAAATCCATTGTTCCCTGACGGTTTTCAGTCTCCATTCAGAGCAGTCTCAAAATTAGAATGGACAACAATGTGTTCTCCATGTGGAGAAGAGGTAAAAGCAAACATTCCCACGGCTGCCTGCCTTTTTCAGTAATTCAGAGGTCACCTGCAAGAGGCTTTGAAGTCTATTAAAGGCTAAAGGATTTGTTGTTGTTGTTTGACTGGATTTTTTGTAAACCTAACCCATTCTACTTTTCTAGACTCTACAAGGGCTCCCTAAATTCTAGCTCTCCACCTTAAGGCTTCTACAATGCAGTAGTCAAGATACTACCTGCAGCTTATACTTACATTTGCTATAAAACATTATACGATGCTCTCAGTGAAGGCCTCTCCATAAAAATAAACAAAGAATTGCATGAGTTGGATTGTATGCCAGCAATATTTCTCCTCGGAAACTCCAGTACTGGAGGTCTGGGAAATGCACGCCACCAGTCTTGTTTAACTTCCTTTCCTGCTACACCTCTTGGATGTCACAGATTCATGCAGTGGCTTTCAACACCCTTTCTTTTGTTGCCACATAAATCTGATTCTGAGACCAAAAGAGAGACATTAAATACTTCAGGGTTTCCTTTTGTTTGCAGAGAACGGAGATATAATTACACCTGGCAATGGTAAGAAACTGTTGGAAGTCAAATAAATCTGAATCTGGAGGCCTAGAGTAAAAGGAGGGCACAATCTGAAAGCCTGATTATCTCCAAGACTTATGAGAAGTGCAACAAGCACATCCATTTCTATAAGAAAGGCAGTGCCTGTCAGCTTGTGTGATTAATTACAGCTGCTTAAATTACAGATGGTTAGATCAGTGGTGCAGTCCCACTGGTTGAATATTGCTAAGTATTTCATGACCACCCTCAGAAAGAACAACTCATCCACACGTTTTCAATACTGTTCTTTCTGTTACTCCATCCTTCAGAAAAAAAAAGGCCCATTTTCAGAGTTACAAACAGTTCAGCGTATAATCAGGAATCAGGAATCTGCCATCCCTGCTCACATGGAAATGCAGTGGATGGCACAAGAGGTAAGCACATACCTCTGCATGCTGTCACTTCACTGGGTGCCACGCACACTACAGGTGCTTTGATGCTTGTGTCAATGAAAAAATGAGGAGACAATACAGAATCAGACTGCAAATTTTTCAATCCACTATGAAAAATTATTGGAAGGATTAATTACATCTAAGTAGATACCCACTTTTCTTCTAGACTATATGATCACGCATTATATTTGTCAAAATAAAAATGTTAGTTTTTTAATGGGCACGAATTGTGTTTATCCATTCTCAAGATTCTGGAAAGGTTGCAGTATGTGACAGCCCCCTACTTTATTGACAGACTTCCACCATTTCTACAGTGACATCTGAATAGAATGCTATATGTTTTGTGAGAACAAAATATCAACAATGTAAGTTTGTCATCCACTAAAAAAAAAACTAGTTGCAAGTTGAGGATGGCAAATTAGCCCAAAAGAGAATACAAATAGGTTAGTGAAACATTGGAACAACCCATCAGAAGTCACAAGAATTCTTTGTAACAGGAATGGCTGCGTGATTTCTTTCAATAGCAAAGAACAATTCAAGAGCTCTTCAGGTTTGACATTTACAGAAGGTCAGGCTACATGCTCTCTTCTGGCCTTAAACAATGCAAAAAGTATATATATATAAATTTTCTCGTTCAGAAACTCTCCTTAGACAAGATACTCTTAAAATCTCTGGAGCTGTGCATAGCTATACAGGATGAATATATTTCCATCTGTTAGATTGAAGGTTGGTGGTGGAAAGAGACAGTACAAAGCATACAGGAGTTCTCAATGACATATATATCTTCAGGAAGTATTTCTAATTGTCCTTCTAAAAAGAAATATAAGGTAACACAACCAACAAGTAACACTGCCATATCATTGTCATTAACAGTATGGAGAGAATAGCCTTGTCCTTGGACCTCAACACTGGCAATGTCTTTACTTCTCTCTTATCATGCTGCAGATTAAGCTATTTCTTAATGCAGGGATAGCAGAATGAATTCTGTAATAAATATATATTATTTATTGATTATGTAAAGTTAATTTAGAAGTCTGATGGAGTTTTGTTCCTTCTGTATCTGTTAATTGTCATGGTTTACTTAGAGCCTGTATTNAAGTCTGTATATAATCACAAAACACAAAGAGAAGAGATTTAGTCTGAAGAATAACACACATCTAGATTCTAGCATTTCACTTCCTATGAATCAATTGCAATCTCACTGGGGAGGAAAAAAAAAAAAAAAAAAAAAGAAAGAAAAGGGAAAAACAACTAGACTTCAAATCTTTTGCACTGTTCTGTCTCATTCCTCCAACAGAAAGGAGTTTCCTTAGAGCCAAAGACATAGTTTTCCATCCATAAAAATCGCATCCTCAAACCACTTCCATATCTCCCCGCCATGAAATGACCTCCTAAAGTCTCTGTGGTTGCTGAAAGTTGCTGGGAACATTCTGTAAAATGGACTACCTAGGTGAAATATAAAACCATATTGTACTGTTGGGATTTCCATTTTTAAAACATTATCTCAAGAAACCCTGAAAGCAAACATTAAATGAATACTTGCCTCTTGAAAAATATGTTTCCTCACTGAATCCTCACAGCATCAAAAGCAGCCGCCTTCCACACGTCAAACTAACCCAATTATGTTTTGGAAAAAATTGCTGCTCTCCTGCAAGTTCTTTGTGATAAAGTTGATAATCACACACAACTTCTCTCAGGGGCCACTGCAGGTAGGTCTTTGGAACGTGGATCCATTCCCCTAGTAGCTGCAACCCAAACACGTATCTCTGTGCAAGAGAAAAGGGAATGGGAATCCAAGAGATCTGCCAAGGACGGTGAAGAGATCAAGAAGTATTACATTATAGAGATTTAAGGCTCATTCATAGTTATTCTCATACTATTTTCTCTCCCTTTCTCTAATTGTTTTTTGGTTTTGTTTGTTCATTTAGTTATTTTTAATCTAAGTGAAGTACTTGGTCTGGAATCATTCCCGGCTTCACCCTCTTCATCCTTCAACACATACATGTGCTGGTGAGCTGTGTTATACTCATTCTGGGTGCCTGTGGTATACTACAATAAAAAATTGACTCAAACTGACAAATTTTCTTCATGTATTAAATAAATAAATAAATATCTATGCCTGGATCTTGTAACCAGCTCCCTGTCACAGCAAAATGTGTGTTTGCGTCTCCATTTCTAGTGCATCTTCTTTTTTTTTTGATTAAGCTACTGTTAAGTTTCTGTTAGCATGACCCAGGCTGCCCTTCGTATGTGGACCTAAGCCACATATAAATTAAAATAATAACTCAGAGAACTCCAGCTACAGGTGTTTAGATTCTTTTTCAATGTTCACAAATAACTTCTTGATTTTAATGAGATTTTTTCCACCTACGATATGCCCAATTAGTGAGCACTTCGCTAAGCTTTACATTTCTGAGAACCTTTAGGCTGAGAAACCCAAAGCAAAGAGGCTGACAGTGCTGGTGTTACTACAGAAAAGAGCAAGAGCTAATATATACAGTAGAGCTGCATTATATAGATTGCGTTGGCATAAGATGATTTCTGCAGCTGCCTCCTGCATGTAATTGAGTGGTTATACATATGAAGTATAACTCAATGTAATTGCTTTGGTTAGGATGCAGAGGTGAGAGTTTCTCTAAGCAGAAGTTCTCATTTGCAAAGAGTACAATCTGGAGTTACAGTTCATTAGTCTAATGGCAGTAATGAAATTACACAGCATTTAAAACTCAGTACTTATAGCAGTCTGTGAAAGTGCACAACAGCTAAACAAGGTTCACAAGTAACACAGGACAGCCCACAGTCTAGGCACTACCATTTTCTTCACCAAGTATTTATAGCATCAAAAAAGTGTTTGCTGAGTTACCCAGCTTGACCTGTATGTATATGACAAAATTTTCCAAACATCTGTCCCAAAGTCACACATCTGTCACTGGATGCTGTAATTCCTTGCAGTAACAAAATCCAAAATGCTGAAACCTCCCTGTGTTCTCCCCATTCTCTACCTGAGAAAAATGGAGAATGTAGAAACATCTCCACATTAACGCCAGCAGCTTAAACACAGATGTAAGAAAAGAGGGAAAGAACAAAAGTAACAAGAGTAAATCTCTCTCACCCTCTGATGATATCTGCTCCTTGCTCAGGCAGATGAGAATCCTTGCTTCTCCTGAGATCTAAGTCAAAGTAGGAGTTCAAATGCACTACCAAGAAAAGTTTCCTGTTCTCTCTTTCAAAGAAGAGATCAGTAGAAATGGTGTGAAGCTGACCAGGCGACACCACCTAGATGAGGAAACTTGGGTCTGAGATCTACAGCTTTACACCCATTAAAAGTATAACAGCAAGCAGAAAATACAGAAAAGAGCAGACTTGAATCCAAGGCATTAAAAGCGATAAAAGCAGAGAACAGCATGTCTCACTCCACACCTCGGATACTTTTAAAGTTCTATATTAGTTGAATTTTCAGATCAAGTACCTGCACTATTAATGGGAGATCCATATGTGGACAAAATTTTCAGTTAACTACCAAACTACTAAAATTCATCCATAAGTGAAACTCACTTGGACACATCAGAAAAAATCCTGAGCTCAGTACAATTCTCATCAATATCAGATGATGACTTTAGGATGAGTTTGGAAAACTTACTGGATACCTTCCAGAAATTCCATTATACCGTAGCTAGCTCAGAGACCTTACATCCGTTATAATCTCTGTTATAAAGGTCAGTTATGTCAGGTTATTTGACTTCTCTAACAGGTAAGTCAGTCTTGGGGAATCTCTACATCCCTCTTTTTTCCCTGATATGCCCATATTACTTAGGCCTTGGGATGAAGTTTGCTGTATTTTCAAATCTCACCCCCTCCTCAAGATAATAAAACAAGAGTTTCAATATTAATTTATCACTCTCCATTGAACTTAGCACCCCAGAAATGTTGCAATTCGTGTAATGGAAGTGCACGCCAGTGAACTTTCTACAATCATAGCATAGTCAGAAAATTTAAATTTCAATTAAAACGTGAATCAGCCAGAGCTTAAATACTATATGCGGTAAAATTGTTCTGTTAAATGTAGGAGTCCAGGACACTAAAGAGAAGAGATCTAGTTATTACGTTCAGTTCTATCTGCGATATTCTGATCAGTCTTAAATACTATTTGAAACAAAATGAGCAACATATCTTGTGCATTATGGAGCTGATATCTTAATTATTATACTCCCATTACGATTTTATTTTCTCTTTAACTGGGCACTGGAGGAATCCTAGAGATATGTGAACCATATTTTTTTGTGCTGACAGCAATTTTACATTGCATTTTCTTATTCCCATGATTCTCCTAACTTCTCTTCAGACTTTCAAGTTCCAGCACAGTTTACTCTGATTAAAAAAAGGAAAGAAACATGGCCTCAAAAAAAGTGCTTTAATTTCTCAAATTGTACTCAGATTAGTCTTTTAGTGTGAATTTTACTGAAAAAAAAATTCTGAGGATGCTGTCTCATGTGTTCTTACATCAAGAAAATATTTAAATAAAAGAAAATTAAGTGAAGATGATGAATTCAAACTCTTAAGACAAAAAAGAAACAAAAACACTAGGCTGTCTGAAAAACTGCAATGCCAGCTTTATACAGTGTCCCATTTGCTGAAGTTATGAATATTCAGACTAGGTGTGCAAATAATTTATGGGCTGTTTGGGCACCACATGGAGTGTCACTGTCCCAGGGGAGCGCTGGCTGTATTTTGCCTGAAGCCTCATAGTGCAGACAGCAGCATACAAATTGTCAGGCCTTCTTGAGACTACGCACACAGGAACAAGATAACCTCAGAAAACTCCAGATGCTCAGGCAAAAAAGTTTGTGAAATGATGTGCACATCTTCACACTGATGTACACCCATCGTCGGGAAGTCCATCCTCAGCAAAATTCTTGTCAGGATCATGGATTTTTCTGTCCACTTCCTTTCCTGCTCCCTAAAGTAGTGTGAACTCAGGTCACAAGCACTTGTGTGGGTTAAAGAAATGCATCTTTACCTAATCATTAGAAAGGCTGTCCACAGGTGTCTCCTTTAAACATCTGCCTCACACTACTGCACTTCCTATTGCATGTAGGAAAAATTATGTCTTACTTTTGGACTGCTATTCATACGAATTTTTCGTTCAGACACTCCCAAAAACTTTCTCAAAGAGAAATTGCCACTAAGAACAAGGAAACAGTAGAAAGCAAGTAACAGTGAGAACTACCTTTACTTTATTACCTTCATGCCCTTATATACCCTCAATACAATAAAAAAGCAAGTGTGGTTTACTGCTCCTGCAGTACAATGGGTAAGATTCTGCCCAGAGACTCTTAAAGCAAAGAAAATGATACTCTTGGTCAGTAAATTTCTACCTCTTCTTACTTTATGGTAACATGTTTATGGGCCCCTGTTCTTAACAATGTCTTCTTATATTCCATTGCTGCTCATTAAATTATACCCTTTCATAAAGGATAACGAGACAGTAATGTGTGAAACATCCGAATAAAATTAGTTGTTGCTTCAGATTATTTCTGATGGAGTGATGCAATTCCATAATGTCACATCTAATCCAAAGGGTAAAACTGGCACTAAGCCAGTTGTGTACACAAATTCAGAGCCTAAGATGTGCACAACAGTTCCTTTAAAGATAGAAAGGAAAAAGATTTTGGAAAAGCAAATTCTTCACTCATATATTTCTCTGATTACCCCAACATACCACGTGCTATTGTTCCCACTGTATCCTCTAGCTTCACGAAACCTGTTTATGAAAAACATTCTCAACATCATTAGTTTCCCAGATGGATAATCCCATTTCTTTATTCATTTAAAACATAAATTCTGTGAAATCAATGAATTAACCCCTGAAATTCCTAATTTTTGATAGCTATTAAGCCACTACACAACAATAGAATGAATATATTTAAAAAATAAAAATTAAAAATATCTGTATTTTACCTGTAACTTCATAGTTTGCAAAGAATGTTTCTTAAACTACCTGCAAGTCATGAGGCATTGTTATTTGCTTAGTGCCTTCTCTTTGGGCTACCTTAAACCCTTAATTAAAACAAAATTAAATCAAAACTACTTCAGGACCAATTATCCTCCATGACATTCTAATTTTCCACTCTTTACTTTTTCCTTCCCTTAAGGCTGGACACAACAGCCATCTCCACAGCTGGGGAGGGCTGCAGACAGCTCTTGCAGAGCTCATCAGCACCATCCTGGGTGCTGGCCAGAGGCACCAGCAGCCACAAGCCAGTTCCTCTCCCCCAGAGCCTGGTGCATTCCTCCCTTGCGCCTCCAGATCTTGCCAGCTGAAGGGGACAGACACCGATTGCTGAACTCAGTGCCCCGCACCCAAAGGTCTCCTGACACCCATATGGTCACACATCACACCAAAGCCTGGGCACTGCATTAACCCCGAGAATCATCTTTGAAAGGAATACATGGTGCGGTACTGTAGCAAAAAGATGTTGGGTTCCTATTGCAGAGTGCAGCTGTTATGGTTTTTCAAGATTCATTTCCTGTACCCCACATAGGTATGTGAACTTCATGAAGAGCAGCAGGTGAAAAAAACAGACACAAGCCCATTGCACTGCTGATGGCCATTCGGTTCTCACAGCACTAAACCACTGTCAGTAAGGCCCCCGTCTTGGGTGGTTACCGTTGGACTCCGTAACACCACAGCAGTCAAAAGACAGCAAGTGCTAACAACTTTGGAGAACAACCTTGTGATTTTAAAACACGTAATTAAAGCCAGAAGTCATTACCGCTCTGAGGGCTCTACAAGGGCTCATGTGAAACCCGTTCACGGCCCAAGCAGCTCCCAAGGACCAAGCGTCTGCAGCCGTGCAGCCACTGGCAGGGCTGGCAAGGCCTGTGTGTGCCAAAGACCCGCGCTCCCATGCACAGCCTCAGCAGGCCAGGACACAGCTCGAGCACCGTGGACCCACTGTCACTGCCAGCCTGCAGGGGAGAAACTTGTAACTATCTTTTTGCTCTCACCAGAGCCAAAATCACTTCATACAATTTAAAAATAAATGACCTCGTTGGGACTACTTGTGCCAGCAAGTCACTGCCTACAGAGGCCAGGGATGCGAAAACAGGGCTTTTGCTTCTTGTTGCAATTACGCATACTGCTGGGTAGAACTTTTTGCCAATTTAGTAGTAAACAACTTTGAGTAATGTAAAGGTATCACGCTGCATGTTCTTAAACTAAAGTATGCTTTTATGTAAACTGCAGGGTATAAGTATATAATCTGTAAGCCTCAGAGTAGCACTAGGAAAGCGGAGTGACTCAGAAATATTGTTCCTAAACACAGTGCTGTCTTAAATGTTGTGGGAGTTTTTGTCCTTTTAACTAGTATGCTGTGCTTAAACGACAAGACAGCAATTAGACAAAAAGAAGAATCATAAAGTCACTTGATTTTGGCTGCTTCACCTCCTTCTAAGCCACAGAGCCTTCCAACATGCTGCATCAACCCATACTCTTGTCTGTCATGCCCATTATGATCAGAAGCACCAAGGAAGAACTGTACACAGTACACACTGGGAGCCACAGGACAGAGATCTTAAGCTCTCTTACACCACTAGCACAGTTAGTCACCAGCCCTACATTTTTTGTGCCTGAACTAGTCACAGTAGTTTTAGGCTGATCATAGGTACTGATGATAACAAAACGGAAGTGACTAAAAATGCCTTGTAGTGTGCATAAACAAAGACTGCTTTTGCTTAAATTACACAAAGTAATACTCATCACTTAGCTGGGTGTGACACTTATTTGAAATTGTGTAATATTTAACTTTGAAGAATGTGTAGAAGCTAAAGGCTGCATCTCATTTCCCCTCAGTTACTTTGGTTAGCTCAGTGCATTAAGTCCTTCCCTCACATCTGAAAAGGAACTATGATACAGTTGAGGGAAATGTTATGAAACATTCTCTTTCTTTCTTTAAAAACAGAGTCAAGTTTTGAAGGGGAACAGCTTTTGAAATACCGCCGTCTACTCCAGATTCTTAATCTCGTTCTCTTCAGAGTCCACAGCAATTCTTCACGTCACATTTTAGTATCAAGCACCCCAACCAATCTTACCAGTTTTTCAAATCCTCTGCAGGATATGGGTCCTATTATTTCCTAGTCAACAAAGGATGAGAGAATTCAGGTCCATGGGATATTCTGGGGTGCACATCACTACCTTCATTTCTCATTCTAAGGGGTTGAGATGCTCCACATTCTCCTTGCTGTTATGAGCTTTTTGCAGCTATTTGTCTGTCAGTTGGATTGGATTTGTGGGGAGGAGGCTAGGAGGTATGACTATATAAAAAATTCAACTTAATTTTCAGGAAAATAAAATTATCATTATTTAACTTTGTGTACTAAGCGCCTTCCTAAAATAGTGGAAGGAGATGAAACTTTCAGCAACCCTGCCTAAGATTTTCCTACATCTTCTTCAGAGATTTAACTTTACAATAATTGTCTCTTTATAGAAAGTGAATGACAGACTTTAAAACAGACACACACAAAGTAATCAACATTTAATTTGGTAGACTGACCACAAGAAGAATTCATTTTGTCAGAAATTTTTTCTGCCCTGAAAGAACTGAGGCTATACAATAGCAATATTCCAGATGGCTGTAGAAAGTCCTCTGCCTCTTTCAACAAAATGCTGATCATGATCCAAAAGGCAGGAAAGGCTTTTTGATGGACATGAATGTCTTTCTGCAATGTGACAAATCCTACAAAATGGAAGAAGAAAAGCAAATCTCATTTACAAAGTAGTCTGAGCTTGGGATGCAATTTGGAAGATTAGAAGGGGGAAACATATAATCGACAAGGCTAGTAATTAGAAATGATTTATTGCCTTCCATCGTTAAACCTATTATTTAGATAGAATATTTTCCCGTACTAACACAAAAATTCAATTATTTACTTTTTTTTTTTTTTTTTTTTT
>VXAV01006581.1:48841-60840 GCA_013399715.1 Alectura lathami
AAAAACACCACAGAAAATTGGGGAAAAAAAAAAAAAAAAAAAAAAAAAAAAAGATCTATTGATCCTATCTTCCCATTTATTCTGCTATGGAGCAGGAACTACCTAAGAAAAAAAGAAGATCTGAGCTCTGATTAATAGTGTTATGAAACCAAACTCCAGTTCTCATTATGCTCAGATTCATGCAAAGATCCTTCTGCAGGGTAAAACTAAGCGGATCTCAGTCTACTGATTTGGGGGCAAGTAGTAAATTTAAAAGACAACGACAATTAATGGATCTTTCAAAACTCTGCTGTTCATTTTGCACAGCTTCCATGTAAACAGCAATTTGGTAGTTGATTTTCGAAGAAGAAAAATAAAATAGTCTGACAGTTCATAAGAAATAAACTGAAATAACATGGAAAGAATTATTAAAAATTTAGGCTGAGAGGATAGCACAATGTTCAGATGAAAGGAAACTTTCCTAGTAGAGCACGTAAAAGTTGAGTTCTAACTGTGGCTTTGCAACAAAAATGCTAAGGAATAACATCAACACGACAGAACGGTTTCCTTAAAAGTTTTGTTCTCTTATCACAGATTCATTTCAAACCCAAGTGTTTCATGACATCACCTGATAAGGCTAGGGAATGTTTTAATATCACATACTATCAAAAAGATCACAGTAAGATTCAAAAATTTGTTTAAATCTTACACAAATAATTAGTAACGTCAGGATTAAGTATCTAAAATTAGGCATAAAAAAATAAGACGTTCGAACGATTGTGAAATCAAAGCAATAGGTTATATGAAAAGCACTACACTCATACGCCATTAGCCAATTTTATGTTAAAAAAACCATCCTGATTTGGTTCAACGTTTCACTATTTCCTAGTTAAAACAATACCATTCTTTCTGTCAACCAGACTGCTCATTAGACTCAGAACAATGCACTTTCCATTCTTTATTCTCTTTATGTGACATTTGTAAGAGGCACAGCATCTTTTCCATGTACTTTGAAGACTTTAACAACTCTGACCATTAAACCCTTACATTTTAAAGCTATACCAAAGACCTAAATATGCCCAAAAAACCTTTCAGACCTCAAGAGAAGCGCGTTCCTGATGTCTGGGAACTCATGACCATGAATATCAGAAATACATTTTAGACATAAAAAATGTAGCACTTCAAGGATAAATAGGATTCATAAAGCAATGGAGAAACGCAGGATGATATACAGTGACAGAGCAATGAAGCAAATCACTAGGTCTTCATGTCTAATTTCTTTATACTAGCTCTGCCATCTCATTCTTTATACAATATACTTCCCACAATTTTATTTTTTAATCCAATACAAAATACCAAGCACTCTCTTGATGGGGCTCCAGGACTCCTGTAGTTGCACCCATAGTTTCTCCACTGATNCTCAAACAAATTGTGAAATTAATAAATTTGTTCTTCTCTTACAAAAAGGTATTTTTAAAAAAAAATGTTTATCTTTTTGCCTCGGTCAAAACAACAGGGATTTTTAGTTTGCATTACCATTATTTCCCTGTAAAATAATGTTCCCTTAATGTTTGAGTGAGCAGAAATCATTTGCACTGCCCAAATTGCTGTATCCAGAGGAGAAAGAAACAGCTAGCCTCTCCTAGGGACATTTATATTTCAAAAGATAAATTGTAATTCAAACTGCCATCGTTGCACTGCAGTCTGGCAGTGTATGTTATTAGCAACTAGCCCAATTCCAGAAGAAGTCAGACTCAAAATGGAAAATTCAGACCTCGATGTCTAATTTTCCAAGATATAGGCTTGCAAACCCAGTGTGTGCTTAAACTCCACCACAATAAGAGAGCTCACCTGAAGAAATTGAATCTTCAGTTCTATAAGAAGATTTGAAGATGTCCAGACAAAAGTTGTTCTAATTTCAGATAATCCACAGCTATGCTTCCCGTCATTTTTCCACAATATGTCAGTATTACGAAAACTGAAAACAGCCCTGCAGAGAAAGCATGCACATTCCTGTAACGTGACTTCTTGTTGTCTCAGTGAATCTTTAAACATCCCAGAATCTGCTCTCTGCTGGTCTCTGGCACAGAATTGGCCACAGTACCAAGGAAATCCAACCACATTCACTCAAACAATTTTTACTTTTGTCCTTCCTGTTCGTCTAGAGTGACATATTCAGGCTGAAGAGGAATTTTATTTTGGTTTTATATCTACAGAATACGTAAAAGCAGACATACCTATGTAACCATATTCAAACATTCCGAACAAGTGGGAATGAAAACTCCTGCCGGGAATATATTTTTTCTTAAACTTTCTTTGTATTCGAACCATTTCACCACTTCTGTAACATCTCCGTAGTTTTCAAAGCGACATGTAAACAAGTCCAGAAGTACTGAAGCGGCACTGCACTCACAACCAGAGAATGTTGCACTCCTCTATCATTTATGGCAACATACCAAGAGCAGCTGTGAATGCCATGCTAACAGTTTGCTTAGGATGATGTAGTGCAACCGGAGAGGCGTACCTAGGATACAGCGCCCTCGTAGTAATAGGTGGAGACAGAGCTGTCTGGTATGCAAGTCATTTATGGTGGCATACAGTTTCAAGCACTGTTTCCACAAAGGTGGCTGATTTGTTTATCTTGTGGATAGCAGCTAGCCTGGTACTTGTGAAATTCATAGAGGAGCATGGCATATGCCAAAACAATTATGTTGTGTTAGCCAGTACACTGAAAGCCAGAAAGGCATTAGTTTGGAGATGATCAGAACCTGCTGCTTTCATTGTGAATAACTTATCTACGGGATGTAGCAGAGAGTTACTGATAATTCACAAATGGGAAATACTGAACAGACAAGGCAGAAGTCCCCTATGCTCTTTGCTATCCCTAATGCCTAAAAGTCAAGTAAATTACATGCTGATTTTGACTTTTTTTTTCTAGTACATCCAAAAACATGACGCACACTCACACTTGAGATGTCCACTTGCCAAACGCGTTTCAAACTAATTTCCCTGAAAACATTCAAAGGAACATAACATAGGTGCAAGCAGATATGAAATTCACAAAGTGAGAGAATAAGAAAACTCCTTTCCTGTACTCAGAAAGTGTCTGTGATAATTTATGCTCTTCCTTTTACTTGTTTATATGGCACAATTTTCTCCTGGAAAGGTACAAGAGTGAGGAGAGAAGAGACCTCCTACCTCATGGAAATACATTTCATGACAAAGAAAAAAGCTGAAAGATATTTGTAATAGCAGCAAAAGAACACCAGTTCTAAGAACTTTTAACTGTGAAGGACAAAACAAAAGCATTATGAAATGAAAACAGAGAATCAAGATGAGGCAGAATTAGTAGGGACTAAAGGGGAAGGACAAGTTACAGGTCCCCGATGCTGTAACAAATTACCAAGCAGGTAGAAACTAACACTGAGAACGACTTATTCATCTCTCTAATGGGACTTCAGGCAAGGACAATAATCACAAACCAGGAAAGCGTTCCTTAATTAAATGGAAACTAATCAGAATTGTTCAAGGGACGGCTTGCCAAGGATGTTTGGCAGGCAGAGATATGCAACACTCCTCCCTTTGCTCTGAACATTTCTGTACGGAGAGCTTAAAGGAAGTTTGTCAAGGTTCCTGACTGCAAAGGTAACAAATTGGCAATCAGTTTAGTCACATGAAAATATAAATCTAGGTTATCTGTACACATCAGATTGTTAAAATAAAATAGAATACAAAGCAATAGAGTTCTTCAGGCAGCTGTAAACCCCTTGACTTGACTTCCCCACCCAGCTGTGTGCTGTACCTCTTACTACAACCTTATCAGATCAGGCTCTCTACCTGCCTATCTCCTTCTGACCTAATCAACTCCCACACACAGTGCACAGCTGCAATAAAAGATAGGTAGGAAACCCCCCTCTCTCTGTGTATAGCCTAATCACTAAACGCTCTTCTAAAACAGCAAGCTAGAAGTTCATACCCCTCAGACTAGAACGACAAGTTCAAACCAGAATCTGGAAAGAGCATCTTTTTACTATAAAGCAGTCACAGATCTTTCCTCCACAGGCTTTTGGTGCAGACACAGCCCACTCTAAGCAGGGCTCGGACGCGGCCCTTCAGAGACCTGGGTGCCACTGCATTAAGACATATTCCAACACATTTCTGGAGCACGGGTAGCTACTAGGCAAACAAAAGGGGCATTTCTGGAGAGAAGAAGTGTCCACCTGTGGGCTTAGACTGGGATTTTGAATTTGATTGTTTGGAGTTCAAAAACTTTTGTCAGAATTGGGGGATTCTTGTCATCTACGTGCTTTTTTATATTTGGCCCTTTGAGAGTTTTTCCATCCCCATAGCCTTCAAAGGCTTAATCAATTGAAGACACCAAAAAAAAAAAAAAAATACACAACAATTTGCATACAAACTGACAATTTATATGCCCAACTTCAGCATGACTGAAATTAAGCAGACTGAGTTATGAACTCCTGAATATCTCAACGTACAGTGTAAACAACAACGAACCCTTAATCATAGCACCACAGATATGTGGCAATAAATATAAGGCATTGGAAACACAAGAAGTAGAAGAATAAGAGAAATGCTTAAGAAATTGATGGAAATTATAAGTTAATTTGAAGCAGGCACTGAAAACCATAATGAAACTGCATTGCAAATTAATTTTTCTTCTGTTTTAAATGACAACAGCAGAAATGGTGCACATTTAAACACAACAAAATACAACAAACTCTCAAGTAAAAAGAATTAGTTTAAAGACTTACATGGAAGTTAAACAATTTATCTTTCTGCATGAGAATTTCATTTTCTACTTTAAAAAATATGACCTGCCAAAACAAATCCAGCAATAACTGGAAACGGACCAATTTCTAGAAATGAGTGGTTTTTATTTTCATGCACACTTCTGTTAATTAAAAAATTAATTGGCCTTGAAAATACTGAAGTGACTATTTTTTTTTCCTCTCATGAGTGTATAGATATTTTTACCCAAACCAAATTCTCTGTTCTGAGAGAAAGCTGCAGGAAGCAGCATCAGTAACATTGCTGTTAGTATTTTAAACACCAGTCTTCTCTGTAAGAGCAGCCCCAAGATGCTGGTGGAGACCCTCAGAAGACCTAGCTCCCACTGAAGATGGGGATGTGCACGTGCTGATACATGAGTAACAACAATTTCACCATGTACTTTCTCACTCTATAAATTATAGGTGCCTTTTAGGCCATTTTCCCCATCAGTTTTAATCAAATCCTGACCAAAGTTCCCCAAAGGTCTGAGATGAATTTGAACACTCTTACTGCTTTTTTCCTAAAGTATTCATCTCCACTGAAAGGTGGTCCACTTGGAAAACCAGTAAGTATAGGAGGGATTTGGGGACATTATCTCAATGTTATTCTTCCCAAACCTATATTTTTCATTCTCATTTCTACCCTTCTTCACAGCTGACAGGACATTTTTCCTCCAGCTCTGGAAAAACAAGCTTGTTCAGAAAGAAATGTATCCATCACTCCCAAGTCATTCATTCATTCAAATAACATGTGGGTTATGAGATGTCAGCTGGATTGAACCTAACCTTTAGGTACCTGTAAGGTGAAGAATGATGAAACCTACAGCTATAATAGTGAGAAAAATAAAAATGCACATTTCATATAGGCATATTTCTGTATTCCTCTGTTTTTACTCAAATAGCAAATTAGATCCAGTAAGTTTTGAATAGCCTGAGATGCACGTCTGCTTAGAAAAGTTTCTTTTTACATACCTATGGCTTCTTTCAGCTTTGGGGAAACTCAAACATCTGGTTATTCTGGCCAAGATATTCAGCCTCCTGGTGCCAAGCAAGCGCTCAAGTCAATGGCCGACAGGTTTTCACTACACATCCTTCTGCTGGCTGAAAAAAAAAAAAAAAAAAAAAAAAGGTCCCACTTCCCNNAAAATACAGGTTCCACTTCTCCACTCCTTTGTGCAAGCACTGGTTTCAGCACATTCCTGTGCTATTATTAGGTTGCCCTGCTTCAGGCTGCAAGTCCTCCCACAGCTCCCAGCAGGATGCCAGTTGCTGGCAAGTGCCTAGAGCCTGAAGGCTGTGCATCTGTTCAGAGACTGACAGGTAGCACAGTGAGTTAAAAAGCCTATAAATTTGCAGCAGGAGGCTTAGCAGAGACAAATAAAACCCCTGCTTTGCTTTGTTTTCAGGCACCAGGTCATGTTATGCCTCTGCTTGGTTGCAGGGAGCTGTTTCCCATTTGAGCTGCTCCAGCATCACCCTTCCAAGGAACATGACTGTCAGAGAGGGTCATGGCATCAAGTGTTGTCTTCCAGTGTGGATTTTTCTGGATATGTCCTACTGTTGCCTTGACTGTCTGCAGGCCAGACACACTGTATGGGGCTCATGCTGGTGTTTTCCCACTGAATGAACGGGGTTGGTCCATGGGCCAGGGATTCCAGTGGTGTAAACAGGCACATCTCAGCTGCTGAAGTCACTGGTGCTGCACCAGCTAGCAACAGGCAGGGACCTGGCTTCACTTTTCAGACAAGCCCACATACACCAAAAGTAAACTAATTGCAAGAGGACCAGTAAATTGTATCAGCATAAAATTTCAGTATGTTTAGGAGAAGGAAAATTTTACTCATTGGCTTCTATTGGCTATGCTATGAAGTGATGTGAATTTCAAATTGAGGAAAAAATAGAGTTTATGGAAAGGTGAGAAAAATTAAATAACAGTATGGTTAGTGACATCATCCAAAACACCAGCTTGCCATTATGCCTAGGTCTACAGCCTTAGTGCTTACTAGATGGGAAACAGAAGGTCCCCAGTTTCTTCCATGTCCCACATATCACAGAAGGCCAGATAAAACCCTCAACATAGTATTGAGGTCTGAATTCTCTTCTGAAGGCACTGGAAAGTTCAGTTATCCAACTGTCCTTATCACAGCCCATGAGTTCTTGCATTTCTCTTCCCAGTTCTCTCCCCCATCCCACAGGAGGCAGGGAGGTGAGCGAACAGCTGCGCAGTGCTGAGATGCCTGCCAGGTTAAACCACAACAACAGTGAAGAACAAAGAATTTTGTTTAAAAGAAGAAGTTGAATACGTTTTTTACCACCAATTTACATAGTCCTCCATATTATGAATATATTACATTTGACTCCACATAAACAGACGCTAGTATTATAGAGACGTCAGCACACAATTTAACTAACACTTCTTCAGTTCAAGTCACATAAGCTCCTTTGTTGAGGAAAAAAAAAAAAAAAAGGGGGATTCTATGGATGACAGAGCTCTCATTTCAAGTTTCCTACCTTTGGAAACCATACATCCTACAGCTAAAATCAACCTACAAAAAAGGAAGTAAAACAAAGCCAAAAATAATCTCCAAGGACAGAAATTGAACAATTAAAAAAATTAATGCTCATTCTGCACGATACTTCAGGGAAAACAGCGCTTTGAAGAATTATTTAGTTCTCTGCTATCTTGCCCCTTGCTGTTAGGATTTTAGGGGCAGGAGAGCAAAGGCTGTGAGGTTTTAACACCAAATACCGACAATATGCACAGAATAATGATCTCCAGCAAATTTATTTTTATTTCAGTTTCAATGATTTTGACTAAAAACTTCATGAACTTTTCGTTTTCAAAACTCTCTCTAAAAACCCTCATTTTAAACTGACCAAAAATAGAAAAAGTTAAACTCAGCACTTAGACTTCAAAAATCAGCATCCCACTGAGACGAACGACAGCGATTCGTATTTCTTGTAGAGCTATTATTTCTATCACATGTAGACTGAAATCTTGTCTGTGTTAAGGAAATGATTCTAAATTCCTTTGGGGCATTGTTTTCTGCTCAACCTGCTCTAATATTAGTGACATTTGGACGAAAAGTGCCTACAGACCACCTGTTACCATCCGTGTGAAACAGCATTTCATTCTCTTTCCAAAGACCTACTAAGACAGAAGTGAGAATACAAGTGATAGGCCATTGTGCTGTGATTAATGAGGTCAAAAAGTAATGGGACACAAAAACAAAGACTAGAATTAGCGTATTTTAAACATACCTCCCAACTAAAACTCATGCAAGTTGTCAAAAACACATGGGGTATTACTGCTAACATTTTCAGTCATTCTTCTCTCATGCATTCAGCCTTTGTTGAAAGAATGCTTTCAGACACTGTGTTTCTAGGCTATCATACTCATTTTTTGCGATAAACTCAAAACAGTAGCAGCAAATGTTACGCTACGATGTTATATGTCTAACTCATATTTCAGACTGATAGACACCAATTATTTGGAGATCTTTAGAGTCTGGGATCCAAACAAACTGAAGAAAACAAGGAGAGAGGAGGGAATGGAAACACCTAAATAACATCCTTCCTCCACAGTGTCGTGCCTATGCCGAAACACATGGGAAAACGCAATTAAGAACACAAAAATCCAGCTTTAAACAGCCTCATCCAAGTCCAAGCCAAGAACTCTAGAGCCTGTTACCTCAAAAGAAAAAAAAAATGTTATCACAATGCAAATCAAATCTTAAATAGTGCCTAAATGTCTATCCTCTAAGGTGTGTCATATGAAGTTGCTGTGAGAAGTTGAGTCTTGTTCTGATATTCTAAGATGGAAAAAGCAAATGTATATGTTTAGAAGAGTGGATGCTGCCATTCTGGAGGTTGCCAGCTTGTAAATTTGACAAAAATGGGCTATGATGTACCCACACCTGTTTTAACTCTGAGAACATCCCTTCACCACTCACACATTTTGAATCAACAAATGGAAGATAATTACCTGGTCTGTGAAGAAATGGAGCAGCCAGGCCAGGATCAAAATCATTATATGGGCACTTCCCAAACACTTTGTCCACATTCTTACACCACAAATCAATTCACAGGCTTCAAATGCAGACAGATAGTTATAATCATCTAATTGACCACTTGCATAACAGAGGATGAAGAATTTCAAATGAGCTTTTGTGCAGGCTCATAACTGCTCTTCAACCCATAAGTCATATTTAGAAAGTTAGCCAATCTGGATAAATCACAGCCAGTAAACACTTGAGAAAGTTCTGGAAAAAAAAAAAAAAAAAAAAAAAAAAAAAAGANAGTCTGGTTGCGTTACCTGTGTTTTCTCAATTCAACATTCTAAGCGTAGCAATGGCTGTGACAAAATGAAATAAGTGGCTTCAGGTCAGTGCTGCACTGATGCTTAGGGCAGAAGGGGACTGTGAACTGCTTCAGCTGCTGGACCTTCAGAGGGGCTTCGGCCAGAGCCACCTGATAACCTGGGAGAGGCCACCGATTGCACTGAGCAGGCTTTGGACCTGATCTCTGTTAAAGTGACTTGAGCTCCTCTGCCCTACCCTCTAAGGGCAGCCATAAATTAGTGTTTATTAATTGATACAAATATACCACTGCATTATTTATTTTTATTGAAACTGTCATGCTGCAGTATGGCTGTGAAGCCTCAGCCTCCTGAAGGATTTCAGGTAATTCCTATTTTATTTAACTGTTATGAGTTGACTCACATTTGTTTGTTCCATGTCATTTCCATAACAACAATGCTTCATCACCATCATCAACAACATGCAGCACTCACGCTGCAGATTTCAGCCAGTTGTTGCTACACAGGAACTGGTGATTGCTAACATGAGAGACAGAGCTTTCTGAAGCATTTCCAGAAAGTTAAATATAAGGATTTATTTGCAGTTCACACCTGCAAAACTTCGTAATGCACTCATGCCACCTATTGGCAGATTACATATGACTCACAGCTGAGTTCAGCTTTCTGACGAGCACAGACTAAACATTTCAACTATGAAGTAGTGTACTCATAACTGATGATAAATATGAAAAACAAAAAAGACAGAGAGAGAAAGAAAAACCCAACGGTCTACTTTTATTCACAGCAGTTACTTTCTGTGGGCAATGTACCTAACCTTTGAATAAATATGTCATTGGCTATCAAAAGGACTCACGTAGAAATAAATATTAAGATCACAGAAAGCATACCAACGTTGTTAACCAACAATTTACAGAGAACCTAATGTCAAACTTCATCCATCGTGAAAAATGCGAGACAGGCAGTGATAAGTTATATAGCTGCAAGTATCACAGGCAGAGCAATGTAATGGCTTTTCTTTCTTTGAAAATTTTCCACAAAATTAAGCAGCACATCTTGGAATTATGTGTTTAACTTCATTCGCTCCTGTGCACAAGAACAAAAAACAGAAAACAAACAAACAAACTAAAAAACACTCACAAATTCAGGGCTGCAAAACAGCCTGAGAACTTCCCTCTCTCTTCCACTAAAGCCAGAAATGTCCACAGTGACTCCTCCACGATCTAGAAGACATTCTCCAGAGTAAAAAATCTTATTTTACTAAATTTCCTCTTAGCAAAAAATATGGACACAACCTCTAAGGGTACAAAAAATAGCTGAAATGGCATTCAGGTTGTTTTGGCTATTTCCAAATATTTACATTTTCAAAGCAATTCAAGGGAATATGGATTCACAGATGCATTCAGATAAGCTTGTCAAATACAGCAGGGTTATCCAATCAATAGAATGCCTGAAAATAGTCTCTTGCAAAGCAAAATGCAGTGTCTAGTCAGCTTTGGGAGTTCTGCCATTAAAATGGCAATAAAGAAAACAACAGGAAATATTTACTTTTGTCAGCAGAGCAAGAAATATGCTTTCATTACCTAACGTTAGAAACTGAGAATATTTTTTCCTTCTAAAGAACACGTTTCCAGCCCAAAAGGTTGATATAAGAATGCAATATATTTGTCAGCATGTCTCTTATTAAAATATCACAGACCAGGAGTATGTCACATACATATTTTTTTCATTTCTACTGAAAACTGAAGTGAAGCTGGCTTAAAACCTAATCCTGCGTGTAGCTGGCTTCACTCTCAGTTCTCTTCATCTTCAATAGAAGCATTTCCTTCTGCATAGGATGGTCACCCATTTAATTACATGGTAGAGAAAAAAAAAAAAAAAAGCAGCTAAGGAAAACTCAGCTGTGGAGATAAATGTCAATAGAAATGTAATGAGTACTCCTGCCAAGAATAATTACAAAACTTCCTATTCAATGCTACCCGTCAGAAATGGGACATCCACAAATCCATCTGTGAATCTGGAGATAAGAAGCTGTTATTCAATACCCAAAGCATTTTGCTGCTGGCCGGTAGCAAATCCACCACTTCAAATTAGCAGCAGCAAGATATACGATAGCATGTTGAACTGCAACAATTAGAGTCCCCTAAGCTAGTGAACTCCCTGCCTTTGGGTCCTTAGATCTGCCCTCCTCTGTGAGCTCAGTATCGTTCATTAGTTTCAGAGCGGAGAAAGGCAGAAATGGGGGCACAAACTCAGCCATCCTGATGCTATTATTCAATCAACACAAAGGGTGTAAGCCCAATAGAGTTATAAAAATACTCAGAGAGATAAGCATGCCAAGGCTCTCCTTCATAGCTGGATTTTTCACTTTTGTAAGTGATAAGCTGAGGCAAGACAGATCAAAAGTCTGGCGAATTCACACTGATAACCACATATTAAAAAATTTACAAGATGAGACCACAGAAGAGAATTCTAATAATGAACTTCGGAGAAAAGAACAGAAGCACTGGCCTTTTAAATATCTTATCTCCCATCTGATAGATGCTTTTTTTTTTTTTTTTTTTTAACAAGTCTACAACTATACTGTAGGCTGCAGAATACTCTAGGTATTCTGTGGTCTTTCCTAGGACTTCCAGATCCCATTGCTCAGGGAAAGAAGGAAAGGGAGAAGCCATTCTCCTTCCAGTTGAAGATATTTGGAGAAGACTCTTCAGCTTTTGTTAAAGCTGCTGTCAGACATCTGGTGGGAGGACAAGTAGAGCTGAAGTACCTTACTTCTAGCAAAACTTCAAGCCAACCAAAGAAACACTAGCAACTTCAATAAATCATTCTGAGTTAATGTCACTTCACCTTGTATGGAAATGCCAATTATTACTACAAATTTACTATTATTTTATCATCACTATTACTCCATT
>VXAV01006581.1:61085-76232 GCA_013399715.1 Alectura lathami
AATATAATTTTTTTCTTCTTCCCAGTCAAAAAACAAATACACAAAGATCAAAGCAAGATCGCTTCAGTCAGACACTTGAAACATTTGACAAGTTCCGTATTGATAAAGAAAGCGTGCTAAGCCTAAAATTCTTTGGCGTTAATGTAAGGATCTCAGAGAGCTGTACACCCCTCACCTAAAAAAGAGAGAAATAATTTTATGACACTGCAAATATTCTGGTAACTGCCCAGGGTTTGGTACCATCTGCCCTCTCCATCCTCTCTTCTGGTTGTCCTGCAAGAAGAACCTCCCAGTGCTTTCCTCTAGATTCTTCCTGCTTTCTCGTCTCCAAAAATCAGTCTCTGATGTCTCTATCCTTCATTTGGTATGCAAATTTCTTATGTATGCTGGAACGGGACGCTTGCCAAATTAAAACACTTGTTTTCTGCTGCTCTGAACTGACAGAGCACCGCTTCGTTTGCCCAATGTAGTTCTTGATACCAGGCGACTGGTATAAAAGTTCTCTTGTTTTCTGAGTACCTTTTGTTTCATTCTCCAAACTTCCCAGCATTTTCTACACCCCTTGGAACAAGAGAGAGTCAAAAGCAGTAGCCTGGCCAGGCTGAACACAAAGACAAGGCCTGGCACTACGTAGAGTAGAATCAATCCTTGACTTTGGGCACACAGATACACACAGAGGCAGAAATATATGGCAAGAGTTCCAGGGAGAACAGATTTAAAAATTACCTGAACTCCCTGAGAAAAATGACAGCAGAGCTCCCTGTGGCAGGCAGAGAAGCATTTTCTCCGAGCTAGGCCCCTGCTGCATCCAAGCTGCACAAAGGCGTTCAAAATCAGCCTTGGAAGGACATTTTGTGGACTCTTCAAACAGCTTGTTGCAGAAACTTAAGTTCATAAATCTTTGCGTGAAATCTCCCTACTTTCCTTTCCATGAGTATGCAGAAGCAGGAGAACAGCTGAGACCGCAGATCCATCCCATCTGTTATCCCGTCTGCAGCTGGGGGCCAGGAGGAGACGGTGAGCGTAAAGGCAAGCACGTGGTGATACTTCTCCCCAGAGTGCTCCCCCCATATCCTCTCATTGTGGATCTTGGCCCATTCTAAGCCAGATAGAGTATCTAATATTTAAACAAACCGCAGCAGTAGGTTGCCCACCAGCTACAGGCAGGCATTTTTATTGTTCCATCCACTCTCTGACACTTGACCTGCTGCTGTTTATGCAATGACAAAGCAAATGGAAGCATAAACATTAAAAGACCAATAAAAAGAAAATCACTCGCCCAGCATACACATAAAAATGCTCAGCTTGAGAGGTCGAGTCATTCGTCTCCTTCTGACCCTCGGCACAAAATCACAGCAACAGTCCTCAGACTTCTGCCAGAGGGCAGCACCAATATATGTAAACTATAGCTGAGGACAGTGAATCATAGAATCATAGAATCACTAAGGTTGGAAAAGACCTCTAAGATCATCTAGTCCAACCATCAACCCAACACCACTCTTTTAACTAAATCACGTCCCTAAGTGCCACATCCACATGTTTCTTGAACACCTTCAGGGATGGGGACACCACCACCTCCTTGGGCAGCCTGTTCCAGTGCCTGACCACTCTTTCTGAGAAGAAATTTTTCCTGATATCCAACTTGAACCTCCCCTGGTGCAGCTTGAGGCCATCACCTCTCATTCAATCACTGTTACCTGGAAAAAGCAGCCAATCCCACCTCACTACAACCTCCTTTCAGGGAAGAGTAGAGAGCAAACAAGCACCCCTACCACTTTTCAAGAAAACAGCCACTTCCACTGACCCAAACGCTCAGTATATATTACAATCTGCCACACATCTCAGAAACCAAACAGTTTGGTACAGTAATATTCAGAATTACCAAACAAATGTCTCCTTTCCCCACCCACACATCCCTCAAAAGCTCTCCTGCTCTGTAATCCACAATATAGCTCAGTTCAGTCTCATCTCTTGTTATCCCATATCTGGAATAAATCCTTCTGAAATGCAAGTAGGAATCATGAGGGATCACCTGTAGCTCTGGAACTTAAAGAAAAGCTTACATGCCAGGTAATGCGATAGGGATCGGCAGTATCAAAGCTGCAGACAAAATTAGATTCTGCTGCCTGATACACAGGACTGATGGTTACCTTGGCAAGATAATTCTAAGAAATTTATGATCATGAACTGCAAGGCTAAACTGAGGAGAAAAACTTGTTCCCAGTGCAGTGGTTTGTGTGTAATTTAATCAATGGCAGCTCTCTAATGGCAAATACAGGGTGCACCAACCTTCCCAGCAACAGTGAGTTTCACCTTTCATAGGTGTAAGAGATGAGTAATAATATAAAACTAATCCAAGCAGGCTCTCAGGAGAGCAAGCAGTATTCAAATGTAATCGAAGCAATATGAAATTGTCTCTGTGGTAACTATTGTCGCATACTCTTAACGTAATGCTCAAACATGCTAACACGTATACTGATTTTTGCCTTTTAGGCAGATTAAGATCGTTGTTCCAAAGATACAAGAGTGCATTTAGATTAATATGATTAAAATTAATTTTTACTGTATTGCGAGAAAAACTTGTGTGTGATGACACAAAGCCATCCAGATCGCCAGCCCGCAGAGTGGCAGTTATGAGGCAATATCGCTGAGCAAATATATGCCTGCTCATGCAGTGCTATCCAGCATACTCCATAAATTAAATTTAATTAAGCTGAAGCATCATCATGATGGGAACAGAATTTGCAACTGTAAATTTAATAATGAATAACTGTGGAATATTTTTGTCAAGTACTTCTATTAATCTTTAATTGACTTGCGGCATCTCTCACATTTCTTATATTTTTTAAAGGAAAAACTGAAAATATAAGTAAATGCTTTAAAAAGCAATAGTAAGGGAAGCTGCATATTTCTGACCAGATGTGACTCAGTGGTGCAGAGACAATCGGGGGATTTCCTACCCATTTCCTAGGAATTCAATTTCCCTAAATTTAGTCCAGTAAAAGACCAAACACCACTAATATCCACCAGCCTTAGTATTTTACTGGCAAAAATGTACCGACTCCGAGACACTTAAAGTATAATGATACAATAGAGTAGAAAAAATAGCAGCCTTTAGCTAGATAATCTTATATGTGGATAGACAGATGAAATAAAATTTCACACCATTAAATGATTTGGAAAGTGACAGGGAAGGTTAAAGTAGAGAAAGCAATGATCTGTTTTCTTGCCAAGAAAAGCACTGCTTTCAGAGAGCCAGACACAAATGCCCAGAGAAGGGGAAGAAGGGAATGCCTGAAGGAAAGCAATGGGAGGAGGGTGAGTGCACGGTCAGAAATTCAGCAGCGATACCACTTGCATCAGCTGAAGAGGTCAGCGTCCTCCTCCCTTCCCACTGCATCTCACCATCCTGCACTGTGCTGCACAGTCAGCTAGATCAGAGCCTAAAAAATGATTAGGGGCAGATTTTTTTATAAAGGAGGGGGATCATTTGGATACAGGAGGAAAGAGGAATGACAAAAGTCGGAGGAAAAATTAAAGCCCTGTATCTCTAACAATATGAATGTCAATATGGAATTGACTAAAAGATAAAACCTCAGATAAGTATAGAAACAAAATTCAAAGTTTTCCAGCAATTTCTGTGGAGTTTATCTGTTTTCTTCCTACATACAAGGGCAGAAAGACTGACAGTGGGTGAACCATGTGCAGAACATGCACAGTCTGGGGCACAGGGCAAAATATTTCCATGCAGCAGCTGACCCTGGCATTCCTCTTGCATTTCAGAGTAACACCCAGAGCACAGACTGTAGCTAGGGGGCACGCAGTTTACTTTTTATTACCATCTGTTTAAACAGAAGCAGGTGCTTTTCTTCCCTTCCACCTTTTATTAGATTATTGAATTTTATGTGTCTGCTTTCTGCAATTAAAGGCAAATTTCTCACCCCAGTATAACCTCCACCTCCTTACATCCACTCCTCCAGCAGCCTGTAGTTTAAACATCGTCTCATTCACCTTATCGGGAAGAACAAACTGGGGACTTAGTTCCTTTCTAGTCATGTTCACAGAACATACTGCCACTGAACTGCTCTGGTCACAGCAATTTTCTCGGTGGTTGCTGCACAGAGTCTACCTGCTCACCATTTCTTTTCAAATGCCACTTCCTGTCTTCAGTGCTATTTTCAGTTTCTTTTACACTGCAAGCCTTGATATTTGTGAATAATATCTCTAATAATGCCTCTGGGCAACCAAAAGGTTTCCATTAATTATCTCAGTAAGAACTGAAGAAAGAAGAGCAAATATATTATCTGAATGGAACCACACTACCAAAAAGGCCTCCCCACTACCACAATTTCAAAAAGGTCTTACAAAGAGCCTGACAAAATTAATTTTAGACAGAATTTAAAAAGAGAAAAGGGATAGATGGGAAAGCAGAGAACAGCTTCTGTTACTTAGGTATTTATAAAATATTACTCTTTTATTGAGAGTATTTAGACAGATTTCTTTTCAATTTTCTGAAATAATTTACCATTATTTCAGAGTGTAAAATTTTAAATAAAAAGCAGGGACTTTTTTCATAAGCCATTTCATAGACCTCTCTTGACATACAGTGAAATAACTCGTGGCAACAATGCTATTAATTGAAAATTTAGAGAAAAAAAAAAAAAAAAAAAAAAAAAAAAAAAAAAATCANAAATAAAAAAAAAAAAAAAAAAAAAAAAAAAAAAAACACTGAATGAGACCCGTTGAGTCACCTAGTTTCACAGGTTCTGCCTTCACTTGTATGACAGGCTTTGGGACTTTGAAAATTACACTGAAGAATCCAATGTTGTTCAGAAAATATTTAAGCCTACGTGCAAATGCTTCCTTAAACAGCACTGCCGTTGTGAACCACGGCGTACAGCAAGTAGCTAAACCACACGGTGAGTACAACAGACAGCACACACAGCAGTGCCAGGAGCTGGGTACCGCTCCTGCTGAGGTCACCGACAGTAAAGATCTGCGCGCAGCTCAGGCAGGGGTGAACTGGACAAGATATCTGCATGACAGCTTAACAGAGATGGTCCAATAGGTCACGGCCTTCGATAGAATTAAAGAAAACATAATTCTGTGTGTAAATACTTAACTTCCAAACAGCATTTTCCATCCAATCATCTCTAAAAACTGCAGAAAAGTTAAGAAGAAACACCATTCTTCAGCTAACTTTATGCACATTATTTTAATAACTAGGATTATACATTAATTGAATTTCTGACTGCAAAAGGGATTCTCTAGCACTCTTTGAGCATTTTCTCCTGTCACGTGCTGGATAAGACATTTCACATTCTTTTGAAAAAAGAATATATTTAGTTTGAGAGTATAATATCTGATATTGTACAAAAATAATACTCCTTTTATCTTTGCTGCATTTCATTTTTTTCACTAATACGGTTTAGAAACAAAACAGATTTTACAGAAAGCCAATACAACATCTTAAAGATTACTTTGATAATGCTAATATGCCCTTTAAAATTGGGTCCTGCTGGGAAATTGAAAGGGTGACAAGTGGAACCAACTTGTATTAGGCTGGCATGATACCAGTCGCTGGCATGGCCTAAATGACAGTCACAGCATCTGGAAAGTGGTTGATAAGGAAATCCTGTTACAGTGCAGTGCTAGATATATATATATTTTTTTTTTTTTTTTGCTTTTCCTTCTTAAATTACATCTTATATGACTTTAATTTCGCCATTTCTTCATTTTCTGACCTGAAAGTGTTGTTTTTTTAATTGAAATACTGTTTTGATTAAGCAAATATCTAAAAAATAGCTTCCAGCATTACTCTTAGGTAAAAAGAGATTCTGGTGTAAACTAATCATTCAAAGATATTTTCCTGAGCACCCTTCCAGCCAGAAGTATAAAATTTGTGCCAGTAGTTTACAACTACTTTCCTGTTGAGGTAAGCTCTTTAGCTGACCTCTGACCTCGATCTCCTCAGTTCTATCAGAGGTATCCCAGAGGAAGAATTCTACCATAGCAACTCTGTCTGTGGATGTTTTAAATAGAAAGCAGACAGAACAGAGCTACTGCATGAAAATATTCTTGTGTGCAGACATGCTCTTGAAGTACAAGTTGGAGAAGTGATCAGCCAAAGACTACAAGGGTGAAGAAAAAGATAAAGAACCAAATTCAGAGCACTTTGTCAAAGCATTGTATGCAGCTTATTCACTTCTATGATTTTCTCAAATACAAATTTTCCTTGGCCTTTAGTTAAGCTGTCCTACAAATTTGCAGGTTTCATGACCTGGCACGGCTGTCACAGCTTTGTCAAAAGAGGTGGAGCGTGTAAAGCAGTCCTCCTGCCACTGACATTTATATTTCTGATGAATAAACACAGTCCCTGTCACCCATGAGTTTCACAGGATTTTTCTGATTCTGAATTACATCATGCTGCCAAAAATGCTCAGGATAGATTTCCTGAAAACAGATCCACAGAGTTATCATTTTTCAACATTCTACATGCTGGCAAATAATAACATTAAAGATCCAAGTCTGAAACACTGCAAACAGAAAATAAACAGTCAAGCCATCGCAATGCATCTCAAAGAACAAATATTGGGGCTCACTTCACCATGAAGTGTGGCTGAATTAATGAGAAGCAAAAAACCGTACATAAAGGAATGTGAGCTGATACTATGGCTGACTCTTCTCAGCAAACCAGGTCTGTGGGCTGCACGTGGGTTCCTAAGGAATTTTTGGAACTGTTAACCTATTGCAGTCATATCTGTCACACTAAATATATAGGAACATAATTATTTTCTTATTACAAAAATTGATTTAAAAAGTATATAAGAACATTGCAGAATGTTGATGTAAAGACACCGTGTTTTGCATAAAAAGTTCCTGTGTAAAGAATCTGTATGCTAGAGAGTCCCAACCGAAGAAGGCGGCTGGAATTAAGACATTATGTCTTCTCATATGTCAAAGTCAATCAGCTATTAGATGCAAATCTGCAGGAAGCCAAGCTTCATTAAACAGTGCCTAAACAATTCCCTGTTATACTGAAAAATTCTGACACTGAAATCAAGACACACCGCTTGACATTTGCCATTTTGGTAGGATTTGTATGATTTTCATCTCCCCAGCTTGGTATTGTCTCAGCTTGCTAAAGAGGCAGAAGCATCTCAGAGTAGAGAGGATCTTCAGCCTCAGCTATCATAGCTCCGCACCACCCAGGCTTCGAGGAGATCCTCATCTCCGCACAACAGAATGACATTTTCCCAACTCTGGTCTGGAAAAGCAGCGCCCCTGCTCCTTAGCATCCTCCTTCAAGTGTTTCTCGTAACAGCTGGGTGCTCATGCAAGCTGCCGGGCTTCTGAAAATTTTGAGGAGCTTTAAAAATGCCAGGTAAATATCAAAGCAAAATTCCAAAGCTACTTCCAAAGTAAATAAATAAATAAATATAGGAACTCCTCATCTGCAAAAGACCTCACAATCTGAATAGTTCAAATTAATTCTCTTTTCTGATGTATTTTTATTTCTACGCCATTTGAATTCACGTTCCAGTGAGCTGCAGGTAAAAATAGGCTATGCTGTTAGCTAGATGCCATTCATCACAGGACACTGGTATTTCTAAACAAGCAATCAAAAACCTGTCAAAATCAATGGGAGGAATGTGAGAAATTTCAGACTGCCTGGTTCTGTATTTTGATTCTCTGCTTTTTATCTGAGCACCTGCTGCAGTCAGATGCATTTCACATTTAAACTGGGTGATATTGCACCCAACCTATAACCCATTTGTGCCTGTAGCTCCTGCCAGGTGCAAATTAAGGTAAAATATTAAGCAGAGCCTGAAAGAGGCTGTACGACTGCTCTAATTTTCTAGTAGAGTTCTATGCAAATATGTCCTAAAGCATTGATTTAGCTAAACATTTGAACAGCCAACATTACTCCTGGCACCCCACTATCATTAATTAATATTCACTTCATATTCCTATGAAGTAGAGAAAATATTTTAGTTAACTACAGAGATTAAATGACTGACTTACAGAAATTCAGTAATTCTGTGAAAATGCCAAGAACAGAACCCAGTCAGTCTCCAGACTGACTCCACAAACCTTTCTTGTCAACATAGTACAATGCAGATGCACATTTTTAATGCAGAAATTCATCACTCTTTGTTTTTGGTCAATAAAATTTATTTTTTTCTTCAGAATTACAACTAAAATTTTCTGTCTCAATACAAGCTGACCTTCTCATTGCTAAAATCATTATTTTATCTGAAGTGTTCTTTCTGTAAAAATCAGAATTCTTATTCAGAACACCATGATACACCTTATATGGATTGAATTTATGGCATATGCTGACTATAATCAAGGAAATTAAGATATTTAAGATATTTCTGGATATTTCCCATACCTATTCTTACCATTACCTGCTGTCATGAAATGACTCTGATAGGTGCAATCTGTGGATCTATGAATAAAATGTTAAATTGTAACTAACAATTTTTTGCATTCTCCAAAAGAAATAATCTCATTATCTAGAAAATTCTGAATACTTATCCTTTAAAAGTCAGGCATCTCATATTTGGACTACAATTAAAACATCAGTACCTGAAAATTACACGCTACTTTTGCTATTTCTTAGCCTTTATTTATGGCAACACCAAGGTTCAGGTATTTTCAACAGCTGAACTTTTTAATAATCTCGGTGATGAAACACAATACAACCTTACGCATCTCTTTAAACTTTTCTTGAATGTTCCATGTGCTCATTTTTTGTGATTAACTCTTTCTCTATCACACCAACAGCCAATTCCAAGCCCAAGAATCCACATTCTAAACTCATCAGGAATAACATGGGACAACATATTTCTGTATCTGGAAAATCTGCATATTTTCATTATTTTCTATTATTTCATTCAGTTTCTCATCTTACCAAATTGAAATCCTTGATCCTCAAATTAGAATAAAAGAAGTAACAGCTGTTCCAGGAGTTAGCATAACAGGTGGACAGACTAACCATTTATTGAATGATTTTTACATACACGTGTGTATATATAATCACTACAATATATTCTTCCTGAAGATGAATATCACTCAGCTGCAGACGTTACATGTGCTTCAGCTTTTATTCAGAATAAAGACAAACCAATTTATTGTGATCATTTCCTCCCTGTTCATTTATCATTATCAAATCATTTTAAAAGAGACAAAGCAAACATGCAAAGCTGGTAATGAACATGAAGCTTAATCAGCCCCATAAGACCAATTAAAGGAAGTCATTCTGAAGTTAATGTCAATGGAAATATCATGGAAACATGACTGCTTGTGATATTTTCAATGGAAATACCAAACAAAGAACTACCCAAATATTACTTCTCCTGTAAATATCATAAGGATATTTGCTGCTCAGATCAAAGGTAGGAGGATAAAATGGAAAAGTGGAAGAACAGTGCAGAAAAAGGAAAGCAAAGTAGGAAAATCTGAGGAGCAGACTGTGGCAGAGAGCTCTTTGAGGATACAAACCTACAGAAGAAAAAAATGTTCTTGGGACCTCGAACCAAGCTGTAAAGGATGGATAAGATTTAGAACTACACAGGAAATGAGCAGGTAGGAAGCAAGTAGAGCAAACTGAAAAATTACAGTAATGGATGGAAAATCAGGCATCCCAAAGAGAAAACACACTGCTGGGTGAAAGCACGGTGTGAAAGTAAAAGACTGGAGTAAATTATCAGTTTTGAAATATATACATCACCTCAGAATTTATTCAGGTAACGGTAAAATTAAAATATAATCTGAATAAATAGGAATGTGTATTGCTAATGTGCATTAATGAGGATAAATGCTGGTGTGAGAATGTTCTTCAAAAACATTTCAACAATTTCATGTTTCCCACTGCTAAAAATAATGCCTTGGAGAACATGGTTCTTTCCTGCTTTTAACAAGTAACTTCCTTCAGCAGATGACTTTAGAAGTAATCTTGAGTTTATAGACCCCTACAGATTTTAACCAAGTTCTAGTGCCAGTCAGAATGAGCACTAACTTCAGTAAGTTGTGCCTACCCGAACCAGTGGTATAGCTGATCTCCACAACTGTAAGCAGCACAGCCACAACAATAACAAAATACTGTGGGTCTTGGTTAACCAGATTACTCCTATTTCATTTCACATTCAGCCTTCCAAAGAGCAGGACGATTCTAAAGCAGCAAAAATACGATAGCAAAAGGGGGCAAACCAATGACTTCAATATCCAGTAGCACAGTTAAAATGTTTAGCTTTCAGTTTAATGCCCAGTTTGTCTCTAAGAGTTCAAGAAAAATATTTAGTGATCTTCAAGTGATTTGAATAATTCCCTATTTTTCCTATTATATCCATCCACCAATAACAGTATCAAACTCTGAGTTTAAGGCCGCATCTGAAAAGTGGCTCTCGTAACACATTTGACCTTTCAAAATTGTATTACCTGTAAACTTAAATCCATTTCTAGAGCTATTTTCAAAGTCCAGCATTAGAAAGTGGAGGATTAAATTTATACAGATATTCATTGCAAAACCTTAGTGAAAGCATTCCACAGTCTTGCATCAGTTTCAAAGTACCAGACATGGCTGGAGGTAGGTATGCAAGCTTCTAAGAAACTAGACCCTCAGTCCACTTGAAAAAGACTCAAAAGTCTTCCTTCTTCAGTCCTTCACAGACTTGCTGTAAAGTGGCAAATGATAAGCAGCTAAAAACTGTTAAAAATTGCTTTCCTAATGAAACAGTAACAGAGCAGGGAATGGTGAGGTGAGGAACAGTAATTTACTTTCAAGAAATTGCTTATTCATGGTTTCTCTTGTGTCTGTTTAGACTGTCACTGCCATGACAATTAACAACTCCAGTCTCAATCGGGGGTCCACTGCAAGAGATAACTTTAAAAAATGTCAGATTAAAGGAAACACTTGCATTTATGGAGACTCATTGTCTTGTCTTCATTTTGCCAAAAAGCAGAAGTGTCCAAAACTAAAGTTAATCAAGTAAATCACTTTATCGTGCAAGGAACTAAGACACTGAGATGGAAGAAACATACAGGAGTTTGAGATGAGAACGAAAGGAGCATTTGAGAGGTAATACACATTTACACACACACACCCACCTTAAGCACATACAGGTATAATCCTTACAAATGCCACTAACTCAGACTAGTATGTATATATTTTAAAATTTTCATGTACGTTTTTCAGCATATATATATTAAATTTCTTGACAGCTTTTTCTTGTCTGTGTAAATATATTGCAACACTTATCTTGATATGTCCCCTGAGTAAATCATCCCAGAAGCCAAAACATATTAACGAGAGACTGTGCAGCCCAAACGTGTGTTGATTTTCTCAGTCCATCCTACAGATGATAAAATTAGCAATGGACATCTTTAGATGCATATTTAAAAATCACAGTTTTCAGCTCCTGTGCAGAAACAAGAAAAATACGAAGAACAGTAGTTATTATTTTTACATGAACATTTTGTAGATTATTTCTATATTTTTTCCACTACAGCTATGAGAAATATATAAAAACATTTAAACTAATATATATATATATATATGTACTTCACCAATTTTGCAGCAAGGATTAACAGTATATAACCATATACAAATTGTATACAAAGACTTTAGCGATTTCAAAATTATCCTGATGAGTGAACTGTAGAATATCAAAGAGAAAACATTCCAAACACCATTGACAAAGGAGGGAGCTTTAGATACTATAATGAACATGTAATTAGCAAACAATTGTTTATGATGACGAAAAAAAGAAGTGGAAGAAAGCAAAGGAAAGTAACAGACCATGCTGCAGTCAGCAGAAGTGAGAAGAGCTGTCTTTGAACTGCCAATGCTGTCACAGAGTTCTGCCTCCCCGTTGCTAACACAGGTATAATGCTAAAAGAGAGTTGCACTTTTCTTTGCATCTTGAGAAAGCTAAATGCAAAGCTGATGATGCATAAAATCTAAATATAAATCAAATCTTATTCTCACTTTCAACTTCTCAAACACGTAAAATAGCAGATAAAGCCTTCCTGCCCTTGAAATTTATTCAAGTTGATAATATCTTCAGAAGGATTTTGTTTACCACACTGAATGAAAACAAATGTACTCGAATGACAGTCTTCACATTTTTTTCTGTACATTTGTCTGCACCAACACAAGAACATAAAACAGCTAAAAAACAACTCAGGAAAACACAATTGTCTTATGGATTCATACGGCATAAGTGTTTTATTGACTCTCATGTTATGAGATGCCATTGAAGCCAGAGCTCATTCCATTTTCAAGCACACACTTTACTAGCTCAATAAACATTTCTATACTTTCAGAGAAGAGTATATGCCTAAAGACTGCATACATTAATGCAGTAGTTGCTTTTCCATATACCCTGGAAACAGAGATTCACCATTCATGGACTGAACTGCCCGTTTCACTGATTCAGCCAAACTCTCCAAGAAGATGCCTGTTCTCCCGACTGAATGTGAAGTCTAATAATATTTGACATATTTTATCGACGTCTCCCTATAGCTCAAACCACAATAATGCAGCCTCCGAGTAGCATCCTGTAGTGCGTGTTCAGCCGCTATTTTCACAAGAAGGAGAGGTTTAACGACATCCTCTAAGACAGCCCGGGCAACCACTAACTTGTTCAGTTCAGCACAGGCAGATTGGTACGTGAGTCCTTCCAGAGTGTGGCTCTGACAGCCAAGCCAGAGTTCACATCTTGCATAAGGTACCAGGCTTGTTCCTCATGACTGCTTGTGGAGATCAGTAAAAACTGAAGTCCTTGTTTTAACCAACTCTCACTATGTTTAATTTTTTTTTCCATGTTATACCGAATTTTTTTTCTGCTGATACCTCAAGCAGTTGTCTCTGCTCAACCAAATAATTCTCAGTCATGTCTTCAAATTCGATGTCCCAAATTCTCAATAAGATGAGAAAAATTCAGTATCAAGCCAAAATATTTGAGAGGTGTCACGACCATCCTGTATTACCCGCTGCTCTGTTATGTTGCCAAAGAACTTCTTCAGTCACGACAGAGTGGGGCTTAAACTACCCAAAAGTTCAAACATGCCACAAATCACATCTCCCTTACATGAGGAATTCAAGTTCAGGCCTCATTCTGTAATCTGTGAGAGAAGTACAGCTTCCAGTTTCATTGCCTTCTCAGAACACTAGTTTCATGGCTGTCTGCAGTCTGAGGCAGGAATGGTACTCTGTGCTTTTTATAGCAGATTGTAGAAAAAAAATGAAGTAAAGAGACAGAAAGAACAAATTGTTCAGGATAATGTGTCCTGCTGCATTTCACTATTGTCTTCACAAGAGCAAACCTCTATTTATTTACTTATTTATTATCTTTTGGAGTGAGAACCACAGTCTTGGTTGCATTGTACGCAGCGTTCCCATGATTACTTCGTATAAAGAGCATCAATCAGTCCACAGCACTTGTCAGTTCTGAGCTTGCCTTTCCTCTCTCAGGAACAAATGAATATACAAAGGCAGTAAGTGCACCACTTAAAGTCTCAATTAAGAGAGCATGGATTGCAGAGCAAAGAAAACCAACCTTGCTTTCACAGCCTTCAGAAACTTGAGCTTACACTACACATTTTTATAAACAAACAGGAACCACTTTCACAGTGATCCATCTGTCTAACAATCAACACACCACAACAAATTCAAGTGCAACATCTAATCAGCTGAAATGTAAAAATCTAGAGCTCTCTATTTTATGTTTCCTCTACCTTAAGACATGCCCTTTAGAGCTTTTAAACAAGCTAATACTTAGTCACAAAATATACCAACTATAGTTTTAAGACAACAGCCAGCTACATTAAATGAACACTTACATTTTCAGAATCAGTGCCTGCCTCTCTGGATGGAGAGCATCCAAAGACATCATCTTTTCTGACTGGTAGCTCAAAAATACACTGAGGATGCCAAAAAGATGATAAACAAATTCAAAAGCTACACACAACTGAACAATGAAAGCCAGTTTACTCAGTAAGGCCTCCTTAAATCAGTGTAGGCTCCTGAAGATATATGACACAACATGTATTTTCCTTGGGGAAATATTTTAGAGCTAGTTACATTTTTAAATTACAGGCAAAAGAAGTCAATGCAACAGAAGACAGACAATCAATCTGATTAAAGATAAATTAAAATAATTTGGATTTCTAACTACAGCATATTCAAAATTCACAAGATCCCAAATCCACCTAACACATCACGTTTCTTTGGGAGTCTAAGCCCAAGAGCAACTTGACTTTCCTTTAAATTTAATGATTTAGCAATATTGAACTCACCAGACCAGAACTCTCTGCGCAAGCACGTTGCTCGCAGTAAGCACGTCAGGTCGAACTGAGCCTTTGGGGAGCGCTGTGGAATACCACCTTCATCAAGTTCGCTCTCTAATCAAGCCATAGGATCCTTGCAGATCAACTCACTTGCTCACAAAGAGCTTTAACGCCCTTCAGACAAATCTAGATTCAAGGGTTCCCTGTTCTAGAAGCTGCTATCAACTCTAAAGGACTGGTTTTAATTATTTTGTTTTATACATATATATATTTCAATTGCAGTGCTCATTCTTCTAATGTAGCTAGGAGATAAAACCTAGATGGGGCTTACATACATTCCAAGCATTTAGGAGCACACATACCATGAAATTTGACTCAATTTCATCTTGAAAATGGGGCTGGCTTGTTTCTGTGTTACAGAAAACGATCTGTTATTCCAAAACTTTGCTGTGGCTGACAACCAAATAATATTCCATCGAGGTACAAATTCAACAAAGCTCCTCTCCTACAGGATAAAGATAGCAGAGCTGACAAGCACTACATAATTAGCAGGCTGTACCTTCAGATACCTGTTGCCTGAACAATAAACAAAAACGTGAGGCATCTCATCACATCAACAATCCTTACACCAGGACACGTCAGGCCCAGCTTGCATGCCGATGAATATTATGTAAATGAATTTATAGATAAAAAGGAAAATACCTATTCTGATGCAAATCACACTCAGAACATAAGCAGTGGGAGGGACTGAAGTCTAAATGCCTTTTCTGTTTTTTCACAGCACGAAAAATTTAGGAAAAGCTGTTCTGGTGTCCTCACTGATGTTGACAGGCAACTATGAGAAATTTTAAT
>VXAV01006581.1:85564-97139 GCA_013399715.1 Alectura lathami
CTACACCCAAAAAAAAAAAAAAAACCACTACAACATTCACGTTGGTTGCTTAGGTGAGAAACTCACCAGATCTCCACTTTTGCCTGAAAGCTTTTTGAGTTGCATCAAGAAGGAGCCAGCCCTTATGAGCCAGACACATAAATCCCAAGTGTGTAATATAGCAGAGGGGCTCCGAACACCCTGGAGACACTGATCTGTTAAGCATGTTCGAAGTACAACTAACAGACAAGATCAACTTTATTGGTTTTAAATGATTGCCAGAGTCCCACTTCTACTTTATTAGATAACAGCTTAAAAATTAGAACAGCTCTCCAGGGAAGTGAAAACAGATCAATACGATCTTCCTCCAGAGAGGATTCAAGAGCACACCATTCACTGCTGGAAACCATACCCAAGCGAGCATCCTGTAGATTAGGCTATGTCAAAGAGCAAAGAGGAAGGAAACTGTTTCTGCAAAATTACATCAAATTAGCATGCCACAAAGACATAGTGTAAAATTCACAGTGCTGCTTAGCCTTGTGATTCTGATGGCCTGCCAGAAGGAAGGACAGTGACCCAAGGTCTGCTCTCATTACTGCATACACATCTTACGCCGCACAAACATTTGATTAAGAAGGAAACAACTCATATGTAGAATTCTTTTTGAAAGCTAGGAGTACAGCTACAGCTTCCAGCACCCTCTCCGCAGCTGGGCCTTAACCACCAGACCACCAGCAACTGATTCCTTCGGAGATGTGAATTTATTCCTAGGCTAAGGTGTGTATTAGGGCTGGGTTCCCCACATCCCAGGGAATGCACTAATCACCAGGCTGTAAGGGGCAGGCTCAAGGCCCCTCCTTCAATCATGATTTAGAATAGTAAGCCCTGGTTCAGTAATTCCTCAAGAAATGATGCAAGTGCACAGTCCAAGAAGCAGAGAAAAGGCACTAACAGGAGCCAAGCAAATTTTACATCTTGAATATCTGAAAATAACCTCAACCACATATACTAACGTTTTTTCCCCTCAGCAAAATGGAAAGTTTTGCAACATAATAACATGGCTACATTTTTGTGCAAGGGAGAATCCTCATTAATTCTATCAACTTCAGTTAGATCAACAAGATCCATTTTAACTGTCAGTATTAGCATGAAGACAAAATGTGAATGATTTGGGAAGCCTTTCTTAATTGCCATGTAATTATAAAGGGGAAAAAATATCTCTTGCATCAGGTTCATTATTAGAAAGGATAAGTAAATAAATCTATAAAACAATTTATGCCGTTAGTTGCTGGGAAACCTCAGTGTTGATATGACAACCATGGCACAGTAAACCAGATTACAGCTTGCTTCTGAGCTGCCTGTGTTTTTCTACATTTTCATTAAGGGAAGTTTCCCATCTGCTATGCTATAGTGACACCTACAGAGAAAAAAATACTTAATTGGGGGACTAGGGAAGGAATCAGTTTAGAAACTGTTTTTAAGAGCTGCCCAGCCACCTTGTGCATCTAGGCAATGTGCATTGTTTCAGACCCAGCGAGAAGCTTTTGAGTGCTGGTTGCTGACCTCTTAGGACCCAATCTATACATGTTTTCACTGGAGTCACATCGGAAAATTGTGCCTATAGCCAGTTTACAAGCAAAGTTGGTTATTTTAATTACTGAATGCATTTTGCTAACACTTCTTCAGAAGCACTAATTTTGACAGTTTTCAAAGGAAAAACTTCATTTTTTTTCCCCATACCACTGCTGAATTTATGAAAAGGAGCACCTCTGGAACCTTCTATTGACTCTGCATTGTTGCATTAGGGTTGTGCAATATATTTGCTCTTGAAAATGTACTCAAGATTTTACTTTTGCAGAGGGAAGAAATATTCTTTTTCTCCAGGCCTCCTTTTGTTCAGCAACCCAAAATGAAATGCTCTAGTTATAGTACAACTTTTGAGGTTAATGTTTCTTCATCATTACAAGACACCTTCAGTAGTTTTTGTAATTCATTTAATATCATAATGTTGGACTCTCAAAGCCTGACACTTGACACACTATTTCCATTTTCCTTTCCAAAAAAATTCCTGAGTCATGTGGAGACTATTTTCTTTTACCCAGGCTTCATGCTCTGGCCAACACCATCTCCTCCTCCTTCTATTCTCTCTCCAGCAGGCCTTAACACTTGTGGTATTTATGGTTAATGAACAGTTAAATAGCAGCATGACATCAAAGACTTGTATGAAGAGGATTCCTTCTTCACAGGATTTTGTAGAAAACCTTGAATTAATTAAAAAAAAATAAAGTGCCTTCATTTATTTTCCAAAACTGCAATTAGTATCTCTTAAAATTAGCATCTGTTTCACAGGGAGAAAATTCAGTACTGAGGGTTTTACTGAGCTTTCTGGGATAAAAATGCAGCATTCTGAATATTCCTGCCTTTTAAGAATTAAAATACACGTTTCCCTGAGTGGGTGAGATTATAAGAACGAGAGATACAATGTGCTAAAAATATCTGCTTTCAGCAAATCTCAACAGATTCTGCTATTCAGATTTAGTGATATCAAACCTCAGCATAACAGAATGCTTATATGTGCTCAGAGCTCTTCGTGATGAGGTTATAGCGAGCAATCACATTCTGGAGGTATAACCGATCAAGGAATCTACCCTCTCATTGATTTTTTCCAGCATCCTCAGTTAACAGAGATAGGATACTTTGCTGTTTAGCTGATAACAGGTCCACAACCAGAGGAACTGCCTAAGGTTTCTTTTCTCCCATCTTCAACATCTGGGTATAATCAGAAGCAAAGACCTAGATACATGGACTTGAACCCAAATGTAACACAACAAACAGATCTTGCAGTTGCCTTAATTCACTCCTATTCATTTAATCTAACTACTCCTAATCCCTTAGGATAAAATGTTTTTATTGGAGTTTACTGAATTAACCTGACCTTGAGTCGTGCCTGCCTGACACACGTGCATTTGTTACATTCTACAGATGACATTTATTTGCACAGAGCAGCTACTCCCATTAATCTGAGCAGACCATAAGGACTCTGAGCAGTGCTTGATACCAGTCTTAGGACTACAATTGTTCCAGGCTGACAGCAGAAGACCTCTGTAGAGTTCCCTGTGGGTCTCCGAATAAATATACACTGTCACAAAAAAGTTAACATCCATAAAACATTGTTTTATTACTCCCTGGCCTTAAATGTTTATTCAGACTCACAGATGTCCTCCTTTCTAAAGCAAACGATAAATGAGAAAGAAACAAGGAAGAAATGATGTGGTTACCCCTACAGAAGGTGATGATTACTTCTGCCTCTCTCCATCCCCAAACTGAAATGGAAAAGTTGGAATAAGTAAGCAAAATTCACAACATTTCTGACAGGCAGACATAGCCTGTGAAGGACAGGCAAGATTTTTTTTTGCTGTGTGCAGCAAGCGTTAAAACCAACTCCATTATCTCCTTCCTTAGAAACCTCCTCACATTCTACCTATGTTAAATTGCTCCCTGACTTAAGTAATCATCTCTTTCAAGCCCTTAAGCAATAACAACCGACTGCAGCAAGGGTGAGTGAAAACCAAATAACATCACTATCAGTGGAGGTAGCACAGCAAAAGCAGAGGTATTTCTGATGTCAGCAAGTGCATGAAATGCTCGCAGTTTAGAAAGGAAAGAGTCCTTTTACATATTACAGACACACTGCACCTCAAATATTGAAAACTTGAGTGTTGCCTTAGGCATCCCAAGGGCTGCTGTATGATATAACTCATTCTAATAATTCTCTCAGACAAGAAAAGCAAAACTAAAATAAATAAAAAAATAACAATTCAGGCAAACTTCTGGTTTTGGATGAACCGTGCTGTGAGGATTCTACAGAGTGATGGCTCTCATCTAGACTCCTTGTTCTGATTGTGTCTGCATTTCCTATGGCAGCAAAGGTAGATTCTGGAGTCCTTGACGTGGCAAGGAATGAAATGTCTCCTCCTACAGCTATCTGCCAGTGCTGCCCGGTATTTCCCCCATATCCAAAAGCCCTACTGGATCCATCTGGCTGCATGTCTGCATGTCCCAGTGCAGCTGTATCACAGGGCTTGAGACCCTTACATTGCACTTAACGCTCATAGAAGCATTGCTGCTTTAGCTTCCATAATCTTTTCTGACTGCTTTAATTTTCTTCCATACATCTCTTACTGGTGAAAGCTGGTTATTAGTTTTTCTCCTCTCCTAATCCTTCTCCATAGGCAGGAGGAGTCTGTGTGATTTCACAGTATTTTAAAGCAGTGTCATGCAATGATGATAAAAACAAAAGGGGCAAAGTCTTCTCCTACGTATTTCACATTCTGTATTGACCACATCTGGATGTTTATGGCAATTTTGCATGTTATGTAACAGGAAATGAGCACTCCACAAGATCATTCTCAGGTCTCTTCTGATGTAAAATGAAGTTTGCACTTATTTTGCTCTGCTTCCTTTTACTCTTCACTTTGTAGGCTTTGGACTGCGGACACATGCAGTGGGCTGATCACATGAGAGCCAAAATATTGCTACCTCTGGACATGAGCACCATCTCTTCTCCCCTCAGGTAAATCTGTCTGGTGAGAGGGCTCTCAGGTTTCACTGTCTGTCTGTGCTGGATTTTATATCAGACCAGCATTTCAGCCAGCTCCTCTTCTTTTTATGATTCAGGATAGGAATGAGCTTATTTAATTCTGCTCACTTTCATTCCTGAACCTCATTTTCTTTTCACAAATCAGAGTCAAGTCTCATCTCAATATTCAAAATACACTATAAAAATGTACAGCACTGATCAAAATAAAACACACTTACAAATTCCCCCTCCATATTTAACTAAGCATTCCTTAGCAGTAATTTCACTCCAGAAAAGTCCAAGTATAGCTTCTAACTTCTGCATTATAGCCTGCCCTGACATAAAGACAACTTCAACCACATCACAGAGGATAACAGTGCAAGAGTGTAGAACTTTTATTTCTGCTATAATAATGCCTTCAAATTTTAATCCTACAAACATTCGTTTTGCTCATGTGTCACCAACACTTTAGCTATCGTATCTGAATGAGGACTGACACACCCTCAAGAAGTATTAGACCAAGACAGCTACCTTGAGTGAAATGAGAGTGAAACTCTCATTCTAAAGTTTCAGTAGTTTCAATAGGATGAAAAGTCAAGGCAGAGCTGTGTGTCACAGGCCTAGGGATGGCATTTTACCCCGGGGACCTGGATAGTCAGTGAACAATGGAATAAAGAAGATAACTATTTGAGTTGACGATCAGGGGACCTGCACCAACTTAAAGAAGGAAGAAATTGAATCAACGAAAACATTGTATCTAAATTACTAAATCAAGAATAAAATATAAATACCACTATCGAAGCTAAGGCCTGCTCCATTTTAGTGTCCAGAAGACTTATCAGACAGTTGTTACTTCAATTTTCATTTGGCATGCAACGGGATGTAACTTCACCTGCACAGAAGATGAAGGTAGCAAACACCACCGTACGAAAGGCAATTGTCCTTATAAAACAGAGTGCAGTGATCATCCTACAAGCTTACCAAAACCCCCTCCCAGAAATCAAAATTGAGCAGCTCCAAATGCCCGAATTTAGCACCCAGCTGCTGTGGCAGACAAGATCCTGAGTCAGCCCGAGGGAACCACCCTTCAGAGACAAACGAGAGCTCTCAAGATGGAAAAAAACTATTTGCAGATGGCCAGCAGTAAACTGGATATAAATCAGATTACAGAATTGTCAGCTGCAAGATTAACTGTTCACTGCTCTATGGGAGAACATCTCTCCATTGTTATGTTTGCTTAGGAAGTTACAGAAATCAAACACCCAAGAAAATGCACAAATTCTTTATTATTTATTAAATAGCCTTGGATTTGTGACCTAATACAGTCCCTAAAAAGCCGTGTAAGGGAAATAAATACTTTAGCTTAGACTAGAGTGTTGCTAATTACTGAATCACTGTCAATATATATACACATGATATTTATTCTTTTATAATTTTGCACACTGGATAGTGGGAAAATTAGCTATCTTCCACTTAGGGAATTCAAAAGTTCTTTTTCACATCCTACCGAAGATCATTCTTCTGTACCAGCCAATTTTTTTAATTTTAGATAAATACAGGCTTTAATGCTTATACCTTACAGTCTTAAAAAAAAAAAAAAAAAAAAAAAAACTGACTATTTAAAGCATCTCATTTGAATGCAAGCATCCAGCTTTGCCGGAGGAATAAGAAACTACCCTGTAGAGCAAATTTTCCCCAAAATTCATGAATATCTGTTGACAACAGCTTCATTGTTCCTTGAACCTTGCCATTTTCTATTCTCTTTGCTTACTTGATATTTTGCAGTATGATTTTCAATACATATCTTTGATTAAAAGCATCCAAATGTTTTCCTCTAGCTCTTTCAAATGCCAGGTTGCTCATCTATGCAACAAGTAACAAATTTTGCAATGAGCATTATAAAGTCAGTCTTCAAAAAACCTCAGATCATTCTATCGTGCGGATAGATGCTCTAAACCTTTTCTGTACATCACCCAACAAAGCGTCTGCCATGACTTCAGTCCCAGACACAGCTATCACTATACCAGCAGTGCCACCTGTACCAAAGAGTGCATCGAAACAGCTCCGTGAGGTGTCACACAGGTGGCAGGTGCCTGCCATGCAGCCAACATTTTCAAGGAACTACAGACAATGGCCATTTCCCAACTAGGAAGTGCAAAGCTCATCCATGCCTCTTTCCCACCCCAGACAGTAGTTCAGTTATCGATGCTGTTTCCTCTGCCATCCAACCACTTCTGTAAACTTCCACAGGCAGATTTAATTAGAATATTCTGAGCCGTTTTGTATCAACAGCAAACTGTCACCTATTTGCCTCCTTTTCCAGACCACACTTGTTGTATAGTCTAGGCCTTATACACTTTTTTTTAATACCTTTTTACACTCTTTAAACTTCCTCCACAAGCACACACACAACCCTCTCCTTCAATTCCAATTTTTTTAAAAATAAATTACACATGCACAAAGGCCTGCTCTTTAATCCAATGATTGCTCAATTTCCTGAAACGCTTTTTATAATTTTGAGAGGATTTTTAGAAAAATCTGAGCACACTGTGTAAACTACATCATCCACACCAACACACTTGTTAGCTTTTCCAAGGAACTACGATCTTCCAGGTATAGTTTATCTTCATAAAAGTTACGGTGATGACTCTCTAACATATGTCTGTCAGTTCCCCCCAAATACTTTACTTTTTTGCTAGACTAATAAGTCAGACTTGCTTGTCTTTGAATCCAGCCTCACTAAACATTAAACAGGCTAACATAACAGTTACACCCTGCTATTCTTTCTGCATTGAGGCAGATTTAAGTGATACACCGCAGCAGCAGTCTGGTAAACTCACATTTAAATTCCCTTAGAAGTATTGGGTGAAGACCATCTGGTCCTTGTGATTTGTTACTGCTCAGTTTATTATCTGTTTCAAAACATGAGAATTACTAGAGAACAGAACTGTGTTAGAAAGGTCAGTTCAGCTCAACAAACCCTAGAGAAGGCTCACAATTTGCAATACAACTTACCTAGAAAGATTCAACAACAGAAATGGCATCTGTTCTACTAAAAGATGTAGCTTTGAAACTACATTTCCAGCTGGACTAACTGAGGTAAGCATGTAAGGGAATCTCATCCAAGACATGGTACTAAAGCTGCTATTTATTCCACAGGCTCGCTGTGAAATTATTTATTAGCTCAATTACGCTGCTTTTATGCACACACTGCAAACATACGAACACAAGGTTGAGTGTGCGTGAGCACATTGCTGCTCTTTCAATATGCAATCTTGTCTTTTTAGATCTAGTTCCCTCATGTCAAAATATGAAATAATTCCGTATCTCCATAGCCATACAAGCACCCTGTATGCATTTAAATGATCAAGCCCAGCCTCTCTCTCTACTCTTCCTTTGCCTACTCCCCTCATCTTCTAAAAATAACCTTAACCCATACTGATTTAAATAGGGTTTTGTTTATTTGATGCTACATTTCTAATAACCCCAGGAAAGTACAACTTCCTCATTTGAGGAAAACAGGAACATCTTTTGAAGTTCGAATTTGTACTGGAAGAACCACCTTGTGTGCATCTTGTGGGAGCTTTTAGTTCTTGATTACCGCACAGGTAAAAGAATAGAAAGCAACTGCTTTCAAGTTTCTTGACCAACGATTTACTGGAAGCATTTAGATGGTACGAGCAACATCCCTGCTGAGCGCTGCCGAGCAAAGATGAACGCTGCTGAACAAAACAAAGGCTGGAGCCAGAGAGCCTGCTGAGGAACGGAGGCCAAGACACTGGCTGGCTGTAGGGAATCCAGAGAAAACAGAACCTACCCTCGACTGCAGATATGTCAGTCCTGGAGCCCTGAGATGAGAAATGTCTTGAGCAGTCTCTTCCTGCAGCACACAGCCAAAAAATCAAACTTACCATTAAAGACCAACCAACTGCTGTGCAGTCAGATGTGTTCTCCTTGTCTCTTCTCTCTCCCACCCTGGTTTGTTCATTACCAGCTATCATGGGAAGGAAAAGAGCATAAGGACAAAATGCAAAAAAGTTGGAGGAACAAGTAGTAGATGCCTCCTATAATAGGAGACAAAGGGAATGGAGAAGGAATTGAGAATGGTTATACAAGGACATTTACTTACTTGACCTTGCAATACGTTGCATCTTGATCGGCACTACTGGAATGAAAGAAAGCGGAGGCGGCTGGAGAACATCAAAAGAAAGCACAGAAGAATGTAGGAGGAAACTGGGCTAGATATTTAACAGCGTTCAACTATCACAATGCTCTGCACAGAAGATATCAGTTTCTTAACATTTTGGAAACAGTTTTTTCATAAACCTAGATAAAAGTTCAGCTGTTTACGATCAAAGCTGATTACCAAAAAGTCATTTTTAATGAAAAAATACTTCCCCTAAACAAAACAAAAACAGTTACAACATTCCTTGGTTATCTTTCATATAAAATGAATCTAAGAATGGAACAGCTGTCACATTTGGCTGACAATTGTGTTGACATTTTGACATATCATTACTATTCAGAGCATTTTTCTTTTATCTGCAGTAAATAGATTTTGCTTTAAATAGCCCACTTCGTGCAGTGATACTTGCAGGCATAAATCCTTGGTTGTCATTCATGCAAAAGCGTTTAACTGACTTGTAAATTATGAGCGACTTACAAAAGAAGAGAGATTTTCACATTATAAGACAACAGAATTTCAATAAAAATGAAGCATCAGCTCCAGAACAGAGGTTGTTAAAAGGAGATGTCATACTGTTCAGAACGTATTTTTTTAATTAAGGAAAGACAGCGACAGCACACGTCAGGATGCTGAGTACTTTTCTGCCTGCTTCTCTTCAAGCTCCTGTTGAATGTTGGATCATAGTGCTCTGCAATGTGAGCTGTAGAGGTGTACAGAGAGCCTGCAAAAAATTTGAAAACTTCTGTCTATAGAGGTTCACTGATGTGTCCACATGAATGCTAGAATAATTTAATATATAGTGAAGGTGATGTCCACTTCAAAGTGGATTACAAAATCCAAATCGATTGCTGTGGTAATTCATAAGATTTATGTTGTGTAAAACCAGGTCATTTTGAATTTTACTAAATTCAATGTACACAGTTCAGATGCTCTTTTAGGTTTTCTGGTTAGGATATCAGTCCTACTGCTACATCTTGAAGAAAAAAAAATATATATATATACAATAAAGATATCCTGAAGTATGTTAAAAGTAGGAATACAAGACTGAGATATGTTTAGAGCATAACCAGAGAGACTACTATTACTTCGAAGCAAGCTTATTTTTAGTCCAAAGTTTGTTAGCAGTATTGTCATAAACATTGTCTTCTTTCAGGAAAAAGGAAGAGGACAGGACCACTGGTCAATTCAGATGTTAAATACCGAGCCACAACGTGTTTTGATCTCCTTCAGACACAAAAGATTAATCTGACTGTGGAGAGCCCTAGGCACACAGTACAGTAGCACCCGTTTCATTGGTGTTCTAGTTAAAAAGGGTTGGGAACTGCATGGAAGCAGTCGGTCTTCGCAAGGGATATGGGCATAATAGGAATATTTGGAAAAGTACCTCAGAAAGAAAAAAGTTACTTCATGAGAAAAAAAGTATTAGCCTTCATCAACAAAGCAGAAAACCTGCTTTCTGATTTTAGTCTGAGAATTCTTGGCAAAGAACTACTGTAATAAAACACCAATATATGGCAAACGTAAAGAAAACTCAGGTGACAAAAATATTCCCTCACCCTAAAGACGAGAAATGAGGCAGGAAGACCAATGGTCTGTCCAGCCCAGCAGCTCTAGTTTTATGAGCTAGGGCTACTGAAGTACTTCTTGTAAAAGAAATTGTTGAAGGGTTTGCTGCTTATGTTGTCTAACATTAGTGCATAACTGAGGTGCAGACGTAAACCAAATGCAGCTACGTTAGAGTTCTATGGCATTAAGGAGAAGGTAAACAAGTATGTGTTTAATTATCAGAACCCAAATAAAACACTGGAATGTTTCTGCTGTTACATTAACGCAGGTCATTTGCCTCCTCTGAATGCAGAAACACAGCATTTTCAGGATGAGCACTCAAAGACATCTTTAAACATTTGATGCTGTAAATGAAGTCAACTTCTTAAAACCACCTGTATATGTTAACTAACCAATGCAGTGATGAAAACCATGACCTTTATTAAAAGGCACCGAGCATGAAGACTCATAGCTTACTGATCAGTTAACCATCGCTGTTGCTGTGGTGACAATGACTGGAGGAGACACATAATCCTTTCATTACATTTCAAATGGATAATAACAGTCAGATGTACATATGGTCTTGGTCTCTCAATTGCATCTTATACGAACTCCCCACTTAANAACAATTACCATTAACTTCAGTTGTGTCAAGTGATTTACCCATAAACGGATAACAGCAATTGTCATTCAAAAGCTTATAGATAATCCCACTTCCAAAATCTCCCAACACAAACAGACAGAAATCTTACATTTCTGATACAAAGACACAGATTTTATGACTGTAACTTAGCAATTTTGTTTCTTTGGTCATCAAAACTGGAGAAAAACATAAGCTTTTAAGATGCTTTCAAAACTATCAGTAAGAAAAAAAAACACAATAGAGGAAATTAATATTACATTTAACGATAAAAAAGTGTTCACCACATAGCATATGAAAAAAAAAATTTAAGAAAGCTGAAGCATGCTGTTGTGTCTGAGAATCCAGAAAACCACCGAATCCTTTCCATTATAGTACCACAACAGCACACAGCACACAACTGTCAATCACCTTTTCCTGAAGTTATGCTAATTTCATTTAACCCTACAGTAACTGGGAAGGGGGAAAGAGAGGGGTAAAAGTCAAAATTTAACTTTTAGTTAATTTCTGAACACACAGAATAGCATAACTTTGAACTGCTCGGACATCCACAAACCTGCTCTAACACTGTCTTCTAAATACCGTTGCTGTTTTCTACATGAAAAACGTTTTGTTTTGGTACAGAAAACTTATGGACTTCAGCTGA
>VXAV01006581.1:104523-120639 GCA_013399715.1 Alectura lathami
AACAACTATTTCCCATGTCGTTTCCATTAAAAGCAATAGAATAATGATGCCTTTTTTGGGGGGATATTTATTACACACAGGAAAAAGTAGAAATTCATTCTGGAAGCAAATTTTCAGGTTACGGAAATCTATGGCTCTACATTAATGTGATTTGCCACAAGGCAGTGAGTCTGTTTTATCCTTTCACACCACCAGTTGTGCATGCTGGCACAACAGTTATCCCAAAGTGACTTCTAAAAGCAAGCAAGATCCAAGTTACATAGCAGAGGCATGTCTTACAGCAGCAGTGGCAAGTATCATGTGTGAGGATTTCCTCTGCTGTTACCTGGAAATGGGATACTTCTGCTCACTGGGCTAGAGTCAGCACACCGTGAAGAACTTGCTTCCAGCAATACTTGTTTAGGGTTTACACCAACAAGAAAGAAACCTTCAAGTCCCCTGTACCGTGTAGAAACAGGCTTCTGTCTTTTGGCTACATCCTGCAACTTGAACAGAACACAATCAGATTAGAACCAGGAAACTGCTTTGTGAGTTGCTTTTGGAAGTTCATAATAATAAAATGCTCATTTCATAAAACTTGGAATGATGCTTATAGCCTGGTGCAATAGATATTCATAAGGATTGCGGTTTTACATGATAGAACGCTTTCCAGTCCTATAAACTTCCATTGCTAACTTTGCAAAAGTCTGAGTCTGTTCTTCCGTTGATTGACTGTGGACATGAGAAGCTTTTATTTGATTGTTACCAAATATCTTTGCGTACATCAGCTAAAATCGTAATATCTCATAATGACTCCAATTCTAATATTCCAATCTTCTCCATACTTTTCTTTCCACTTTTTTTCAGTACAAGAATATTTGAATATTTTAGATTAGATAAGTGCATTAACATATCTCTATTTTTTGGCATTCAATTCAGAGGTAAAAATGACCTTGATATTAGCACAGGAAGAACCTTCTCCTCTCAGAGAAGCCCTTTTTGTGGAAGATGTAAAAACCTTCTTCCCCTCAGATGAAATACGGGAGGCAGTAACAATCCTCTCATTAGAATTATACTCTTGGTTGCTTTGGGGAATTTTCTGGAGGAAAATGGGGGAAGAGAGGTAGAATATTTCCTGGTAACTATACACCCACCACTATCTCTCAGCTGATTCAGCAACAGGATATGTTGCCTTATGCTAACCAGGAAAAGTAGATAAAGAAGCATAGTTAATATACTTAGCAAATAAAGATTTATCATTTTACCACTGAAGACTTTGCAATGACAGGCACAACCAAACTCTGGCTATTGCAGTCACTGTCCAGTTCTGGTGAATCTTGATCATTTTCCTGCAATTCTGTTTCAAAGAGAGAATTGCTGTTGATTAGTTCAGGAGGGTCAGAAATCTTCTCAGACAGTTTACAGGAACTCTGTGATCTTCCCATGGTCTTTAGTTCTGTAGTGTCCTCTTGCTCTACTTTTTTTTCAAAAAGACCGCAGATAACCATTTTTTCTACAAGAGCATAAACAAAATTATAATTTATTAGAAATGAATATGAATTATAATCTGCAAATCTACTATATTTTCTTTATGAAATTAATATATGATATAGAAATTCAGAAGTAGTTTCAGAAGTTTCATACGGCTATCATTAAGGCATACAATAAGAACAGTTAACATTCATCATCTTCCTGTCTGATATCCAGAGATGCTAACACACATGGATTAGGCTTACGGGGTGGCAGTACCTGTTCCGTATCTAATGCACACGCTCCTGTACATCACTGTCTATGAAACAAGTAGGTCTTGAAAATATTCTTAACATGATTCCACCTACTTCATGACAATGTATTTTACAGATATATTTTATCAATTTATTTACAAATACTTTTTATAAATGTATAAAGTGACCTATTTTGTATATGGCTAGGAAACAGAATAAGATCATTGGGACCCTCTAGGACTGCAAACTTTGCACTGTGATTGCACTGCCATGCAACAGGCACTGCAATACTTGTGTACAAAAGATGATCTTTCACGCAAAAGAGCTTATCATTTACAAATTTTCTCAGCCTATCAATATAAAAGCATTTTTCTACATGAAAAGAATCATAGAATAGTTTGAGTTGGAATGGAGCTTTAAAGATCATTTAGTTCCAAGTCCCCTACCATGGGCAAAGATAAAAGCACATGTGCCACATGTTAAATCTAATACCGTACATAGAAATAGAAATTTGTAAGATCACAATCTGCTTAATATTGGGTTTGCTTTTGGTCTACAACTCACATTAGAGCAGCCATCCCTCACATGTAAGCTCACAGCTGTGAGATCACTACCACAGAAGATGCCTATCATGTCAGAATAGCTTGCACAGCCCATCAAGTTGTGGTCACAGAGCTTACATAGCTCAAGGAATGGTTAATTATTTTTTTCAACAATCATCATCAGTTGACTACCACTTCCTATACAAGAATGATTAAATTGTATATAGAAAACTTGTGTATACAGAAAAAAAAGTTTAAAAAATTTACCTTGCAAAATTTCTTTAGATGAAACAGGTTTTCTGTCAAGAGCAGGAGGTAAAAGGTGTTGAGTGTCAGCTGTGGAAGTTAAATGACAAGACAACTTTCTCATCATGCCTACAGTTTCTTTTGGCAAAAGGTTGGATAGTGTGTTGTTCTGATCTGCAGTTGCTGAAATACTTTGAAAAAGAGGAAAGAGGAAAGATAAGAAGAGTAAAATATAACAAATCAGATCACATCCTACCAAACAAATTATAGGACATCAGAAAAATTGCACATGTATCATTTAACACCATAGTCCTAATTACTAGGACTAAGTTTTGCCAGGAGTTACAAGATTAGTTATGTGAGATTACGTAAAATGTACGTAACACTGACCAACTACAGACTTGTCTGCATATAGCTCTGCTCCCTTTGAGTTAAAAACATGTAAAAGAGTATTTCTACCTGTAATACAAAACATATACGCATCAAGAAATATGCCTTAGATGGTTTAACATTTGGAATGATCAAGCAAATGAAAAGAAAATTCAAAAGTCATGTATAATATATATGTATAAAAGTTATTGATAGTTAATATTTTAGTTATCAAATCACTATGTCATTCAAGTGACAAAAAACAAAAAAAAACTACAAGAGGGTAGATTTAGCTTAGACATTATGAGGAAATTCTTCACCATGAGCATGGTGAGGCCCTGGCACAGACTGCCCAGAGCAGCTGTGGGTGCCCCATCCCTGGGGGTGCTCAAGGCCAGGCTGGGTGGGCCCTGGACAGCCTGATCTGGTGGGAGGTGTCTCTGCCCACAGCAGGGGTTGGGGCTGGGGGAGCTTTAAGGTCCCTTCCAACCCAACCCAGTCTATGATTCCATGAAATGATAAAAAGAAAAAAAAAAAAATTGAAGACAACAAACAGCAATCAGACAGCGTAATGGAAAATATGTAAAGTAAGGAAAGTAGTAACTGTCAGTGTCATGACACTGGCAAAGACATGGATGAGAAGACACGTATCCTAACGATGCTTTAAAACAATTTACAGCCAAGAATTCTCCCCATTCATATGAAGTAGGACTATCTGCAAAGAAAAGAGCCAGTTATTTAGGAACATAACTAAATCAGAAGTTTGAATTACTCCATTTTCTGTTCCAGATAATCTCTGCATTTCTCATACCTTCCAAACTCCTCAAGCAGTTCGGTTTTCCTTTGGTTATTCACTCCTACAACTTCAGCTTCCATCACCAAAAAGTTACAAGATTGTTCCAAGCCTGTGTCATAAGACTAATTAAAAAAAAAAAAAAAAAAAAAAAGCTTATTCAGCAGGACTTTATAATCCCAAATAAACAGGAACTCAAGTGATTAAAAGGCTGCAGATTTTATTTTTGTGTAACTTCCACATATTAAGGGTCCATGTACACAACAGTTGAAAATTACTGGGAATGTTTGGAATGCTACACTTTCCACATTTGTATGGAAAAGATCATCAATGGACCATACACATACACTTTTTTTTTTTAAATTAGAAATTATTAAGCTGTTGCTAATTTTTAAACAGATCAATACTTAAACATTTAAGATCACTGCGAAGGTTCGTGAAGTTCTTTATTACATACTCACATCATCAAGAAACTCAATTTTCAGAGTGGACTCTGCACTTTCAGAAACACTGTTGGGTACCTCCTCTCTAAATACAGATGTCCAGTATCTCCTCACCTCTTCAGCTGAGGAAGATAATTAATTTGATTTGTCTCATTTCTTCACATTTATGATACGCTTACAACAACGCAAACTATTAAGTTATTTTCTTTGTTATTGTTACTTTTTTTTTTCAGGCAGAAACTGCTTAAGTATGTACTTGTTCAGAAATCATAGCAAAACAAATTCCATCCCAAAAAATATTTAATATTTCTTTTCTGTAACAAAACTGTTATACCTGTTAAATCATTGATACCATCATCCTCATCATCACCTCCTTTTTCTCCTCCTCCAATCACAGCCTGATTTGATGCAGCTGGCATTTGCACAGGCCTCAAGCCTTTAATGAAACTACCGGAAATGTCATCAACAGAAGTTCTGAACAAATAAATAAAACAAACAACAACAGAGTCTATAAAAAAAAAAGTCAGCATTTTTTGTTATGTCAAAGAAAATCCACACTACTTACTGCACCAGTATTTACTGCTAAAAAGCAGCAACTCCTAATTTCAGTGCAATAACCTCATGCCTCAGAGACTGGCAACGTAACTGTTATATTTACAGCAGTATCCTGAAGATCACACTTTTTCTTCTCTATAAAACTCCTGAATGAAAAATAAGGCTTCCAGGTATCACCATTGGTCTTCAAATTCTACAACAAACTGACAGTAAACAGGATCTCTTCAAATGCTCCCTCTGCAGTAATTCTGAAATGTGAAGTCATCAAGCCTGGCTATAATGGCTACTTTCTGAAATCAAGTACCATGTATACAGTCACTTTAATTAACTCTTGAATATTTAAAAGGTTTCAGTGTAATTTTGTTAAGGCTATGAAGTATTTCAGCAATACCTTCTGTATTTCTTAAGCAAGAGTTTCTCCATGTAGCTTAGGCTGTCCTCCTTGAATTGAATTTGGATGTGTTCTTTCGCAGCAGTAAGACTGGTCTGTACCCCACAACTTTCCACAGATTCTATTAGAATTATTTAAAAATATATACACACAGTTATTCAGATTTATAAAGTTGCTATTTTGATGCATTATTTTTGAATAAATTTCACATTAGTAGCCTATGCCTAGCTAAGTCTTTGCATAATTCTAAAATATAAAGTGTCAGAATAATTCTGTTAGACTAAAAGAAAGGGTCATACAAAAACAATTTCCATCTTGTTTGGAATTACTGGATTCTTTCCAATTACTGGAAAGAATTCACAAACTGTCAGAACTTGTGGAAAACACAGGATTTACTTAGGTAACCATTAGATATACAGTCTTACGTATATCTATCTCCTCTTATGACTAAAAAGTCAGTAAATAAATCTCTCATTGTGAGATACACCTATATCTTCTCCAGATAAGCAGCAACATACACAAGCCATCCTTGCACCTAATGCTATATGACATTTCTCATCACACTACCAAACCTGTAATATATGATTGCTATTAATTCTCTGAGATCTACTCCCTAGATGCATTAGATCTTAAAAACTGGTAGTTACACAACACTTTTCAGCAGTGGTGGTAGCCAGTGAAACATTCATTGCAGCTTCTCACACAAAAGAAGACTACTACATATGGAGGAAAAACAAAATTTGTGACCCTACAGATAAAATCACACCATACCACACTGCAAAGAAGACAGTATATTATTTTTTGTCAAAAAACACACAAAGTTTAAAGGCCATGCATACACTAGAGGATTAAGACTAGCTTGCACAAATCCAATCAGACAAGAGATCTGTCATATTTTTCCATGCATACTTGAAGTGACTGCATCTTTTTCACGGGAACAAAGAAACATCAGGAGGTAATGGAAGTGGAAAGTAACAGAAAACATACTTTGATACCACATATGAAAGCCTGAGCCATGCACATTCCTCGTCTCTGTTAAAAACTTGGACTTTAATGTGACTATGAATGCCAAAACAAAGTCATACATATAAGAAACAATGCCACAGAAAAGTACAGGGACACAGGCCAAGATAACAGTTAATTACAAGAACACTGATTAAACACCAACTTGTACGTTATTGAAACAAAACTTCACATGTTGTTGCTAATTTACAGCAGAATGCGGAGAAAAAAACTTGAATAAGAAACATCTATTATTCTAACAGAACACCTACCTTGGCTAACTAAATTAGTGCCATTTTGGTGAATTAGCTAACGGTTTTAAAGTGTAACAAAAACAAAAACATTCATACCCGATAGAACCTTGCCAGCATGCTGTTCTTTGCTGTGATCACGATAACCATTTCTCCATTGAATCAAAGCTTCCTGAAAAGCCTTTGCAGATTCCTCCTCATTAAATATACCATTCAGTAATATCCCTTTGTCCTGACTGTCAAGGCCTTTCCAGGCTGGTTCCGAGAGGAGTTCCTAAATCAGTTCCACAACATAATTAATACAGAACTTCTAATGAGAATCCTCTCCCTGGTTACATGCAACAGCAACATTTTTATTATCAGCTATGGAAATGCAGCACCCTGTTTTCTGTGCTACCCTGGCAGACAAAGCCATTCAATTTTTTAATGATCTTACAACCAAATTGTAATGGTATATCAAGAATAAAATAAGGGGGAAAAAAAGTTTGCATAAGCACACACACAAAAAATAAATACTTTTAGTAGGCAGAAAGCAATAGTCCTAGATAGCCTACATTCTATGCATAGGTCAGATATTATGTCCAGAGACACAAAAATGGGTCAACAGACTGTGCAAGTCCTACAGCCCGATCCCTCACTTGGCACACTGCGAGAAGCCTAAGGTCACTCTGCTAAAAGCGTCACAGAGATTTAAAACAATTTTGTTACCAAACTGCATACTACCTTAGCACAGCCTGTTGATGCTGGTGAAGAAGAAAACTTGTCTGAAGTGGCCCAATGCTTGTTACTTACTTTATGCTCCTCATGATTATTAATTTTTGATTCATTCAGATTTACTTCATTGATGAGGTGATCGACAACTTCCAATTTCCCAACACGTGCACTGGCTTCTGTCTGTTATTGGAACATTATGAAACCTTTAATTTGTTATAAATATACTCAAACTTTCCACCGAATGGCTAACAGAAGTAGGCAGCAGAAGCAAGAGAACCACACATTGACAGCAGAGGGATGGTGACATAAACACACACTAATCCTTCCAGTATCTAAAGAGGGGGCTATAGGAATGAAGGGTCTGTTGTGACAGGACTAGGGGAAATGGTTTCAAACAAAGAAAGGAGAGGTTCAGATAGGATATTAGGAAAAAGTTTTTTTTACAATAAGGGTGGTGAAGCACTGGACCAGATTACCCAGAGAGGCAGTAGATGCCCTGTTCGTGGAGACGTTCAGGGTCAGGCTGGACAGGGCTCTGAGCAACCTGATCCAGCTGTAGGTGTCCCTGTGCACTGCAGGGGAGTTGGACTGGATGGCCTACGAAGGTCCTTTCAAACTCAAACGATTCTATGATTCATAACTTTAACAATCAACCGAGTGCAAGGGTCTGAACAGAAATTCAGTAATTTGAACAACGCAGGACAAACGTTTTATGCATCACCTGCGGGGAGGCGATCACCCGGGGGGGGCCGGCACCCGCTGCCCGGGGTCCCCCGGCGCCGGCCCGGTGCTGTGGAGCCGCAGCGGCCCCTGGCGGCTGGCCCGGGCGAGGCAGGGCCCGCACCCGAGGCACAGCTGCGGGACGGAGGGGCTGTCCGCAGGCCTTGGGGGCGGTCACCGAGCAGGGCAGACGGGGAGTGAGTTCTTAGCTGAGCACTACAGGAAGCAAAACCCAGGTGGCTTTGATGCCAGGTGATCTTCACAGCGATTTTGGAGGCTATGTTTCCTGTTTACACTTGCTAAAACACACATTTTATAATATAAATCAGCTCACGCTTGATAATACTAATTCCCACTGTAATAAGGCCAGCAAGCACCAGTTCAGAAAGCAGACAGGATTAACAATGTGCCCTGGTGCTTATCGAAGCATTTAAAACTACAAAACACGCACAGACAATTCAATGGGTTCTATTTGCCTGCAACCATACGGCTTATTTTAATCATGTGGTAGTGATCCTGAGTTAAGTCTTCAGCCATTTTCACATGCTGGGCCATTTAGCAAAATACAGCCTGAAGAAAGTCCCTGTTACAGAACTGATAACAGAGCTATTTACCCACTTTGCCATTCAGGGAGGTCAGCATATAAAGCCTTCCTTTACCTCATGTGCACTAAGCAACTATCACTGAGAGCAACCACAGAATTCAAGCGGATATAATCACATAGAACATTACCAACATATCTGGACAAACAGGTGGAAAAAATCCTATTACTCTAACTTCAATTTCTGTAAGGTAAGAGAATATCTAAATAAAGTAGGATCAAAATAGTCCCAAATATGTAACTATTTTTCTTTCTGTTCTTAAATTGCTGTGCCTCTAATACTGAATTTGGCATCTGAAGTGCCAATACACAAGTGCATTGTACAGAAAAGCTGGCATGCAGAACACTGACATGACACACAGATTTGCACCTGTGTTTTAGGAGTGCACATATGTATTTCCACGTATAGGTTCCTTCAGTGAGCTCCACGTCAGGAGACCTGTCCCTGTAGACAATACTGGTTTGCTATGTATTATACTCTGTGATCCACATCTGTCTCGATACTGCCACAGTGCTACTACAAACACGTCATGTTCTGTTGCTATAGAGGACTTCTTAAACCATTTACTTACCAGCACTGCACTCTTAGTTTCACATTGTCCACATGCTATCTTCTTTGACTTAGATTTTTCATGAGCAACAACATTTGACATTTCATGCTTAAACATTTCTTTCACTGGCTCTGGGGAAAAAAAAATAAAACTAAATTAAAAACCAACACTCCAATCTCTGATTTCTTCTTTACTGGTTTATTGCAGCAACCTTCAAGAACTGGACACTCTACCAGAAGTTTGTGGGTTTTTAATTAAGTTAATAAAGATGCTATTACCTTGAACCTGTTCTTTCAGTATTTGCAACTTCACTTTTCCTGAAGAAACCTATACGAAAGAATATTTAGAGATATGTTTGCATACTAATGTATTAGCATATGAATATCAAAAAGAATAAGATGTTAATGAAAATGAATATACATAACTTTAATAAATTGAAAGTTTTCTGTTTCTAGGAAAATAGATAGGCATGTATTTAAAGAGAAAACTCCATGTCAGCCATTAAGTCTGTGACCCACTCATGCAATGACACTGTCCTTGTTTGCCAGGCTAGGTACACAGCAAGTGCCTTCCACACACACAGACCTGCAGAACTTTCACAACCATATTGACTTGAAATTTAACCAGTGAAGTCTGCTGCAGAGACGGAAAATCCACACAGCCATCTGCACACACACCTACCTACAGTTTGCTGAGGGGAGCGGTGGGGAGGTGAGAAATTAGATTGTTTTGCTTCCGCTTCCCCTCAGTACCCTTCCAGGACCTAGCAGCCCAATAACTGATCATTTCCAACATTTTTGGTCCTCAGTTTTCCCTCCACACAGAGACAGATCACAGTGCACCCTCACTTTCCGCCCACCTTCCCTACCCTGGCATCTGCAGGCACTTTATTGCCATTTTGAAAATTTTCCTTCAAACACCTTCTCCTTAGCCATCACAGCTGAAATCCGAGTGCTTGAAGCAGCAACAGCCCTAAGCTTCTTGTCTCAAAGAAGGAGAAAGAGGTGGCTTAAAGAAAACCCTTTCATTCTGATCCTCTCTCTTCTACTTGCAGGCAAGTGGGCGATTTCATTGAAATTGAGTGCATTGGCTGAGAAGACCTTCACACCAAACTGCTGCTGCTTCAAAAGGCTTCTAACAGAAACTGTAATGGCTTAGTCTGAAGTTGTCATTGTCTGGTTTTCTTTTTAGACTTACACGAGCTTTATTTCAGCCAGTTTTGGATGATCTCTCTTAACACAGCTCTCATTTCAACCTAACATACATAGCTTCCATAAAAAAAAAAAAATCCTAACACTTTTTATGTCCCATTCAGACCTATTTATGTCTCTCCAGACACACCTAAAGGAAAGAGAAAGCATCTCTAAACTGAGTTAGCTGGGATTTGGGAATCTGCTACAGATTTTTCACACTAATTCATGGGATGAGTATTGAACACCAGTTCAATTATTCTAACTGGTATTTTAACAGCATACATGAATGCTATTTGATCACAGACATACTTAATGCTTGCTTCCATGATGTATAAAGCTTCAAGGACGAAACTTGATTATTTTATTTCACCAGAGAAGGAAAAATGAAAACTAGGCTACTGCAGTTTAAAGTGACAGCACTCACTGCACGGCAGCTTAAAAATCTGACAAACTTTTACAAGCCTCAGCTCAGGTTTCTCAAGACATGCTGCCTTATACTCAGTAAGTCTGGAGAGTTTCTGCAAAATTGCCCTAGTAATTTCCAGNGCAGGGAAGTTCTACATCCCTCACTCTTCAGGGCTGAGCAAAAACTCACAGAACAAGATTCCACTGACAAATGTAATCCTGTTTTTTAAAAAAAAAAAAAAACATTCAGAAGCATTGAGACTCAGTTGGCCCTCATTAAAAAGAATGTTTCAAAGATCTGTTTAACCTGCACCTGACCCATTAGCATCAGTCCTCAAGGGACAAATGAAGGACTCTCCCATCCACCGTGGATGTCTCAAGTTGTGTTCGCCTTCTGTACTTAATGAGAAGAAAGAAGTGTAGAAGCACCATAAGTAAGATTTCAGGGCACACAAAAATATTAAAAAAAAAAAAAAAAAAAAAAAACAGAGAATGAACCCCCAGTTATATGGCAGTTCCCCTGTGAACACACATTACACAGTGACTGAGGTAAAGAAAAAAAATTACCTGCAGTGTTTTTAAATGTGGTGTGCCTTTCTCACAGTTTATGTCTATGAAGATAGTAAACCTGTACTCAAAACTTCACATGGAATCTTTTATTTCAGATTTGGGACAGACATTAGACAAGGCCTCATTAATTTGAAAGACAGGATCATGGTAACTTCCAGCAATACCAAACTGGACCCTCACAATAGCAAATTATCATTGCTTCTACCAATGTAGTATCTATTGCAATTAAAAACCAACAGATCACCAAACAGAACTTGATGTTCCTCCAGCTCAAAAGGAAGCATAAGATTGTTATTGTTTCTTGTTTGTTTTTTTTTTTTTTCCATGACAAATACTACTCAGGATTGTTCAACTTTTTATTTTTACAGTATTTAAAATTCTCATATTCTGTAGCGTAAATCTTTTAAATCTTGTTTTTGTTTTAAATAGCTTTATCTGTACATATACTGATAGCTTATTACCTTATTATTTTTTAATTTGTTTTGTGACAAAAGTCGGGCTTGGATGGTCATTGGTCCCGTTTGTCCAGATTTCCAGTGATAAGCAGTTGATTTCCTATGAACCAAGGCAAGAAAGAGCTTATTGAACATGTCTTCTGTAGGTAAAAGAAGTATCAAGTTTTCCTTCAAGTTGGGCATCACAAATATACAATACTTGTATACAGAGTCACCGACTCCCCATAATACAAACCCCTCCCCTCTTCCACTGAATTTTAACTGAAGAATAAAAATGTAGATAGGTCTTCATCATCCCTGAATGCCCTAGGGCATTCAACAAGCACGGCTAAAAGGCAGCATCTTTTACACATACCTAAAATGCAGATTTCAACAATTGTCAGTTTGCATGTTGAATACTATGACTAACATAGAAGGTAGTGGGGAAGAATTTAAGACTGAGGGAGATTAGATGGGGATTTTCAGCTTTAGTACACTGTTGCATAAAGGATGTTAGGACAGATCCACTTGCGCAGAGATTTGTTAGCATACTCCATAACTGATGGCAGCCACTGACTAACAGTGAAGGTTACTTTGGGGAGAAAAAGAAAAAAAAATCAAAAAGGAAGCTGAAAAGGGGAAAAAAATCACCTACTTTCTCTCTTCTTTTTCTCTGCTCATGTTGGATTGCAGTTGCCTTAATTTCTTCTCCATCTCTTTGTTCTCCATTTCTAACTGCACTTTCTCCAACCGCAATTCTTGGACAGTTCTGGAAAAGTCAAAGTAGTAAAATAAGCCATAGGAATTACATAAAAGACATTAAGATAGCTGAAAGAGTTTAAAGCAGCAAGGCAAAAAAAAAAAAAAAAAAAATCTGCCATTAAAGGCAGGTTACCCTACTGTCTCCCAGCAAGACTGTTTTCAAACAGCTCTTGAAAATTAACTGCAGGCCAAGGGCAAACACCTTACACCCAAGAACACCTTATTACAGAGGGGATTGCTGGAAGAGGAAGGACTCTGAGGATGCAGAAACTCCAGCCTCTCCAGCAAACTGCAGTTTTTTACTCTCATAAAATATGAGAGGCCTGAAACAGGACAGAAGACCACAAGCTGCTATAAAGATATTTGTGGTTTGTTGGTGTTTGTTTTGACAGTGATATGGCTACTCCAATATGTGCTTATGTTGCCAATCTGAAACTAATACAGTTGTGTCTGTGCTCAGAAAGGTTTGCTGCTTAATTGTATTGCAATAAACTGTCCCAGTGAATGCTTTATTACTATTTGTTTACAAATAGTATATGTTAGTTTTGTTTACAAATACTATATATGTTAGGTATACAGTCTTAAGACCTCTAACTCCCTCTGAAAGTAGAGGAAAATCTAAGAAAGCAGAAAGGCTCAAGAGCAAAAGCAGAGAGAAAACACTAGAAGAGTATGTGAAGACTGTGATCAAATGTATATTTTAATGATAATAATTCTTGTTCTTACATGAATAAGCTCTTCCACTTAACATTTGTTTAAAACTTATTAAAAATGCTGATACAACATCTCTATCTCAGCACTTACTTTGCTTTAAATCTCACTGAGGTTCCACTTTTTGAACCTGGCAGTATTACAAAATCACTGCTGTTCATGATTCACAGTATAATCTAGTCTGGGGAAATAAATAAATAAATAAAGAGAATTAGAATGTTTAAAACAGTAAAAATTTGTTACAAAGAAATGCTAATGCACAAAGAGAAATGGAGAGTGGAAGTGGCTTACATGAAGCATCAATAAAAAAACTAAAACTACTCTAGATTAAATTTAGCTGAAAGAAAAACTTTTTATTACAATTACGATACCAGGAAAAAGATATACTTGTCTGTTTCATTTGGGCAATTTCCTGAAGTTCAAAGAAAGCAGTCTAATATTAAATAAAATGCATTGTTCTTGAACAAAACCCAAAGAAAGCACAGAGAAGGAGAAAACAGTATCAATGCCTACAAAGTCAAGCCACTTCAACTGATTTGTAATGATAAATGTCTTCAGTCCTACACAAATCCTTGCAAAATAACACTGTAACTCGCAGAGCAGACAGAGTTATTCCCTACTCTCACCATTTCAAGACAGTGGTAAAGACATTTTTCCCCCAAGGTTGTAAAATACCCTTCCAACAAGAAGTTTATACAGCAAGGAGTCCAAACTGAAGCTTAATATCCATACCCTCCCTGCACTAGAATGTTTGCAGTGTAACTAGCACACGCTAAGCAGGCTGCCAACACTCCATTTCTAGCACAGTGCCAAAGCCCAGAGACTTTCAGCTGACAAGGTGTTTGCTCCTCAGCGCTTGGCAAACAGATTCCAGCTGAAAGCAAGACCTGAGTGATCTGGAGAAGCTTACTATTTCAGATGCATCAAAAACATTACTGAGCTCAAGAGTAGAAGTTCAGCCGTCTGTTCACACCTAAACCTGAAAATGAGCACTAGTGCAATTAAAATGCATCCAAACAATAGCTCCATTCATGAAGCAAAGTGTGCGGGGCAACACTGATGTTCCAAAGCTGACAGAAATGTCAGGTATGCACACAAAACATGTTTCTTACTGCGCCGGAAAAAGCAAGCACTTCTACTCTTGCTCATAATTTCAAAGCAATTCTTCTTCTATCGTACTCTAAGAGAAGAGAAGATTGTTACCTTAGAACAGAAGAAGGTTCCTCTCTTGGGGAATGTGTGCTAGCAGGACTAGTGAATCTGGACAGGCAGGGACAATGCACTGGTTTTGATGTGGCCTGAAGACAACTGAAAAGTAAAAATGGAGCTAAGTAACTGAGGTCAGCTTACTAGGCTCAAGGAGGCAAAGCAGGTAACTAAGGTCATGAACAATATTTCCATTAACTTTAATGTGCTCTATTGTAAGCAAACATTGAAAGAGATAACTTAAAAGCTTCCATAGTAGCAGAGAGAAAACCATCCACAAAGCTTCAGGAATATAGCAATACTGGCTTAAAAAAAAAAAAAAAAAAGCATGAACTTATCAACAACAGGTGATACAGACAGACAGCTGGTGATCATAAACCTGAATTATTGCGAGAAAATCCATGAATTCATTCAATAGTTCTATCAGTCAGTTGCATTAGCAAACATAACCCTCATTTCATGAAATTAACATGTTAAACATCAAGTCTGTAACATTCAAAGTTAAACATTCATAATTAGGGGAAACATGTACCCTTAAGCTTGCAAAGCTTGTAGGATGTCTTTAAGTACCCAGAGATGGGCTCTCAGAGCTGCAGAGAAGTGCACTGACAGCAAGTACTTACATGGGAAACCCAGTTCGTTTCTGAGGAGCTACAGCCTCAGTACCTGCAAACAAAGATGTAATTTAAAACTAGATGAGAGTTCCCCCTTTCTGAGTGCTTGCTGTTTACCTATGGATCCTTTCTTTCTCTAATACATAAAATAAAAAGTGGTGCAAAAGAGTAAAGCAACTTATCATCACTGATAAATCAGGCATTAATTATCCACATCCTATCTGCCTGCTCTTGTACACACTCTAGTACTCAAACTTCACCATTCTAGCAGATTCCTCCCTGCTGCTAATGGATATACAGAGCAACAGAAGAAAACAAAAACTGGCACTTCTGCTAAATAAAGTTTAACACTGCATAGCTAAATGAACACAAATGCTACCTACCATGTATCTCAGCTTAGTTTAAATGTCTTCCTAATCAATTTAAACATAGATTTATAAACTTTAAAACAGCTAAAAACTGTTGCAGTTTATTTGAAACTACAGGAGCTGAACAAGAGCAGACTAAATTCCTACAGCTTTCTCACATCAATAAACCCATAAAATCCAAAGGGAGACTACAGTATGCCTAACAACTTACATTCAATTATCATAACGACAAACATGGATTTCGTGCTAGACTGAGTCCTAGACGCTAACCAGTAATTCAAAACAAACTATTCTTCATTTATTTTGAAGAAATCTTAGTATCTAAGGTTTTGTCTAGCATTCCTCGTTAGGTGCCCATTTGCTGTTAACCACACCAACAGAGACTTCTGGCCCTTTCCAATACGGGAACAACTTCAGAAGCCAGAAGAGCAAGTGAGGAAGCAGGTGGGGAGAGAACAGGTGAGTCAAGGGAGCCAGGTCAGCACTTGCCTTTAAAGCTTTCACTCTGGTCTCCCACTAGGGCTTACGGACTCCAAGCAGGCCAGAAGACAGCTCTTAGGAAAACGCTAAACAATGCACAACGGCATGCAAAGAATGCGTAGAAAAACCCGTTCAAGTAGTGGGCTTCTTCCTTTGTTACCAGTGGCTCTGTTTTTGCTTTTTTTTTTTTTTTTTCAAGAAACGTGATGAAAGGTAGAAAGGACAGGGAAGAAGGAAACTGCCGAGAACGCTAGTCTAAAACCAGAAAGCCACAGGCAGAGATAATACAGAGGAAGACGCAGACGACAAAGTGCCGGTTACGCGGCCGCGCTGTTCTCAGGCACCGCCCCCCAGTCCCTCTCCGAGCCGGGAGCCTTCGGCCCTGAGGCGAACCCCCCGCGGCTGCGCCAACCCCCGCCGCCGCACAGCCTGGAGCCTCCGGCTCTCGACCCCCGCTTCTGCAGCCCCACCGGACCCAACGACGCCCGGCTG
>VXAV01006581.1:120696-189303 GCA_013399715.1 Alectura lathami
CGCGCAGCGCGGGGGGAGGAGCGTCCATTCGACGCTGCGGGGCGGGGGGTGACTAAGGCGTGGGGAGAGACCACTGCGTGCGGCCCGGGGGGGGCGTGCGAGGCCGGGCTGAGGGAGGGGGGTCTCCGGCCCTCGGTGGGGGCTGACGCGCTGCCATGCGGGGCTCGGGCTGCGGGGAAGGCCTTTGCCTCCCCCCGTTCTGTCAGCGCCCTTGTTCGCGTTTAGCTGAAGTCACACCCAGGGCCAGCGCTGTGAGCTGACCTGCGACACCCGTGGGCTCCAGGGAGCCCTGCAGATATTTCCATGTGTTCAAGGGCTGGGAGCTTCAGCCACCTCTGCTGGAGAGCGGCACCCAGCCCTCGTCACTGTGGGTGCCCAGGCTCTCGCTCCAGTGGATCTGAAGGTGGCCCTCGCAGTCCCCTCACATCGCGTAAACCCCATGCTGCCGCACGCAGCAGCCGCCTGGCCCAGAAGCCAAGAGCAAGGCCCACCAAAAATCCTGACAGACAATTGTATGTTTACAGCATTAATATCCTCTGACTTTTTAAGTTTTCAGGATGTTCTTCCCTCACGTTTTTTCCCCCGCAACAAGTACAAAGTTTTCTATTCAGTGACAACACAAAAATGTGACTTGTGTTTTTACACTACCGTGTGTGGTGATACTTGTGTTAACTGCCCTCCAAGCAGAAATGGTAGTGGATACCCTAAAATCTTGGCAACAGTGGAATTGTCTGAAATTGCGCTCGACACAGTTTTTCGCTGAGGCAGAGCTCGCTGGGGCCTGGCTGTCAGCGAATGGGCGCGTGGCTGTGCTGCGCGAGGGGGCCTCTCCACAGCATCCGTGCTGTTTCTGCCACAGGTCTTCCCATCTCATTCCAGCCTTTATTCCCTAGGCCTCGACAAAACATGCCTCTGTTCAGATTTGAATCTGGGCCCTTCTATGTTTTAATTCTGAGTTATTATTTATTTAGTTATTATTTAGTTATTATTTATTGAGAACTTCATCCCTGGAGGAACTGATACTCTCTTCCTGCTGATTTAGCTCCATACTTTAAGCAGCTAAACCTAAATCAACCTAGCTGAGTGCAAAGGAGGCTGCTAAGAGCTTTCCATACGAGTTATCCCATTATCCCTTATTAACCTTTTGAGTGCCTCAGGGCTCAGAAGGCTATCAGGCTTGCTTGTGACATTCAACTTTTGGGGAAAGTTCTGTCTGTGCACACATACCCTGTGGGTCTGTGCGGTCCTGACAGCATCATTTCTTGGAGATTCCAAACCAGGAATTTATATATGCCATGCAGCTTTAACCCTCAAATCATCCCCTCCAAGGATGCCTAGAATGTGTGACAGGATAATCATGTTTCAATCAGTCATATCTTTCAGTTTATTTGCTTTGAGTCTAGCCCATCCAGTACTGGTGGCTAGACCATTATTTATAATGGATGCTCCTTTAGGGGAAAAAACAGCCTTTAGAGAAAAGCTGTCATTTCAGGAAAAAGCACTCTGTTTATGATCCAAGCCGAGCTTTAATAAGTGCAAACTACTATCTGTTTGAAATTTATGCACTCTGAGATGTACTTCATTTGGAGAATTTGCATTTGTCCCATATGTATTCAAGCCAGGAGGCGCAAAATAAGTTACACAGCTTTTCTTGACTGTTTAATCTGTCTGGCAGTAATTTTCCTTCATCATCCTGGTTACAGCACAGTTTTCAAGATTTTACCCTGACAGGCAATTTGTGTTGAGAGCCTGTGGAAACACATATGGATTTTTTGATCTTGAGAAGGAATCAGAGTATGCATAATATGTGTAAATCCAAATATACAACCTAATGCTCTGTTCTCTGAAATAAATGTGAAAGTGTTTTCTGTTTCACCAAAGATTTTTTGATGAATAAGTACAAATAAATTATTATTCGTTTTAACAAAAATAATTCCAAAGACCATGCAACATGTAGCCAGTTCAGGCTGTGTTATAACTGAGCAAAGCAAGTGTTCACAGTGTGACTGTGTCATTAGCTGGTGTGTATTGTGGACCATATTTGGAGCATCAGTTTGTAGCATTTAGACATGTTCATTCCTGTAGGGAAAGAACATTATATATAGCCACGTAAATACAGTTCTTTATATCACAGCTTCTACAATTATGTCTTTCAGTAGCTGGTACAGAGGATACATATCTTCAAAGAATGCAAAAGTAATGTTATTCTAGATAAATGATGTCTCATCCACTGTTACATTGCTCAAGACTACTTTTAATTTCAAAATTTCCACTAGGAAAAATGCCGAACTTTCAGTTTATAAGTAGGATAAATTTTGCTGAAAAATTGGCATTCAGCTTCCAAAAGTTAAATGATTCATACTGACTTTGTGGGCTTTGGATCAAGTACTTTAGCTGGAAGAGTATCAAAAGCCTGTTTTGTTTGAGACTTGAGTCGTTAGATTTACATATAGAGAAGATGAAATAACGCAGAATTTGGTGCTGGCATTCTACACATCACCATATTTATAATTAGATAACTTAGCATTTCTGCCATTTCATGTGTTCTGGTGCTCAGTTCTGTTCTTTGTTTCATATACCTGGATCTGATTTTGATGATCAAATATGATTTCATATATTTGCAAGCAACTTTCACAAATGTAGATCACATAAAACAGGAGAGTGAATGCATAATCTCTCCCAGAGTCACTTTTCTTGAAAGTAAATGTAAAGTTTATATGGAAAAAAACAACAACAACTGAAATTCAACTGAAATCCATCTGGTGGAGTTGTGCTATAAGTTATAAACCTTCTGTGTTTCTTAAGGCTCTTCCTGTTGCCACTATCTATCTTTGTGCCTCTACTGATCATCTCAGCAAATGAAACCAGATTTGTTAACTTTGTAGGTTTTGTCTATTCAGTCTATATTGTAATATTTCAGAACACTGTTTCTGAAACTCTGTATTTAAAGCTACAGATAGAACACCTGAGCACAGAGGCAAAATAACCTTAACAAGACTGCCTTTTAGGATTTCGTACCAACCCACATTCCTGTTTTGATTTGCAATCTCTTAAATTTATTTCAAGCTACAGTTGCTGTTGTGGAATAGTTGGAAGCAGCTTTCACTGGATCAGGACTGAGGACCTCCAAAACTCAAAGTAATTTCTAAATGGATTCCCCCTTTAGCTTTAGTAAGCTACGTAGGACTTAGCCCCCTCACTGCAGAGGTAGAAGAAGCCAGCAGATGCATGGGAGAGTAAGGAAGTCTGCGCAATTCAGTACTGGGCACCGTACAGGCTGATGAATGTCCATTATTTGGGTCTCCCTAAGTCAGCTCCCTGCATCACATTCTCTGACCACATTTCCACGCCATGGATAAGGCTCCACCCCCAAGAGAAATGGATGTTAAACGCTTTGTGGTCCTCACACTTGATTCGGCCGATTTTGCTTCCACCCAGCCTTCTGCTGTTCCCAGAGGAGATGAGTCACTGTGTGCAGCTGTGTGCCTCAGCCCAGAGGTGGGCTGGCTGCGGGGGATAGCTGCCAAAGAAGGGAGGAGGTTCCACTTCGGGAAAGTCACCCTGCCCGTCCTGCATGTGTCTGTGGGGGGCTGTAGCCTACAGCAGAGGCAGCTGAAAAGATAGAGAGATACTGGCCTCTGTGAAGGCAAGGTCGCACACCCAAGATTTCAGGCTTTCTGGATCTGGGAAGCCATGAGTTAGGTGAATACTGAAAATGATGAAAGGATTTTTTTTTTTTCTTAAGCTCCCTTTGTTCACTTTCCATAATCATTCTTGTAGTTCAAATCCCATTTTCATGAACCAAAAGCTAGTTTTAAAATCTCATATACCAGTATTTGCAGGAAATGAACTTCAAATTTGTTCTGGAACAGCTTGGTCTTATGCCCAGGCAAGAAGAGGAAATAATAGTTTTGTTTACCTGACCATGCACTACTAATACACTTCCAATAAAAGCAGATTATTTTCAGTCTTCAGGAGGAGATCCGGTTAGTTACTAGTTATGAATTACTTGCTCCACTTTGTCATACAGCAAGAATCTTGTTTTCCCCCTTCCTTCACCATTTTGGCTGCAGATAAATGCGTGGAATGAAAGATGCCAGTTAGCCAGCTGTGAAGCACGTTACACTTTTGATCACATCAGATCCCATTTAAGATGGACTGGGGTATTAAAGCTATTTAAATGCAGGCCAACCCCTGAGCAGCATAATCCCCTTTGCTTGATGGGCAAGGGCTGGTTAAATCTGCTCGGAAAACCAACCCAGACAGGGTGCACATTCAAGGAAGGCGGTGGGGAAACAGGGCAGTTATCCAGGGAGCTGCATGACCCCTGTGGTCTGTGAGCTAGAGCTCATGCTCTGTGTCATAAAATACTCGTTCCAGCATTTCAAGCTGTCATCTGGTAAAAACCCGGAGATCAAAGACTCAATAACTTTTGTGGTTTACTGTCAAAACTGCCTTTCAGACTTCCCAGAACAATAATTTTCAACAATTTTTTTAGCATTCTTCATAAATTGGGATTACTTACTTAGCCAGAGCCCCTTGTTCGATTATAGAACTTGTTCTCAACCTTGGGCTCAGCCAAGCACATGCAGAGCTGAGCTCAAAACTACACAGGGACGCACACCAAAGCACCTGGGTTTACTTGGCAAAAAGAGAAATCATCCACCTCGAGGAGTGGTGCAAAGACAAGGTTGTTAGTTTGTGGTGCAAATACAAGGTGGTTAGTTTGTGCTTACAAATGCCTTGAGGGGAAAAAAAAAATAGTGCTATTATTGAATCATTGTCCCTGCTTCACCCAAAATTCATTAAAAAATGTGGAAAAAAAAAAAACTGAGACAAATTTTGGGTTTGTTGTTGAACCTAGTGAGTTTCAGGTTTCATTAGCAAGTTTCAGGCGTTTCTGTAATCTGCAGCCTACACATCTGAAAGTTAAGCAGGCTCATACCTAAAAGGAAAAACACTTTGCAATAATAAATGGAAGGGATTATCTTCACTGCTTCCTGTGAATACAGCTGCTGGATAGTGTTTTATTTGTTCACTTTGTAAGGATAAAAAAATGCACTTGTCTTAAGACATCCAGGTTTAAGACAGGCTTTATCTCCCTGGTTGGAGGAAAAGATTAGCGCTTATTAGAGCCTAATCTTAATCATATCCATTTATAAATAGAGCTTCAAATTGTCTAAAATATTTAAACATGATGAAATGGAAAGGCTTCAGACAGCCGAGGTCTTAAGAGAAGAAAAAATCCACAGACCTATCCACAGATTTAAAAATCCACAGATTTATCTACAAAGATTAAGGTAGGTGTCATGGCAAGGCCCTGAGAAAATAAAAGACCAGAAGAGAGAAAACAGAAGCCTTTGTTAGGTTCTTTACAAAGCAAATTAAGTTACAGAGGTAGTAAAATAGGCTAAGAAATTATAAAGGCTTAACCATTTAGTTGCTGTCTCACAGCTAAAGACAACTGTTTTCCTTTGTGTACTCATTTGTTTGTCTGGATGCTTAGAAGTCTTCCCTTTTCATATAAGAGTATTAATGTATTCAGGCATTTTCAATATCAAAAATAGAAACAGCATTTTTTTTCCAAGCTGTAGGAGAGAGGAAACATAACTTCTTATTTGTATGCAGATATTGTTGTGGGAGAATCAAGAGCTATTTGCTGAACACATGGTGAGTCCGGTTGGCAGTCTTACCTTGAAAGATTTCCAAGTTTTAGCCCCCTGATGCCTCCTCCTTTGCCTAGGATCACAGCCATTCCCTGTCACTTGAAAGCTTCATGTCATAGAAGAGAATTTTATATACGTTTCTATCGGTGTGAGAAGCAGGATGGCAGAGAAACCCTGTGGTATCGGTCATGGGAATACCGACAGTGGCTGTTTGCAGGTGTGTGCATCGTCAGGTGCATCCATCCTGACTGATTGCCAAATGAGAGCTCTATTCAAACAGAGATACAGCATTCTTTAATTTTTTTTTTTTTTTTNCTAGACAGAATTGGCAGTTGGAAGGACTTAAGAAAGGACAGGGTGAATTTGGTTCTCTTCTCCTTCCCAGTTACCGATCTCCATGTTCTTTATGCCCAGGACTATAGAGATGTGAGCCTAAATCACCTTGAAGCCACTCCTCTTTTCCTCAAGGTCACAGCACTCCTTTTCTTTCCTGATATCCCAAGTCTCTCGGCACTGCTTGTTGCATGACTGTTTGCAAGACTCCCCGTGACCTGTCGTTAATATGAGTCCACCTCACAAGTTCAGAGCTGCTGTCACAGCCTGCTCAGCACCGAATTTCCACAGCCTGACACCAATGCAGCTGTTAGCAGGGTGCCTCAGAGAGTACTGACAGAAGAGCTTTCTTTGCTTTATTAAAGGCAAAATAAAATAAAATAATCAATCAAAACAAATCTTAGCTGTTTTATGGCAGCATTTACCTAACCTGAACTGAGCAATTCTGATGTTTGAGGTGCTTAGGAACCTTTTCCTCCAAATTTCAAAACTGCAGCATTTTGGTTTCTCTTAGTTCTGGAATGTGCAAAAACAGAAATCAATAGATAGCTTGTCTGAGATGATTTTTGTGTACAAAGCATGCACAAACTTCCTAGATGGATTCAAACTAAAAAGTCCTCAACTGAACTTCATACATTGACATTCTCTTGACACAGTTACTGGACGCACCTTGGTTTTGTAATTTATTTCTGTAATAGTTTTGTAGAGCTTCTTCAAAGTCTTGCCAAGTTATTTTTATGTCACCATCAATATTTTATTCAAAAATGGGATACGAGAAACAGTAATTAAGCTGTTTATACATGAATAGTGGCTAGTTTTAACAGCAATACAAAATTATTTCCCTTAGCCCTAGCAGAAGTAGTTGAAATCTTTTATACATACAGAGAAGTGAAGGAATAAGACACAAAGACAAATGCAGATCACAATACAGTTTAACAGACAGAACACCAACCTGTCATCTGTTACAGAACTTACACTGTCAGTGGGTACAATTTTAAGGAAATTGCTTATTTAGCCTATTTTAGGTCTGTAGAGGAAGTGAGAGATGCTTCTCCGGAAAAGAAGTTTTTTAATATAATTGTTAAGATAATTCATTCTAGCAAAAAATTGTAGTCTTGAAAATTTTCATAGACATTGCAAGACTCAAGTCTTGCAAACTTTTGCTGGACTTTTAGTATTCACTTGTTCCATCTCCAACATATATAATACACTGTGCGGAAAATGCTGATAAGCATGGTTTGGTCTGCCTGTATTAAAATCCTTTCATTGCAAAATCGCTGCAATGGCATATTGAAATGGGCAAAATGGAAAGCTCAGATCCATTTTTCTGGGCTTGTAGGGATATGAGCTCTTAGGAACAAATGTATCTGGGGTCATATTGCTCTTTTCTAACTCGCTGAATAACATTTAACAAGCTGTGCAGAAAGCATTGTGAGCAACAGACAAATGTTGGCCAGAGTCATTGGCATTGCTACTGGTGTTAGGTGGGTCAGAGTAGGTGATGGAGCAAAAGCTTTGCATTGAGAAACTGATTTGTGCATTGCCAGTCCTTGTTATATCCAAGGAAGCACTGCTCTGATTCCTGTATTTAAGTCGTGGGGAAACTTCCCATCACAAAAGATCCTTACTACTTTTCTAGCTCTGCAATAAACTCTTGAATTATTTGCAGCCAGCCTTAACTATCAGAAAGCCTGGAGAAATTGCTTTTATTAGTTCTATACAAGTTTGCAAGATGTAAACTCTGGAACGTTTGCTCCCTTCCAACAGTTTAATAACAGATATGCTTAGCTTTAGGCACATGGCTCCCGGAGGGCTGCCTGTATTCTGGATGAGTTATCTCAACGCAGTGCATAGTGCGCGGGAGAGGTGAGCATCTTGGGAAGCTGGTCTGAAGCAATGATTTTCTGAATTGTTTCATTCTATTCTATTCTATTCTATTCTTCTCATTTTAAAAATACTTCAAAAAATACTCTGCTTCATATTGCTTCAAAAAAAAAAAAAAAAAGGAAAAAATGTGTCCGTTGATCATTTCAAAGAGGTCTCAAATGAGCATTTTTCACCTCTCAGGAGAGCTTCCTTTCCATAATTTGCAATTTCGATAAAAACATCCTGCATTCCCCTATTGGCAAGTGGGGTTTCCCCAGTCTCCTTCAGACTCTGTTTCTGTCCTTTGTTCTGAACTGTCACCTTTGGCCTCTTTTTAAGTGGCCAACTTTATTTTTTTTCTAATTGTACCCATTTTAATAATGAATAAGAGATTAAGCTGAGGAAATTCCAAAAGAGATAGGTTTGGGATAGTTTCTGGATCCCAGTTTTGATAGCTTGATAATGAACAGCAAGCTAATCAGACTGGGACACCCCTGAGCAGAGGCTGAACTCTGATAGCTTGGGAACTACTCATGTTCATGTTTAAAATTATTAGTTTGAACTTTGGTATTCCAGTTCCGCCTAAATCCTGCTATAGATGCTGAAGGCCTTTACCAGGCAGATTTGTTAGATTCATCACTTTTCGTGGAAAACGATTTACAGAATATCATAAATGAACATAATCACTGTATTCACTGGTACCCTACAAGTAAGCCCTCTCTCTGAGTAAAATCCTAGCAGAGCCCACAAAAAAAGTCCTTACCCTTAAATATATAAGGCCAATATGGGAGGTGACTGCTAGCCTTATCTGTGTTAAAATTACAACATTGGTCATGGCCCCACAAGAATTTCAGACCAAGCAAATAGCATGTGTTAGATATTCAGCTACAAACATTGATCTCTTTATAGTGTAAATTTTGTTGTCTAATTATTGGATCATTACTGAGAAAAGACAGGACAGAATATCTGTCAGAAAATGGCTGACAATGCCACAAATAAAGAAGAAAAAGATTCAAGTGGTGTCTAAAAAATCAACAAATAAACAAGAAAGCACAGAACAGCTGTTGTATTACGAACAAAAGAAATGAAGAAAAAGAAGAGGCTTCACTGTAGAAGAGCTTCCTTTTTTGTCCCCCAAAGCAAAAGCATTAGAAATTTGTCACTTCTGCTGGCACACCGGGGTTACAGACTAAAACATTGGTGCTGCAAGTATATATAAGAGAAGATCTAATTGTTAGAAAATTCATGTAAAAATCGTCACAGCAGAAAAATAAGATCAGACATTTTCTGCCAATCTCAGCAAGCTCGCAAAAGAAAGAATTAGATGTCAAGTCACAGTGTGCACAAATTAATCAATAAAACATATTCCTGGTAGTTGTATTAAGATGAAGAAGCAGACAGTTATAGTATGGACAAAGAATAAGCTGCTGGAGAAACAGCATTCTTTTATTCTGAAACTCAAAATTTCAACACTTAATGAATACAAATAGTATTTAAGTACTAGCGATCAGATTGTAATTTCAGAAGATTACACGTGTTTAGCTTTATGTGATTATTCCGCATCTCTTCCACTTGTGATCTAGCAGGCTTTTTCAGTGTTTCCCCCCAAAAACCATGAAACTTAGATATTCAAAGGAATGAAAAACTTACTTAAAGGTAAACATTATTGTGAACTTTTTTTTCATCAGTAATTACATTTCCTTGACATTAGAAAACACCACATTGAAACGTAACATCACAGAACATTAAAAATTACATTTGCTTTATCCATTAAACTGACCTTACCTGCTCTTGTTACTTATTTCAGCAAGAAAACCTACACTTACAATGTTTAGGTTATAATGTGAATTAGAGTCAAAGCACTACTGCACGTCTCTCAAGCTGATGTAAAGCTGGCTGCTCCTGAGCCACACATTAGGGCTTGCTTAGCTTTGTTCAGTAAAGAACAACTATTAAGGTACAACTACTGATGGTGCATTCATCATGCAGTTCCTTGCATTCAGTGAACTCACTAAAGTGCACGTTTTTACCACGTGCACCTGCCAAAGTTCCCTGACTCCAGTTATGTGACACTGGTCAGCACTGCAGAAGGCTAGCGCTCTGCCCATGGGTACAGCAGACAACCAACTGGGCCATCTGCCTCTTATTTTCCACCCATAACTCTGGTGTCTGATCATCTTCCTGAGTTGCATCTGTCAGAATGTTTCACCCCTTCTTTGGGATGAATACTGAAATTTAGCCTTTCAGAGAAGGAAGGTGTTGCAGGAAGGAAATGACCAACATTGCCCCCATCCTTCAGAACCACCACGCTGTGTTAGAGACATTCATTTATCTGAATCTGTCTGTGATGAGACACATTAGCCCTACACAGTTCCCTAAATGCCTGTCATTACGAGAGATTCTCCATAATTCATTTCTGAAGACACTCCGACAAAAATACCGATTGTGCAATCATTAAAAATAACAGTAATTTCTCTGCTTTTTATGGCAGCCATTTGCATCTCCTGTGAATGATCTGTCCTTGATTCAAACCCATAATTTAAGAAGTATCTTAGTTTTGACGTTTTAAATCCAACACAGATCATAAAACCATATAAATTTTCATTAAAGGCATATTGTTAGAAATTGTAGAGTGTAAGGGTGTGGGGAATTTCCTGTTTCCCCCTCAACACTCATTTGCTGATTGCCATCATATGGGGCGGTAATGAAGTGCCAGAATTGCTGCCTTAGAGCAGTGGAATAAAGAAATGGAACACAATTACTGCTCCCCAGCTGAGCAGTGCCAAGCACTCACATTAGGATACCACAGTACTGAAGTTTCCTCAACTGTCTCTGGATGCAAAACAAGAAAAGCTGGGATAAAGAATTAGGACTTTTTTTTTTCTGACAAATATTCCAGTATAAGTACTTACTTGTTTTAATGCTTAATTTTATTCTGAGAAAGTGAAAAATCTCAGCAGAAGGGCAATTACAAGGAGGAAAAATCCACCTCGGTCTTTATACAGACATTGTGTAACTTGCATTACGACCCAGCACAAATAATCATTGATGTTACTGGCTTGAAGCAGCAAATGACTTTAACTTCTTCCACTCAAGACATGGCATTTCATTTTAAAACATATCCACAGGGCATATTGTAACTATATTCTGTTTTAACTACAGTTATTACTTTCCCTGTAGGCATTTGGCAAATGGAAGGCTTAAAAAGGCCCATTTAAGTGATGAAGGATATGCTCAAGAACAGTGGTTTACAACCGAAAATGTGCTGGTTATGAATTAAAATTTGATACTGGCAAACTCTGTCATTAAAATAAAGTCATGTTATCTCCAATTCCCTATTAGCATCCTTGCTAGATGTAGTAGATCACTTTTCCTGCGTTAAAACAAGTTCATGAGCAGCCTAAGGACCAGAAAACTAGAGCAGAAATTAATTTAAAGGCAAAATTACCATTCCCAAGGTGCAATATAAAAGCAGTGCCAGCTGTCAGGGCTCAGCAGCTCAGGGTTCAGTGGTGCTGTGCAGTGCAGGAGTGTGCAGTGCTTTGCACTGCTCAGAAGTAAGCAGGGCTCTTGGCGTGCCCAGGACGGGGGTTCTTGTCTACATGGGATGGATGGCAACGACCCCAGGAGCACTTGGATCTTCTGCTTACCAAAACCAGTGGAAAAGTTGCCATTATATTAAGTGAAGCAAGATAAGAGCTTGATACCATGAACGTCCTCATCATTTCTGTATGCACAACCTTCAATTTTTACTTAATGAGAGAGCAACAAAAGGTAATGGAAAAAAATACCAAAAATAGATCACATAACTTACTTCCACCTCTTCCTCCCAAATTTCAGAAAGCCAGTCTCAGACCAACTGAACTGAAGTGCATTTTTCTACCACATCTGCAGCTACTGCAGGAGTGCTAAGGCTAAGCTGAACTCTCTTCCTCTGTTATGGCAGTTCAAAATGCGATGGGTAGCGAGAAGCTATGTCTAGTCATTGGCAAGGGATTAGGGCAATAGTTAATACCTGATATATTATGTGCTTATATTAAAATAGGAGCTTTCATTCTCTGGGGAAAATGCCTCATTGATACCTCAGCTTTGAAGATTTCTTTCCTAATGAAGCTGCTCACAATCAGCGTCTGCTCTGACACTGCTTCACTCACCTGTGAAATGCAGTTCACTAGGACAAGCCTCACCAGACCAAATTCTTCCATCAGAATTTGTTTGTTATTAGTTTGCCCAGGGAAAGAAAATTCACTGCTATCTCCTATGAAAAGATCACAGTAACAGCCACTATCTTTTAAGCACACATATCCTTTGAGTGAAGGAGATTATCGTGTATCATTTGTGTTAGCACCACACCATCCTTCAGAGTTTAAAAACCTTTGACTCTAAGGCAAAATTCCCTGCTGAGAGTCAAATTTTGGGGCTGCAGTGATGTTCAGGTTAGAAGCCATTTACAACACAGGAACATTTTGCATGGTGAGAAGTGACAGTCTCCAGTATGAAAACTCCTAAAGCTTTAGGAAATATCATGGTATGTCACAGCATGAAGAAATGCTTCTGACGGCTGAGAACCAAAAGATCATCACTGGTGTTTTCAGGGCAGCTCAGCAGCTTCTCTGCTGGTTGCAGATTAGCCATTCATGTGGCAATGGTGAAAAGGCTATGGTAAAAAAAAAAAAAAAAAAAAAAAAAAAAAAAAAAAGGTGCTGACTTCCAATTCCACTGAGCAAAGTCCTGAATCTGTCACGGATCACAAATTCATTGTAAAACAAACATTTAGGACATATGAGAAAGTGGGGAATAACTGGCAAAAAATGATTCTGCAAAAGCTGTAGAGAATTTGCCATCTGTTTTGTTTTCTATCCAGGTACTTCTGGGCTCTGAGCAAGCTTTTGTGTCTTGGAAATTCACCGGTTTTATAGCCTCTGAAAAGTCCTCGTTGCTATGGCAATACCATCCTTTCACAATGAATCCTTCTTGAAGGTAGAGGACATTGGCAAGATTAAATGTTAATTTTTAATTTTTCTTTTTTTTTTTTTTTTTTTTTTTGGNTTTTCTTTTTTTTTTTTTTTTTTTTGGTGCAACAGACTGAAAGGGGAGAATTCCTCACCCCCAAAACATAGCAGTTAGCAGCAGCACCTTCGCTGGAGCAACGTAAATGAAGCAGCTGTGTAGCAGCCGCATTACCATACCCAAAACCTGCCCCATAACCCCCTGACACCCACAGCTGGGCACCACTAGGGCTGCTCTGTGAATGAGCAGCAATGGTCTGAGCACTGCCTTTCACAGAACCACAGAGAGGCTTGGGTTGGAAGGGACCTCAAAGACCCCCAGCCCCTGCCGGGGGCTGGCTGCCACCCCCCAGCTCAGGCTGCCCAGGGCCCACCCAGCCTGGCCCTGAGCCCCCCCAGGGATGGGGCACCCACAGCTGCTCTGGGCCACCTGTGTCAGTGTGAGTAAAGAATTTCTTGCTAATATCTAATCTAAATCTCCCCTCTTTTAGTTTAAAGCCATTGCCCTTTGTCATCTCACTGCATTCTGTGACGAAGTGTCCCTCCCCACCTTTCCTGTAGGCCCCTTTAGGTATTGGAAGGCCGCAGTGATGTCTCCCCAGATCCTTCTCTTCTCCAGGCTGAACACCCCCAGCTCCCTGAGCCTTTCTCTATAGCAGAAGTGCTCCAGCCTCTGAGCATCTTCGTGGTCTCCTCTGGCCCCTCTCCAGCAGCTCCTTGTCCTCCTGTGCTGCGGCCCCAGGCCTGGATGCAGCGCTGCCGGTGAGGCCTAAGGCATCCAGCACTTAGTGCCAGGAGGTCTGGTTTAATGAGACAGACTTGAGAGTGACCCATAATGGTCTGTCCTTCTGACAGCCTGTTAGTGCCATCTTTCTCGAGGTGCTAGGTGAGGAAATGAGGTGTCTGTGGGACCTGGCAACGTCCTTGTCCAGCTCACACAGATGAGGAGGATGCCTTGTTTCTGGCAAATCCCAGCAGGTGGTAGCTGCCTGCAGCTACAGGCAGGTTAATGAAGGCTGAGGAGTGTGTGAAAGGAACTAGACAGCAAATGCTCTTTTTGTGTTGTTTTTTTTTTTTTTTTTTTTTTTTTTAATTATTATTATTCCTCTCTGCCTGCCCACCAAAAAGCCTCCGGCTGAAGCAACCTCACAATGAGCAGCATGACAGAAGGACAGACTCCCATTAGCTTTGTGTTCTGCCCCCACCCAGCCCCTAAATACAATCTGATGGCTGCTGAAATCGCTATCGACCCTGCTTGTGGAGAGTGGAAAATGAGACGAAGCCACCCCTTCAACATTAAGACCTGATCCATCCTTCTGCAACTCAGACGTGTAAAGTGATTTATGACCAAGTTCATTCCTCCCCTAAAATGTACTTCACATCACAAACAGACAGAAAGACTCTTCAGAAAATTAAAGCATAGCTCAGCACAGGCATGGCAAAGTCTTGTCTGTTAACCTGATGAGCTTCTTCAAAGAATAATATTGGATTTCATTCATTTCAAAAGCAAAACATGAAAAAAAAAAAGCAAATTAAAGATAATATACCAATGAGATCCTTTTGTTCTGTAATATATTGGTGCCAGGAGCTGAAAATATCAACTGTTTGACTGTCTTTGATTGCATTTCAGTGTGGGCACTTCAGCTCATAAGGTGATTTTTGAAGTCACTTATGTGCTTTGGCTGTCATTACTGAGAATACTCGTATTTGGAAATCTTCGCCTTATTGATTACATATTTGATTCTAATTTCTGCTTTTGAAGCCTGAATCAACTGCACTTCCAAAGCACCTCTACTGATGTCACTAGCATTAGAGCCAAACTGCTTTATGCCAGTAAATCAGTAGTTTAGGTTATCATAGTATTTTTCCCTCTGAAGTTCCATTCTCATCCTATTCTATTCCTCTGATGCTGACATGTTCACCAGCACACAGAATATGGAATTCATTCATCGCAGTGGGCACCCACTGCCAGTGCTTGTGCCGTGCTGCATCAGGAGGCAGCCTGCAAGGAGACCTTTTACCAGTGACAAACTGCATGGCACTTGGCACTTGCAACTGCTCTGTTTAAATATCTCTGACAGGGACAAATTCTAATAGCTAGTAATCATCTGCCTGAATGGGCAGACTTGCTTCATAGACCCAATGTCTACAAATGCATGATAAAAGCCAGGTTATCCCGTGGCACGTTAATATTTTTGTGAGTTGTAGAACGGGCTATGGTAGGAAGCAGTTTCAAAGCAGCACTAAATATGCCTCCGAATTTTCACTCCAAGTGACTGTACTTGTTTAAGGTTGCATCAGAATTATAAAAAATAATTAAAATAAACTTTTTACCTTTCTAAGTTTTGAGATTAAAATAGTCCTGCTTTCAAAAAGAATGAATTCACCTTTTCCATATAAGTCGCACGCATTTTAAAAATGTTAACCAAAAACTGTAGCATTGCCTTTTGACATCATTCCTTAATCTTTCAGCATCCATCTTTCCTCTCCAGAACAAGATAGTTGAAAATGCATACTAAGGAAGGCTGAGAAGAGAATGGAGCCGCAGCCAGTTCCTGACAGAGGACCAGAATATGACACCACAAAACCTCTCATGATGCGGTGAGTGCCTCTCTCCCCAGCAATTCCCATAACAAACCCAGCGCTGACATCCCTCCACCAGCAGTGCTTCAGCTGGGGGAAAATGCACAGCACCATGCACATCCCTGCCACGCAGCTGGGAACCTCAGCTAAGGATTTGGTTTTGCCTGGACTAAAAAGAGGTCTCTGGTGTGGGATTCTGGTCCTGTGTCATTCCAAAGCTGGTTCAAGGTCCTTGTGGCAGGGGCAGGGCTGCTCTCCAGGGCAGGGGCGCTGCAATGACAGTGAAGGCAGCGCCTTGCTATTAAGCACTTGTCATTACAGCACAGTTTATTGCAGCTTTTTCCCCTCTGCGTGATTGAAGCAAATTAAATTATTGAAACCAGAAAAGTGACTTATCTTCAAATACATTTGTCTGAGAAAATTAGATAAAACAGTACTGACTTTGCTGAAGTTTTACTGCTCAGTGCCTATAGCTCATGTGTAATCCCAATGAGAAGGAACTTGTCTGTATCTTTTGGGTGTGTTATCTCTGACCTGGAACAGGACTTTGTATATATGAGCCTCTACTGTGACTTTCTGTACCTGAACGGGAGTCAGATTTAATCACGCAAAAATCCATAGAAGTGAAGGTTAAAATTCATATTTATGGCTTTCTTACCAAGTATCACTTGGCTTCAGGTAACATATCTCTTTAAATGCTCCTCTCACTGACACAGTGAAAATTGTCTCACAACTTAAAAGAGAAGGTGGCTTCCCTTTGGAGAACCGGGTCTGATGACTGACTTGCTCCCCTGATTTGAAAAGCAAGTGCTCTATACACAATTGGTGCATCATTCTTCCATACATGACAATACCAACTCTGTACGTTATTTTAATTCTTGTACGATATTCTGATGCAGGCAGAGAGTGGCTGTCCTGTTAAATGTGAACCTGGGTTTTCTGTTGTGTAGCACTTCCATCCAGAATTTTTCAGCCAACATGACTAAATTTGTTGGTATAAATCTGACCTTAAGTGACACCTCAAGGATAAGAAATTTTTCACTGAAACTTGAGAGCCCAAGTTAAACTTTCCTTTATAAATGCTTGTACCAGATATCAACTTAGAAGTGCATTTCAAAGGGATCGCCCACCCACCCTTTCCTCCATTCAAAGAACTGCCACTGCATATTTACTTTTTTTTATGGGAATCTTATTTTTCACTGGACAGGCACTATACAAAGAAATAGTGTCTCTCTCATGTGTTAGCCTAGAGTATAAACTTCAATCTTGTCAGGGAGCTGAAGGCATGGGTTTTAAAAGCATCTCACTTATGCTCTTTTGAGAATCCCATCCCAAGCCCATAATTCTGTTTATCACCTGCTTGGTCCTAAAGGCATCATCTGAAAAGGAATAAAACCAATGGCACTCTTCCCATTTACTTTAATGGGCTTTGGATCAATGCCCAAACATGTCAAGTTCCTGAGATAAATATACATTTAATTCAGTCAAGTTTTCCAAAACAGCTTCAGCTGAGATCAATAGGAAACTTACTGGTCTGCAGGGAGAGCAGAGATTAAGCCTCTGCTAACCGCACTGCTCTACTGCTGAAAGCTTAAGCGGAAGAAACATGGATTTAGGCAGTGATAATACTAAACACCATTTAAAATATTTAGCTTTCCTGTGTTAATAGCTGTCACTGACCACTCTTGCTAACACTTAAGCTGTCTCATGTGAATAAACATCACTAATACATTAACTGTCCCCGAAAGCAGTTTAAAGGATTAACATGTGCGACAACCTGGAGAACACCATCACACCTCCCTGCCATTCAGAGCTGTGTTATGTTTTAAAATAGGATTTCCTTGAAAAAGAAGCACTAAAACAAGGACATAGCAATGCTTATTGTGAAAACCAGTGTGATCGAAGCACCAAGGCCCCTTCTGCCCCTTCCCATAGCAAAAGAAATCAGAAGCAATTTCTGTAATCGTCCCTCGTCAGCACAGCAGCAGCAGTTCAACTCAGGGCTTTTTAGTGCAAATTAAGAATTTTTTTTCTGCAAAGGTAGAAAAATTTCGTAATCTATCACTAGCTGAACAGGTGTACGTGAACAAATGTCATTAGCCTAAGAGCAATCTAATCTAGAACAGAGAAATATTGAGACTTTAAAAGCACTAGAAAGATACGATAGAACTCCTCCAAAGCTTTTAATCCGTACGAGTTTGAGATAAGGCTGTTCTGACTTGTGCAAGTCATCACAAGGGTGTTTCAACTCAGCAACACGTTATCCAGTCTATGCACGCTGTATCCATACCAGCCATATTATTTGTGGACATTTTACAAGCCTTCATTGTCACTCATCCTTTGCCAAATTCAAGCTTGTTCAAACTTTAAAGAAAGAGACCATAAATAATGTTATAGAAATTTCTGACATCAACCAAGAAGGTTTTTCTGTAGGTAAAAGTGGTGCTAGCTTATAGCCCAACACGTGGTGATCTCCTAGGACTAGAAGCAGGTGTTGTGGGGAGGTAGGAATCTTCTTTGTTCAAGGGCATAAGGATTTCAAGCCAGGAGGACAGAAATGATCAAACCTAAGCCACTGGTGCAGCAGAACCACCGCCCGTTTGCACCCCAGACCCGCTTGGCTCTGCTCGGGGCAGACGTGCAGCAACCGCACTCCAGTTCTGGCAGGCAGGAAAGGGCATCACTACAGCAGATCAATTTTTAAAAATTGGCCTCTGCTTGAAACTCCTCAGGTCTGAAATTGAGTCTAACTGATAGAAAATGTTTTGTGTGCACATCAGGCAGCCAAAAGGGAAAGCACCCTCTGCTCCCGCCATGCTGGCAGATGCATCTTGCTGTCACCTGCCACAACAATCCATTCTGCACCTGTCTGCTTCCACCCTGTGTTTAGGATCCTGTTGATCTTTGCCATGCCATTTACAAAGCTGCCTAAACACTTCTGCATGTATACAAACTGCTTGTTTCGTTTCACTCTTCCATTTGATTACTTCAATTATCTACCTTAGAATTACGGTTTCTCACAGCAAGGATAATTTTTGCCTGCTTAGAAAGCATCAGGCATCTAGTGTGTGTGTAGCTGAGGTCCTATAGACGTTAAGGCACTATTACAGGAGAGAGCTAAAAAATCATAAGAAAACCCATAAGCATGAGAACAGATCTGGAAAAGAAAAGAAAAGAAAAGAAAAGAAAAGAAAAGAAAAGAAAAGAAAAGAAAAGAAAAGAAAAGAAAAGAAAAGAAAAGAAAAGAAAAGAAAAGAAAAGAAAAGAAAAGAAAAGAAAAGAAAAGAAAAGAAAAGAAGAAAAGAAAAGAAAAGAAAAGAAAAGAAAAGAAAAGAAAAGAAAAGAAAAGAAAAGAAAACTAACAAAAGAAACCAAGCAAACAAAACCAATAATTTATAATTTTTATTTTCAAGTCTTTGGTTGAATTTCTTAAATTTCCTCAGCATGGTTTGCTTTATGAAGTTGTTCTCTGATTTTTATTTTTATGCCACTGGGTAATAAAATGGCTCTGAGTCAATGAGCCCATATTAACCAGTTCCATGTTACAATGCAACTGTGTTCTTGTAGGAGGAGGTTTTATTTATGTTGAAGTTTACGTGATACTGGGAAGAAAAAAAAAAAAAAAAAAAAGACTTTNNAAAAAAAAAAAAAAGACTTTGTAAACAGTTTTCACTCAAGACTTTTTCTTCAAACATATCTAAACTTGAATAGTCCTACTGAATTCAGTATCTTAAATCTTTGCAAGATTTGGTCTGGAAAATTACACATGCAAATTAGTCAACAGCAGGTTATTTTACAAATTGACTTAAACTTGAGGATAAGCCAAAGACTAAAGTTATTTCAGTAAGATACGTAGATTGGTTTGAATAAAGCCCATTTTCTAGTGAGAAAATATTTTGCAGTAGAAATGATAAGGACAAAGAGTCCAGCATACACTGAAGAGAGCAGCATTTCCTGACCAGAAGCTGCATCTGAGGTCAAAAACCAGCTAGTTGTTTTTCTCCTATAATCCAGCCTTGTTCTGTGGTGAACAGCAAAGCTCCTGGGGGAGAAAGAATTAGGGCTTGAGCTTTCAGAAAAAGTACCTCTTAAAACACTTTGTTCAGTTTAGCCAAGCACTTGAATAGTCAATTACTTTCCCCACATTTATCCAGACCAGGTATTATGCTAGAAAATGTAGGAAATTAGGTTGCCTACAGAGAATTCATGCCCTTCAGATTCTAAATGGAGATTTGGGTAAAAACAGTGTCAGAATACTGATACCTTCATACCCAGAACAAATACAAAATATTTTCCCATTTTTTAATCCAAAAGGGAAAGAGCTGTGCTTGCTGTGATTGATGTTTTGACACCAGCTAATCCAATCAAGCAGTGAGTTCAGCTGCTAACTGCCATTTGCATACACCTTCACAGGTACAAAGGAACATCTGCTGGAGCAGGAGGTAAAGTTTGGGGTCACTACTCATTTAATCTCAATTAATGACGATCACATACTTAGCAAGAAAATCCCTGTAACACAGTATTTTTCTGGTGACTCATGCATGTGTTTCCTTCTTTAGGGTCAGAACAGGAACCTCCTGCAGAAGACCCTGCAGATGGAAAAGGAGAAATAACAGCACTGGACCCAAACAATTTAGAAATCATTTCAAATCAAATTTCAAATCAAATCTGGATTTGGTTGCTCTCAGTTTAAAAACACTCCAAGGACATCCAAATGCCTTCAGCTGCACTTCAGTAAGAAAAATGATCCAAAACAGTAATAAATAAATAAATAAATAAAAATGACCTCATTGATCTCAGTTCCTTCAGTGAAGCACACAGAAGTCAGAGCTGGGCTCTCAGCCCTAGGAGCCTCATAAGGGTGAGGTCCCAGGTAATGTTGCCTCTAAGGAAAAAGGGACTGCACTGTAAAAAGTAATAACATCAGGTAGCAAAGGCAATTTCTCTCTGTATATGGCATTTTTTATACACATCTCCCTTTGTAAGAAAAGGTTTATTTTTCTTCCAGACTTCTGTCTTCTTACTTCTTTTTATCTTGCCATCAGCTGCACATGGCTCACAGAGTTGCCTTACCTTTTGTTCGCAGTTGTGAATTTCTTCTGGGAACAGGCTCTTCTCATCAAATACAGCTTTCAAGGCAACAAAACAAGACTGGATCCCACATCAAAATCAGTTATACATTTGGTGAGGTGTGCTGAGAAAATCAGGCTGTGGGAAGGGGAAGAAATAAAAGCAGCAGACCTGAAGCAGTGTAATTCAGAAAAACAACACCGAAATTTCTACTTGCAGTTCTGCTGGCAGGTTGAGCTTTTCGGTACTTTTCTCCCAGTAGGGAAACAAGGCTCGGTCAGTCCTGAGGACTGCACTGTGTCCATTTGTCTCTTGCAGTGAGTTCAGGCCAGGTCTAATAAATCTGAAGAGAATCTCAGGGATAACTTAATTCCTACAGCACAGGGATGCCCCCATCACTGCAGAGCCCTCAGACAGGGCCAGCGCCTGGCTGCGCACTGAGCTCAAACCCAGACAGAGATCCCCAGACGTGGCTTCGCTGGTGCATTTGTAATTGCACATTTTATTTCATTTCTGCCCCACTTCAGTCTGTGTATTAAAATTCAGTCGGGAATCCTGAAACGATCCAAGGAAGAGGCTCCATCCCTGTACACGCTGCCCTTACCCAAACCAAAGTGGAGTAAACTCCACTTTTTGCTGTCTCACAGAGGCAGTGAAATCCTCACTTTTAAATTTATTATAATTTCTCTCCTGCCACTAAGGACTCCTAAAAAATCTAATAATCCTCTATCGAAACAAGCACATTAAAACTGTGCATTGATTGCCTGCATGACTGAGCAGGTTTACCCTGCAACCCTGTGTTTCCGTGTGTACAGCCGGCTGATCATCATGGACCCCTGCAGTCCTGGATTAAGGATGAGGCTCCTTCTTATGTGCACATTTCCCTCCCCCTAAAGTCAGACTGGTTCGTGAAAAATAATTAAATGACAGTCACTGAGCTGTTACTATGACACCTGATGGAACCTCGTCTGAGTCGTGCAGGCTGGAAGTCTGAGGAATTAACTCGTTAGGAATTTCATACGTGTCTGTTGTTAAGATGATGAGCATTAGCTCATCAGATCAGAGATGAGCTGCAGAGATCAAACCTGAGGCAGCCATTTAAGCTGAAAGTTTATTTGTGTCTAACAAGCTATGAATCCAGTATGCAAAGACTTGAGTTTTATTCCCAAATGGCTGTTAGCAGTGTGGAGACCATAACAAAAGTAAGAATAATCAAAGGTACACAGTACTCCCTGAGCCCTGCTCGTTAGTGTGTAGGCAGGAAACTGTACCCTTCATGCAGAGCAGGATGCCAAGAAGCAAAAAATTCAAGACAAGTTCTGTCTAACTGGGGAATCTCACCTTACAGCTATAATTACAGGTACTTAGCTCTTGGGAAAGCTACAGGAGTTTATCTGTTGATTTCAGTAAGCCTAGGATGAAACTCTCACTGATTTACGGGATTAGAATTTTGAAGGTGAAAGCTGCATTTCAGGCTCCAGTTAATTAAAATGTATGTTAAACGCTGGGGAAAAAAAAAAAAAAAAAAAAAAAGTAAGGAAAAAAAAAAGAAAGCTAATTAATATATTACCAAGGTTTAATACTGAAGTGCTATATTTCAGATACAAAAAAGCAGTTTAAACATGTACTTCAATGTGAACACTTTCAACCAGGAATTGTTGCAAAGTTAGCTGCAAAAAGAATCTGCTGTAGGTGCATTGATCCCCTGACCCAAAAGGCAGCTGAGCGCTGCTCTTGGCTTAAAGGGCAGACGGCTCAATGCCTGGACAACAAATTAGTTTAGAGAGCATTCTAAACTAACCTCTACAGCACAGCCATCGCAGGAAAAATCTCTCAATGAGCAGCGTGCTAGAGGGTGTCTCACTGTGCGAAACCACACGTACAGCTCCTTAGGGTGTCCTGGAGCCCGTGGTAGGGCTGTGGCCACAGCACGTTAAAATCACACGGTGACACAAACGGGACCAACCTGCCAGATCTGCATCAAAAGTCCGGGTCCATGTGCTAGCTGTTTCCCTATACTGTGGTCAATGAGAAACCAATTCAATTTAGACAGAAAATGTGGGTTTCCTAGTCTCTGTGCTTATTTAGTTCGGTAAGGCTGGAGATATTCACACACAGCAATTAACACCCCCTTCAAATTTTGCTATTAAAATTGCACTGCCCACACTGTTTTTACAGCATTATCTCTCACTTCTCACTCATTTTGATCCACTCACCGTAACATAAGCGTAAGACTTATTTTTCTTCTGCAGGTCAAGGATGATTTTTGAATAGTTAAAGCCAAGATAACTGGGAGGCCGTGGAACATTCTAAACACTGTGTTTTACAACCTGCCTTTCACAGGCAGAGGAAGGAGAGGTGGGGAGAGAGAGACTCTCAGCGAGGAGAGCGCTAATTAAATCCTTACTGAGAAGTAACATCCCTTGGTCAGATGAAAACAGGCACCTGATGAAAAACTGAAAGCTCGTCTGACAATTAATTGAGCTTCAAAGTATTTAAAGATTGTACATTCGGCCTTGCTGAGTCAGCTGCAAAATGCCTAACACAATCAGGTTCTTCCACCTCATTTCTTTCCATAAGCTGAGCTATTGACCTCTGCCATCCATCTCATCGAAAGCTGATAGTATCTCACAGAAGGGCACCAGACACTGACCTTCAAGTAGCTGATATTAGTATCTATAAGTCATTATGCATGGAGTGTTATAATGCACACGGTTGTAAGCGTTGTATATTCTTCATAGCATAGTCAGGTTGTTCAGCAATTATGTTTCAATAGGAGGTTTTGTAAAGAATATGGAGAGACTGCAAAACAACTTGCAAAGCCATCAGAATGTCTCACCAAGGATGCAAAGACACTAACAAATGCCCAAATCAGCTACTTTAATGAATCAAATTACGCAGTTCTACAAACCTTGCCAAGAGCCACCTTGACTTGAGCAGAAGAAAGGGTTCTCTGAACAAACACGGCACCTAGGTAGCAAATATCTGAGATGGATATTGCTGACATTTCATCGGGACTTGGCTTATTTAATAGGAACAGATGAAGCAGAATGCTGTGATACTGTTGTCTGAAGGTCCTTGGTAAAGATTGAGTACAGAAGTAATTGTCTTCCAGCCTCCCTTTTAGTACTATATTTACTTTCAAAACATTTCCATCTTTGTTTCATCAAATTTTTCTCTTTAATGAGACAATTAAGACATCATCAGGCATTAACGCATGCAGCGTTGGTCAGGGAAAAGAGGAATTATCTGATACCGCTGAGTTTGGACTGCAGCTGCATGACAGCAAGAATTACGTCTCAAGTTTGTCGAAGCAGCCGCTTGCCCACCTATCATTCTGCTGTCTTCAGCTGTTTGACAGCTGAATGAAGCTTATGTTTCCCAAAGGGATGGAGGGAAGCCTATCATCTTATTAGACATACTCCCGCAGAAATCATCCAGTAAAATATACAAATTTTCTCTCTTACTCTTGGATGCATTCTTTAAAAATCTGCTTGCAAATCAAAATTATTTTCTTCTGTCATGAATTTTGAAATCAGGATTTCAGATTATTTTTTTCAATTAACCTGTAAAGCCCAATCCTGTGCCTGATGAGAGAAATTCTGATTTTCCAATCAAATTTGGTGGGTCATGGAACGTGCCCATGCAAAGAAAGAAGTGGCTGAGATAGGATTATACATCTTACTTCTTACTTGAAGCCTCAGATCAGCAGCTGAGCAATAAATCTTGGAGTTCTCTATTACCTTCATCTCATTTTAGCACAGATGGTAAAAGCTAGTGACCTTTATTTTTTGCCTTTCTCTGCTGAGAGCTGGAGTAATGAGAATATAATGAAGGTCTACTTATTTTCCAATAGCCTGGAAAGATTCAGGTTTTCAGAGCACCTCTCCTCTGTCTTTTCCCTAAAGTGTTTCTCAGGGAGAAGAACAAAGTCAGGCCTGTTTGTGCCATCAATCTCCTTGAGGGCTCCAATATTCAAGGCCCTAAACACACCTTAACACTCCAGGTTTACCGAAAAACTAAATGCAATTGTGCTTCTGTGATAAGTTGACTTTTCTCATCTCATTTTCATAATACTGCTGTGCAAAGCAGACAATATAGTTAGAGGCTAGAAGTGTTTGGGACCTCAAAACGGATGTATAGAATAAAACCATGATTATTTTTTAGTCCCTGAGAAATAGTTAATTCTTTACTGTCTTTTAGGGGAAATATCTTCACCTTTCTTTCCTAAAAACAATTTTCACTTCAGTTGATAAGCCAAAACTCTGCCTGCTATAGGTGGGATCCTTTCTAAATGAGATGAACACAGATACTCTGACAGTAGTACAAGTGGGCCAGTCTCCTGAAGATAACTAATACTGTTAATTACTACTGAGCTTTGTGAAAACAAGCCTGCATGGACAAACTTTAGGTGCTGCGTTTCATTTGTTTCAGAAGGAAAATAAATATGTTGGTGCCATTAGAAACAACCACTGTAAGAATCAGCTGAGGATCGGTTTGAGCCCATATTGAAAGCAAAAAATGCCTGAGGCATGACTGCAACTGTACAATCCGCAGTCACTCATGGAATCCTCAGCCAAGGCGAATGCAAGCATCTCCCCCAAGGTCAGCCTCACAGGAGGAATCTGTAAGTACTGATCTGAGGAGCAGCCACCCACCATTGCCTGCCCACGCCAACATTTGGAAGTTGTGCACGCTGCTGCCTTCAACAAGCTCCTCAGCTGTAGAACAGGGGGACTCATTTCATCATGAAATGTGTCTTTTGGGGGAAATATTTATGTATATACCTAAATACAGCATGAAGCAGACCTTCAGGAAGGTTAGAATAAAGGTTTTACTGCCTGCCAGCTGAGTGGTAAGCTCTAAGCACAGCCACAAGAACACTGAATTAGGGCTCTGCTCTCAGGCAGAGACCTCTTATAACATGGCTGAAGAAAGAGCTTTGAAACTCTGTGCTTTGGTAGGGAGGCTCTTATTATCAAGTCAGAAAATAAAAAATTAAACCAAACCCAGAATATTCTGTACTTAGACATGCACGTAACTAGGAAATTATGTCAAAATAGTTGTTTACCACACCACAATCCCATGTTGTATCTACAAGTTTCTTTACTCTCATTTTTTCCAGAAAAATAAAAGACTCTTTGGCTAAGGTGTGAATTCAAAATCCAAGGGGATGTTTGTGCTCTATCCTTATCCCAGGATGGACACCCCTTTCGGAAACAGCTGCTGCTATATGGTGAAGTGATGTGACACACATATGTCTGCAAGTCTGCAGCTTCTCTTTCAAAGAGCAAAAGCAACAGATGTAGACGGAGCAATTCATGATCAGATTAAAAGCTCTTTAAATCCAAGAGAAAGGCTCTTGGCAATTTTGGAGCGCTGCAGACCAGGCCAACAGCCATTTGCAAATCACATGTGAAATGACCCCTCATTGTGCAAATACGAGCTAGATGTTTAGCAAGTGAGCCAGAAATTCAACTTATGTAAGGCCCCAGATCATCTTTTTTTAATGAAATGTTTATTATGTAAAAGTTAGTAAACCAGTCTAGAGGTTTATACATTGCCATAAATGTCTCCAAAAGGGAGAGCGTACCCTAAGAAGTGCCTCACATCGCTGCAGAATGGAAACTAGGACATGCTGATGTGATCCCAAAGCAACTTTTATTAAAAGCACTATTTCTGAGGAATCTGGCTCTAACAAAAGAAAGAATCCCTCACAAGGCCACTTTCTAGTAAAATATTTACAATTACACCCAAAAGCCAACTTCTTTTTCATGTGCTTGTAAAAAATGTACCAGAAGTGGAACAACTCGATCTATTTATCTTGAGGCACTTCTAAAACTCACACCAAAAACCTCTGCCTTTCCCTCCCCACAGACGTTTTTCTGAGGCAACTGCTTTGCTATTAAGGTGGAAGAAGGGGCTTGCACCACTCCGCCTTAGAGATAACTCTTGGGAATAGGCAAAATTCCTCAGAAAATAGCAATTCCTCCAAAAAACTTATTTATTTAGCAATTTGCTGTTTTCCTATTGGAATATTAAAAACTGTGAGTTTTTGGGCTCCATTCAGATCTCACTTGTAGCTGCTTTATGGAGTGAAATCTGGGGGAAAGCTCTGAAATTAGAGTCTAGACCTGAAGTATAATAAAAGTTTTGCACTCAGATAGTGGTCTTTTTTTATCTACTGTCCAGTCTTCAACAAATACTTTAATCTATATATAAAGAACTCCAAATACAAAAGTATTGTTAAGATTAAACATATGAATGTTGTTTAAGAATTATTTTAATGCTGTGTTTCAATATTTTATGTTCAGAAAATTTCATGCAAGGAACTATTTTAGTACATTTTGCTCTGCTTGTTCAGTCCGTGCTACAGAAAGATATTGAAGAATGAAATGCTTAAGAGCAGAGCAAAGTGATAAAGATTCAAGCATCTTATTGTCAGCAGGTCCAAACATTATCTTTCATAATAGCTTCTAACAAGCCACACATCATTTTCGAGAAGCAGTCCATATATACACTAATAAAACAACATACTCTGCATTAGGCAGCCGTGTCATCCCCTTTCCATTTGAAGGAGACCCTTTCTAGCACACAGACAAGGAGCACTCAACACCTGACATGTAGGCGGTGCTGGGAACTTCCATGGGCATGAATCCATGTTGCTAAGTGGAGGATGGGGAAAGTAAAGCATGAAAATTTTGAAGAATTTATTTAAAGTTTAAATTTTGTTAGGTTAACCTGCAAATGCTTTAAATTGACTCCAATCTGAACGTTTTAGCATAAAATACTGAACTCTTCCAATGTGATCCAAAAATTGAATCTTTTGACTTTTTACCGAAATTTGACACAATAGATCAAAGCGTACCACTGCAGTACCCCAAGGAAAAAGTCAGTCTTTATCCTCCATGCCGAGATGAGGAGATCCCTCTTCAAGAAAAGGGGTGTTTTTCTCTCTGTCTTTATCCTCTTCTGCCTTTCTACTTGTTCATTTTTGGACAACGTTCTTCCTTTAGAAGGCAAGAATATTTTCAATTTGCTGATTTTCTTCTAAAAGCATCATGCACAAGAGTTTCTTGAAGCTTGAATAATTTCTTATAGTTGTCATATAATATAGGCAGGCTCTCATGTATATAAAGACAAATATATCAGTTGTCATATTTTTCCTGAAAGAAAAAAGACAAAGAAAGCAAGCACATGTCTCCCCTGAGACATCCGCAGAGCTATAGCATTCATTTCTGCCTTGCCAGTTTTTAAAACTGTTGTTTTTAAAAGTCACAATAGCTACCGTACCACAGCAACTTCTTTTTTTTTTTTTCTTTTAATATTTCATATTTCTAACCAAGTGCTGTCTAAAGATTGAAAAGTCATTCCTAAAATATTCCAGCCTTCCCCAGAAGTGCTAATACAGCTGAGCAGAGAGACCCTGAACATTTCTCCAGCAATACAGAAGGGGATGTGAAGAACAACTGGTAAGGAAGTCACTAACTGGGAAGACACGAAGCAACCAGGCCACATCACTGCTGTTTAACAGCAATCTGATGCATGCTCCCCACATTGCCCAAAAAAGGCTGTTGAAGCAGTCTCTACTGTGCATGAACTCGTTGTTCCAGACACTTTTTAAATATTGAGAGTTGCAAAGCTGCAGATAAATCCCATCCACATTGGTACATATTACAAGTTAGTTGCTAGAAACATTCATTTCCCAAAGCAATGCAAAATACAGAAGAGTTATAGAACTAAAAATGTTCTACCAGAAAGTTAACCTTTATTTTCTATTCATGAATACTGCGATCCAAAGTAAATCTGTGTAAAGAGTTTTCTTTATAGGAGTGAAAATAACTGGTGAAATCAAATTTAATTTATAGATGCAGAAAAAGAAATCAATACTCCCTTGAAGAGATTTATTCAACCATAATGAATAAATCCACAGCTTTTCTATTCCTTCTGTAGACATACAACGCAGATTCAAAGAATGTCCAGTCAAAGTGACAGAGAATGCATTTTACATTCTCAAGTCAGAAAACTGCTGAAGGTACCAGTACAAAAACGAAATATGTCTCCATCTATCCCACACAACCTCACTGACTTTAGAGCGTCTCATGGGCTGTAAATCGGTACTTATTGTGATTCTGTGTTTGTTGCCAGACTTTGTTTAGACCGTTTGTATTCCCTGTCAGTATCAGTTATGGTCAAATCATTTCATGTAAAAGTGAATTGGATCTGTAACAAGAGCTAACACTTCATTGTTTGAAAAAATATTCCAAAATGCAATTAAGAACCCCAAGGTCTCTAATTGAACCATTCTTTTTGAAAGGAGAAAGTTAAAGATTGCTACTTACTTAATAAATTAGTGCCATTAATAATCCTCTTTTCCCCAAAATTCATTTCATTCTTTACGGATAAATTGAGCCAAGACAGTGTACAGAAAATACTTTAAAGCACCTGTCAATGAAATAGTCCTTCCACTGTCTAGAAAGAAAAGGCTCGTAATATCTTGTTGAAATTGGTGTCAGTCATTAAAATCACCGGTAGGCACTGCGTGCCCTCCAGCAGACGTTCTCTAAGCAGAACCACATTGCTGGCATAGAGATTGAGAAACTACAAGAGACATTCCCAGTTGTTATCAAGAAGTTTATGGCTTGTAAATAGGCATTGCAGAAACTCACAGCTAATTTTTCCATTTTTGTACTTATCTGCTTTATGAATCTCAATCTCTTTTGAAGAGAATTTGCACATTTATGCAATTTTATAAGAAGAGCTAAATTCCGCCATCCTTCATCATGATAAAGAGAATCATATCCTGGAGATTAATCACTGAGTTTCAGTGGAACCATTCATTGACTAACGATCAAACCCAACAAACAAGGCGGCAGATGGTGGCCGTATGAGATTTCTAGTGTCTTCTTTAATGAGCACCAAACACAGGCTCTACCTCATTTGCACATCCCAGCCACTACATCAAGGAGTTGTCTGCACACAAGCAGCTGTCTGAAGGGGAAAAGTGTTACCTAATCACGGGGCCAGATCCTCAGCTGACACGAAGTGGCCTCGCTCCTTTTACATCAGCGGAGACGGAGACTACCACCGATGGGCTGGGCTGGTGGCTCCTGGAGGGTGGCTGTGGGATGTTCTCCAGGAGCCCAGCACTGCACCAGCCCTGGTGTCCCACTTCCCACAGCAGCCTTACACCAGCTTACTTGGGAAAACAGCAGCAGGTGAAGAATAGACCTCTAAAAGCTCAATATGCTCATCGTTCCTCTGGCATGTCGGTGACATTTACAGTACGATAAGTCTTCCTCGTCTAAAATATTTGGCTCCGTAGAAGCAGTCAAGCAGACATGCATCATAGCTGGCGTGCACACACAGCAGATCACTAATTTATTCCTTACAGCCCTCCTGGGTGCTGTATGCACGGAGACAACTGCATTCCTGGAAACGGACATAAATATCTGTATTTATTTTCCCATCATATTCACTGGGGAGTCAGGGGAGAGGGAGCCAAAATAAGAAACAGAGAGAAAAGGGCTTGACAAACACTCTCAGTACACTTCCTTCAGTGGAGCATTCTGTGTTATTTGCCCTGTACTGTTCTACTGTTGAGAGTGGGCCATAATTGTGGATTTCCATCTGGCATGAGGATTATTCTATATTAGTGTATATATAGTGTGCAAAGACTGTCAAACCAATGAAATGTTCAGGTTTTGAACAGTCCCCAGGGTAGGGCTCTGTAAGGCTCGGTTTTGTGAGCAGTTAATGTTATTTATAGGCTAGGACTAAATGAGGCAGAAATTAAGGGGATTCTCCTCACTGGAAGTGATGGTGTGAAAATGCTGACATAGGTCTGTGACAGCAGGCAGAAGCAACAGCCTTGAGAATATACTGAGAGAGGGGAGGTGAATAAAGCGAGCAGCACCTCAAGGCTGCTTTTTGTTACTCTGACAGGACAAAGATGTAAATAATCCCCCAGTCTGCACTCAATCACCAGTAATTTAGTAGCACCCAAGATGTTACACACACAGGAGAATACAGAACGTCACCTCCAGTTCGCAGCACAGTCACTCAGGTAAGTGGAGTTTTTGTCTGGTTTGGATTGTAGGGGCTTTGGAGGAGAGAAGCAAAGTTTAAGGCAGGCGTTTTCTGTATTGCTGTTCCAGATAACTTCCACCATAGCTCCCTGGAATAAACTGACACTGACTTTAAACGTATCTGTCAGTCTTAAGCCAAACCTCTAGCACAAAAAGGATTTCTGAACAAAACTAGTACATGCACGAGCTATATGAAAGTTCACCTTAAAAATATTAAGAGAACTTGCATCCTGATATGGGTGCAAGGCTGGTCACTGCAGAAGAAACAGGGAAAAGGGCTTTTTGTAAAGATTAGCACATAGAAATATTGATGGAGGTTTTCTAAAGAAGTGACAAGTGGGACCTACTGGGAGTGGGGCTGCTCTGCAGATCCCCAGCAGCCCCAGCTTCCCTGCTGCTTTTCTCCTGTCCCTGGAAGGGGAAAGGTTTCATTTCAGGTTCCTATCTCACAAGAAGACAAGTGTCTTACGGTCAGCGTGGGACAAAGCTTCCCTCAGTGCCTGGGTAATTGCTGGTTCTATTAGCAAAAACTTGTGATTTCAGTATTAAAGAGCATCTAAATTAAAGGGTCAGATGCTTTACCTGCTCTCTCTGCCTCAACGAGCAGCAGAGGAACACACACCAACTAAGCCAGTAAATTATTTAAGCAGCTAAAAGCATACAGGTTCAAAATGAAATCAATGAGAATAAAGATTACATACAGCAGCATGTTTGAAATATTATTTTTTATAGCGCACATTTTACTTTTGTGCATGATGAGCTACAGAGAAAATGTTATTTTGATGCCTATACAATGATATAACCTAACTGTCCTTTCAGTCACTCTATTGTAAATCGCACACATCCATGCATACTCTGGGGGAAAAAAAAAAAAAAAAAAAAACTCTNCCTGTGTGCTAATGGTGGCACTCTGAGTGACCTATGGGCAGGAACCCTTCTGCTGCCTGTGACCAGAGCACGTGGCAGTGAAGTGCAGCACGGGGGTGCAGTACCGAGAGCCCCCTCCCTTCCCTTCCTCTGACTGCACAGAAATTGCTTCGTGTTGTTCAGGTGGAAGACTGCAATTACCCTCGTAAAAGATGCACACATAAACAAGGCACAGAGAAATTAATCTAGTCACATCTATCTTACTGCTACAGAGAAGTGTTTTGTCAGTAATGTCTTTAACATGATTATTATTTGTAATAGGCTAAACTGAATTTTGAAGTGAATTGCCATGAAAAAGCTGTCTGCTGATGAATCCAAGGATTCAGTGATGCTACAAATGCTGCTTCTCAAACAACTCTGAGCACTGCGTTTGCCTTCCAGCAGTAACCACCTAACACAATGCATGCTCTTACCAGTGGACACATCAGTGGTATTCTTAATACCTTGGCTACAGTGACCCAACCACATGTACTCCCATGGGAGTATGCCATAACGTTACCTGCAAGGTGCAGTGACATCCCAGCCTGGTGACATTCCGATCCACAGGGCGGGTTTGCAGATCTGAGCGCCCGCCAAGCGCCGTCAATGCTTCCCAAGGAGCGCTGCAGGTGCCTGCACTGGCCCAGTTCTGTGAACGCCAAGGACATTTCAGTAACGCCCTTCATTGACGAAATTCTTCACATTTCTGTATGTCTGTTGATTGGAAGAGGACAAGCTGAGTCAGATAGCAAAATTTATAGATCCCCATGGAATCCCAACAGCAACATCGTATCAAGGTGGACATGGCAAAGTTAATATCAGAGAAAAAAGGCAGCTGACAGGCAGCCCTGTCCACGGCAGGGGGGTTGGAACTAGATGATCTTTGAGGCCCCTTCCAACCCAAGCCGTTCTGTGATTCTGTGACATTGTACCCACGGTACATGTACCTGTGGGGAGGTACTATGTGCCCTTGACAGTAAGGGCACTAGTCACCATTTCCAGCACATTGGCTGTGTTTGTGGCCATAACTGAGTATTTTTCCTGATGATTTTATACCCTAAAAGGTACAGAAGGACAATATTTGTCCTGAAAGTTTTGAAAACAAAAAGATATAAAAGCAATGTATTCCTTTTTATTCCTCATCTCTCTGCAAAAAATTGCTGTGTAAGTCATCTCTTCTAGGTGCAACAACATCTGTATTTTTTTAATTTCTAAGTTTACAAATGAAATGTTTGCAAATTATGTCTTATTTTTCATAAAATGGTGTAAAAAATAGAAGAAAAGTGCTCATATATGTATATTTATTATTTCCATTCTTTGATGACCCTGAACAATTTTGAAATGCACTTTCCCCTCTACTATAAAGCAGAGAGAACAAAGCCACAAAGCCTTAGGAAGTCAGTGTTGTGGCAATCCTAAACTGTAAACACAAATCCTACAGCAGCCTGAGTATGGACAGACCTATGGCTTGAAACAGAACTCAGGATCCATTGGTGCAGAACCGGTGCCTGCGTTTGTGAGAGATATGGCACATAATTTCCTCAGCAGTGCTGCAACTTTTAAAGCAATATTCTCTCTCCAGTGATGTGCAGCCAGACCTAAATCTTCCTCCTGAACTGAGTTGCCAACCAACCAGTGAGTTACTAAGCCTTGAGAAAATTAGACTTTGATAGATTTTATCTTAAAAAAAAATGAAACAAACAATACATTTAATCAATATATCTTTTCCTGCTTTTTCTTATTTACGGTGCCTGTCCCAACCTGCAACCAATATCATCTTCTTTAATAGCAGGATATGAGAGATGCCAGCTGCTCTGCCTGTCCTTTCCAACACTAAGTTCATGACAACAGTGAAATCAGACTTCTAATTAAGAAAAAAAAAAAAAAAAAAAAAAAAAAAGTCTTATCTTCCTAGCATAGGCAGCGCAGAAAAATGCTCTAGTAATTTCAGAATCAATAAGGCAATGAAGGAATACATCTCTTGTGTCCAGTTTGTTATAAATTAAAGATGATGCATGAAAACCAAAGGGGTCCTACAGCAAAGAAAAAAAAAAATGATACGAGGAAAAAAAAAAAAATAGGTCACAGGAATTACGAAGTCACATACTACACCTACCCACTCTGTGGACTTCTAGCCATCAAGACAGAAAAAAGCAGCAATGAGAGTATGGACAGACAGGACTTAAATTACACGCTGCAGGTCATTAAGTAAGACAGAACCAGAGCTGCAGATCAGAGGCAGGATGTGAGCCACTGGCGTGGTAGTTAGGCGATGTAAATTTTATCTCTGTCCCTGTGGCTCTATTTGTACAATTTAGTGCTTTGAAGGAAACTCCTCTGTTTTTTCTGGTAGTCCTATGCATATTCAGCAATTCTGAAACCCTCTGAATAGGGCAGAATTACTGCTCTTACGCAGAAGCACCTATTTCACGCGCAGTAAAATGAACATCCCAGGATATATGAGATTCAGCAGGCACTGCACTGATTGCTCTGGCTGGGCACGCTCACCTGGGACTGCAGGATGTTGCCAGCTTGCAGTGCGATTCGTGTGCAATTTATAATATCAGCCAGAGGTACAGCGAGAAGCTAGCAGCCTGCTCACAAGCAGCAGCACTGATGGGCACACGTGGCCCTTTGGAGGGCTGCCGACACCTCTCTGATTCAGCACCTCGCTGTTTTCTCAGTCATTGCTCGTGGGACTTTAGAGATACATAGCAATCTCCGTTGGGCAGGGGCAAATTCAGGCCACTGATATGCCTTCTCGTAGGTCAACGCTCAGCTGTGCTCTACCTTGCTCACATAGTATGCAATGATTTTTTTTTTTTCATTCATCTATTGCTCAGCTCTTCCTTCACCATCCCAACATCATGTTAAACAGCAATGAAATAGGGTCTATATGTTGCCACACACCTACAGGTGCTTTTCTTAGTCTGATGTTCATTAATTTACTGTCTGGGCTCTGCTAATTAGAACAGCTTCTCAAAAGAGGCCATTTGAGGAAGTATTGGTAGTACGTCTTTTTTTAAATGCAATATAATTCATGCAGCGATTATTTATATTGACAATAATTTTAGATAAGATGTGTTTACCATTAAAGCTGGAAGGTATTTCACCATTTGGTGTTCCAGCTATGCATGTTTTAAGGCAGGAATCTATTTCAAAGCTGATGCATACATTTATTTTATATGAGATTCAGGGAGGCTTCATCTTCCACTTATTTACAGGACAGAAAAAACAAAACAAGGTTCCCTCACTATAACATACCTGCTGGAAACACTGACCTCATCTTCAAGACACTAACTGAAAACTCAGAGGGTTCCTAAAATCTGAACTTTCCTTAGGTGATTCTTTGAAGAACATCACCATTGCACCTGCTTTCTCCTTATTATTATCTATTTAAAACAGAGCTATGGTTTTGTAATGCTATTTTTAAAAGTCACGATGGAAGACATAATACATAGAAGCCATAGTCTCACTGCCATATTCATTCAGTACAGTTCATTCTCATCCCACAACTGCACTGTATCAGGAGCTGGGCATATAATTCTGCTCACATTACTCTCAGGAAAGTGGCGGGACATTTGTAGTTAGATAAGCTGTAATGTAACATTAAGAGAAGCCTCTTTTCCAGGAAATGCATAGTATTATTATCATTATTAGGGCTTCTCACTTGGAAGTAACGCTCCTCTGAGAGCCCCTCTTAGGCAAAGCCAAGAGTTTGCTTCACATTTAACCTCAGCATCAGCATTCTGGAAATGGGGGAAGGCATAAGGGCATGAGCTCGGTCTTGTGTCAGAACGCTGAGGTGAAGGCAGCAAGTGCAGAACATTAAAAAGAGTTTGTCGTTATACAGAGAGTTTTTGCCTGTGAGAAACCAGAAATATTTTGGTTGGGTATGTTTGACTTAGACTGCAGACTTAGTTTGTGGCAGACTTTCAAGTCAGTCTTACTTTGTCCAGTCCCCAGCGTAAGCCAGATATGCAGTATTTAGAACCAAATCTTGTGACTTTCTAACCACTAACACAAAGGTTAAGCAATGGCATGGTCTAGTGAGCGAGCAGCGTGCTGGGAACCACCAGACGCATCCCTTGGCCAGCCAGCTGCTGGATTTCTGCGTCACTTTTATTCAGCTAGCACGTTTTCCACTACTGCCTTTTGCTCTGTAGCACTGAGCCCTCCATACATGAACTTTCTGCTAGCATCTCCTGATAAATGATGATTTGAATTTCAGAACTCGTAAATGACACTGGACATGTCAGAGCTGGCCCCCTGCTCTTTGGTCCCTTTGGTCAGTACGTTAGAGGTCAGTGAGTGTTCGGGTTAAAAATTAGCAGTGCTACATGCTGGCCAGTTCTTTGGGAAATGGATATTTTCACCTGGAGCGTGTATGTCAGCTCCAACACTAAAGTCTCTGCAGCTTGTGAAGTGGTTTGCAACACGGCCAAATGTTTGAGACCATTACAAATCTGTTCAGTTTTATTACCTTTTGACACACCATCTGAGCAGACACAGCCAGCGTAGAAATTAGCAGGTTATTTTTACCAAGCTGGCTCCTATTTCAAAATATTTACCTTGTAGTCATAGCTGATGACACATCACTGAGTACTCCAGCAAGACATCCTGCTTTGGTTTATAAGGGCCTCGTCCTACACAGGGCACGGCTTGTTAGAGGGACTGCCAGAGAGCTGCTCTACAGGGAAGCCAAAAGCATCGAGGTCAAATCCCTGCATGGCTTCTGATACAGCCTCTCTCATTTAGCTGACTGCGAATATTTGAGTGAATCAGGATTTCTACCATATGCTGCACGTTCCTTGGGGCGAGGACTGTGTGTGCCATGGTTTCTGTGTTTATCTAGGGTCTTAAGAAGGACAGTGACTCCAAGCCACGCTTTCCCAACAGCTCTGTGAATTCAACACCTTTCTTTGCAAGGCAGTGGAAAAACCTGCTGTTGTTTTAACGTCTTGTATCAGTTTGGGTAAAACTGCAAGAGAAGCCAATTCCTTGAAAGATCAAAGGAGAAGGGCTTTGCTGCACCTGTATGGTTCCATTTGTGCTCCCAGTTAAAAGCCTCATCTCCCTTGCATCCAGGGCCACAGCACTGGAACTCAGCATCACCATGACAACCGGTAAATGTTTGGTTTTCTGCCCGCTGCCAGTCACCGAGGAGACCGCAGTGGATCCTGTGTTGAGCTAATTACATAGGGGAAAACGAACTGAGAAGAAACATTGCCTTGCTATCTATGTCTTCATTACAATAATCTCTTACATAAGTGCTCTGAACTTGCAGGATTATCAGCATCTGAAATACAAATCACTGAGCAGTTGGCACTGATTTTTTTTTCCTCCTTTTCAATAGATTAAATATATGCCTGATCCCACACCGTTACAGCAGACGAAAGGCAGCTGACCAGCTCCTGTGGAGTCATCACCACAGGCACCAACCCCGCACCGCCTGCAGTCTGGGAGACCTGGCTAACAGGAGGTGTTTGGTGGGTACACAGTTCTTCCTTCTTGCTCCTGCATGAACAACACCCTGAGCAACGAATTGTCAGCACCTGGACAATGAAACTCGAGGGGACTGGGAGGACAGCAGCAGCACTTCAGAACGTATTGGTCAGATCAGATTTATGTTAGGAGAAAGTTCAAATAAAAACCACTGGGATTTTTTTCTGGTTTTGGTCAGTGGACATGAACTTGCTCAGAGGCAACAAACTCCTGCCATCATTTACTGCAAATGTGCATCCAAGATGGGACTTGGTGCAGTTAGAAACAGTGCTTTCTGACACATTGAAAAACGATTTTTTGACTTTGGATTGAAGGATCATGGATATAGCCCCACTTTAAGAAAATAAAACTATGGCAAGCACTTGAAATTTAAGAGGCATCATATTAACCCTCCAATGTGTCAGTTCATGACAAACACCCGTGTGAATAAAGGTGCTTCACATGCCCTGTTCTATTTTCATCTCCCAGGACTAACACACTCACTGTCCTGCCCATTGCAGCAGCTCACTTGGCAGCTCCTCACAGAGCGAAACAACAACTTCAGTTTCTGCAAAGCCTGCAATAACAATATAACAATAACAACCAAAACTCTCTGGTAATTTTTGCTTTCCAAGTATTTCCTCTCCTAACCAAACAAAAATAACTTGTATATTTTTTCCTGGAAGCAGATCTGTAGTATTTGCCAAATTCCTTTCACAAAAGTTTCTATTTCTCTGAACTTCTAGAAGATAACACCTTGCGTTTCTTGATAAGGCAATTCTAATGTAAGTTAATACGCTGGTTCTTGCAGCCGTAGCATAAAACTAAACTGGAGAAAATTTACAGCATAAACCAACATTTGATCTTTAGACTTATGTCCATAATATTAATCGATTCCAGTAAAAACTGATCAAAGCTATCAAGAATGTTTTCTTGTATACAAGAAAAGTTGTGCTAGAAGCTGCCCTTTGGAAGGTCTTATTTAATTACTTAAACCTATCTGAGAAGCAGTTTATTTCATACCACATTACAAAGACTGTTCTCTGTCCTCAAAAATCATCTCACGTTGTGCAAAACCTAGAACTGCTACAAGTCAGTTGCAAAGCAGGTGGATATGGAGGTACTACTGCCGGTGGAGATGGACTGGAAAACATGGAAGCTTTCACTGTCATTCTCGTTCGGAATACATAGCTTACAACAGAGGTATTTACAGACCTGCAAGACCTGTGAAGAACTGAAGAGGCTTCCACAGCAATACTGCGTCCAGGGCTGGAGAGAGGTACAAAACGGTATGGGTCGGGGAAAGCAACAAGGCAAAAGTATTGGATTATTTTGGCACAGAGGAGACTGAGGGAAGATGAAATAACCTTCTCCAGTCACCTAAAAGCTATTGCACTGAAAGGGAATAATCTGTTGTCCATGACCACGGGGGGATAAGGCAAGCAGCAGGGACATTAAATTGCAGGAAGGAGAACGTAGCTAGACTTTAGAAAAAGCTTTTTAACATTAAGGAGAAAGTAAGCACAGAATAAATCACTTGAGGAATTAATGGAGCCTCCATTAGCAGAAGTTTTTAATGTTACAACAACGTCTACGGGCACAGGGCTGCCTCCCGGGACCTTCCTGCTCCTCCATGGCCAGGGGCCAGCAGGCTCGGGGTTGTGATCCACTCATAACTGGGGCTTGAACAGACAGTCAGAGACAGAAGGTTGTAACCAGTGATTAGAGCAAAGAACAGACGCCAGGAAACATAAGCTCTGTGGCTGAGTACGGCCAGATTGTCAGATAAAGGGCACAACAGATCCAGAAAATGTGGCCTACCCTAACAAAAAAAAGGCCAGGAAGGAGAGGAAATCGGTTTAGGACTATGGAGCTACAGGTCCAGCTCCAGACAGTATCTAGAAACTCAGCATTAAAGTTTCTTTATTGCTCTTGGGAAACTTGATTACCAAAGCAGAAAATTCAAGATTTACTGGAACTCACCTACTGCAGCCTACCCCTGCTCAGCGCATGAGCAGAGCAGGATGTGATCGCCACTTCGGGTGGCAAAGGTGGCTTTGAAGTTACATTAAATTCTACATCTCATTTCCTAGCTTTTGCAAAGGCCATTTCACTGGACGAGAGGTTATAGGTTTTTCCTCCTTTCTTAGCATATCTCTAATAGGTGTTTTTATTAACACATTTACTGCTAATTGCAGACAATTTTCAGCGCACAGCTCCACGGTTAAATCTTGTCTTTAAACCACGCAGATGCAATATTCTGACTACACAACTTGTTTTTGCAAGACGTGCCAGTGGAAACGGAGCCCACCACCAAGCTGTGGCTGCTCCTCCAGGGGTGGCTGCACTGTCCTGGTGTGAGAGGAAACGAACTTCCATGCCTGGCTCTGTACCTAGCAGTGGGTGAGCTTAAACACGACACGCTCAGCAGATGTACTGCTGGAAGGCAGCCACGGCTCAGTTCAAAAAAATCAGCTTCTAAAATGGTATGAAGGCTAAACAACGGGGGAAATAGAACACAGTACCGAGGGCATCAAAGGCCTCGGCACCAGTGCAATAAGGGTCGAGGTCTACAACTCAGACCACACGAGTTTCACAGATACTTGCCCTATACGTAGTTATCTTCACATCCAAGCACTTCGTGTACTTGCCTGCACAGCAGAACACTGCAGATCTCTTCTGCAGAGGCGGGTGTCAGGATGGAGACTGGCTCAGGTTGCTCAGGAGGCCAGTGGAGGAGAACCAAGAGGAGCTCCCCGCAGGGTCACCTCGCTGCTGAGCCCACACAAGCACTTGGCCGTTCCCCATGGCTCCAAACAGTGAAAAGCAAAACCAGATTTGGCAATGACAAACACAAGCCGTGGGGCAAGAGATTAGGTTGAAGTCTAAACACAGCTACCCTAAACAGCTGAAGGAATAAATCTAGATCACTTCCATTTATAGATGTGAGACAGGTCTGCTCTGTGGAAGAGCCTGTAACTAGGCTACTAGACTTGAATTCGCAGCTTTTCTGAGATGATTCTCCCTAGCAGGGTAATGTTTTATTACCAGCTTTCCTGAGGAAATGTTTAATTTCAGAAAAAAATGAACTAAAAATGCAATATTTCATGCATATCCATGATTATTATTGCGGCCAGAATCAGCTGAGGTAGTTAAGCATCTATTCCCAAATCACCATGCAGCAACATCTTAATTTGTTCTTCTGAGTTCCTTTATTATTTATGTCAAATGCTGTATGCAGAATTAAAAGAGATATGAGGAAAATAGTGCACAGCAAGAGAAAAGATGTCCAACAATTGACAATGATCATTTTTCCTGACTTCAAATAGGATTTTTTTTTTTCAGATTTTAAATTTAGGTTTCATTTCACAACGGAATGCTCTTCAAAGAAAGCCTAGACCATTGGAATGGTGGGTGTTTCCATTTTGCAAGAGCATGATTTTTTCATCAGTTTGTACAGAGCAATATTTTAGGATCCTGAAGGAGCAAGTTCCCTTCCTCCTGTTTCACCTGCTGCTCCATTATTATTCCTTCAAGCATGACCCAAGGACGAACAAATCTGAGGCAGAACGTATTTAAGGAAGAGCAGTGACACAGCCCAGCACAGGTCTCTCAGCCAGAGGCTGCTAGGTGCAGCCACATCGTTATCGCCTTCTCAAGAGCAGGTTGTATTGCAAACTGCTGTCTGTGCTCTGGGTTTTTAGTGTTGCAGTCTTACATCAGAACAAATTAATTATCCAAATTCAGACATATGTCTAACTTTTGAATACCACTACCAAAGAAGGTTTGTAGATGGGTTTGGCCCTGCAATAGAATCATCCTGTGATGCTTCTCTCTCACAGTGATGAGTCCTCCTGGTTTTGATTCTCTTAGCTAAAGACAGCTTTTTCAGTAACTTCTCCAGCTGTTGCATGGGGTTTGGATTACCTCCCATGCCTGAAAGCCATTCCCTTCAGCAACACATTTACCCCAACATCATGCCCAAGCCCTGAATCTTCTCCTTATCTGATCAAACACTGCCTCTTTGGGCTCTAACCTTGCAAAATTGTTTTTTTGTTATGGCATGATGCATCTATACTTAGCTGGAGACGAACAATTTTCTCCTTACATGCTGGCAAGTGGCATTTTGATGCAGCTTCCCGAGACAGGAAAAAATTCTCAACGAGCTCGCCCTCAGAGCCTGATCCAAATACAAACTACAACAGCTGATGACAGATTTCAAGTGCACCAAAAGTCATTTTGGAGAGACAGTTCAGACTACAATTTCCCAGCATAAAGTCCAGTGATTCTGAAAGCTGTCTTAGCACTGAGAGATGGCCAACAATAAATTGTCAAGGGGTAATTGCTAATCATATAGGCCTCTCAGAAGAGATTACATTAGTGTCCCCATTAATGAAACAGGCATGTGACTTCTCATAAACAGTTTAAAATAATCTTAAAGCTTTAAGGGAGATGCTTAAGGAACTCTTGTTTCTTTAACCCAGCTAGATCACTGGATGCTTTTTTTTTTCTTCTTTTCTGTTTTTTTTTATTATTATTATTATTATATATATTATTATTATTATTATTTTAAATCAGATTGTGGTGCTGCTGCCCCGCTATAAACATTCACTTGCATCAAACAAAGCAATGACAGAAGTCACGATAGCCCACATCAGAACACAATGTGCTCTAAGGTTTACATCTCAAGCAGTAGATAAAGGATGATGTTCAGGCTGAGCTCGAGAGAGGACGTTATCGGGGCGTCCCCCTGTACAGCAGCCACAGCTCTTCATTGAGATGCAGGTAGCGCTTCGATACCAAAGACTGCAGTGCATCATTAAAGTACTGTGAAGACAAACAACACTCATGCTGCATACCAAGTGGTACTACATTTAACTGAATCATTTTATTATGAATACATCCAGGTCTGCCACTGGGAGCCACTTGTGTAAAACGTGCTGGCAGAAATGGATCTGCACTAATTACATTTCATGCATATTTCAGAGTTAACCTCAGGGATATGGAAAGGATGCAATAAAGAGGAATTTTATAACTAAGTTCATCTGCAGTCGGCAGCCACATGAAGAGCAGCTTTCCTCAAAGATAACCCTAGAACATCTCACGTTAGGGGGTTTACTTCTGTCATCGGTGTTTCACTGAAGCACAGGACACATGAGGATTTGGTATCTCTTTGTAACACCAAACCCGTATCAGAAATGAAGCCACCTTCAGATAGGAAAGGGTGAAGGGCTTCAGCTCGACTCAACTTTAGGAGAAGCAAATTGCCCAGAGTGTGTCAAAATGCCACAATTAGGCTTCATCACTATGAGATAATTTCCTTTCCAGTATAAAGGGTTGCTTCTTTTCATCCCTCTGAACTTCTGGAGATCTCTTTTAAGGACACATTTCCAAGCTTTTTATCAGGGAAACGCATAAATGTTGGTTCACCTTTTCCTTTACCTATTTCAGGACTCAATTGGCCAGCACACACGCTGCCTCTGACTCTTCTGCTCGTTTCCTGCTCCTTTTCCAGTAACATCAGTTGATTACCAAATGAGATAAAGGGGCTTCATTAAAACAGAGAGAAGAATGAGATTTCAGATCTCTGGGAGCAAGCCAGCAATCTTCTGGATGCACAGCTGATGCTGAATGCCCCAGATCCTCAACACCTGTGAACATAATAGAGAAATCACCAATTATCTCCAGTTTTTGTTTGAGAATGGGTTTCAGAAATGAATAGCTCACTCTGCAGAAAGTCTGCCTTGCTTATTATTTTCCTCATTTACCACTAAATACATTTTGGTTCACTTCATAATGGGTTGTCAATGGCCATTTTCTATTATCATTTGTTTTATATCAACAGCCAGGGCCCTGCCTTGCTATTATTCATTGTATGAGCATACAATATATTCCAGGGATATCCTGTTCCTGCTCTGGCATGTTATGTTTCGTGCCTTTCACGTTCCTTTACAGATTTTACGTTTGCCACAGGGAGCTGCAGAGAGCTCCGCTGGATACAGGCTGCAGGGCAGGAGGGACGCTTACAGCAGAGCTCCTGCAGTCCCAAGGGAATGAGCTCAAAGATCCCAGTTTTCCCTCCCAGCCACCTGTCCTTAAGACACAGTCTTTGTCTAGACAGGCTTATGCACTGGGTGTTCAAAGGGTGGACACAGAGCAAACAGGCGATTTGTCCAAGGTCACGCAGCAGGTAAAGGGCACGGTTCGTAATCAGACCGGCTCCTGGTTTCAGTCCAGTGCAATGCCTCAGCTCATGAATTGCGCTTACGTTCTTTTCCACTGTTCATGCCTTCTCACTTGATGCATCTGCATTGAACCATTTATTTTATGACGACGAAAATGAGAGAAAGCAAAACCGTTATGTCCACAAATCTTGTGCATACAGAAAGCAATTAAAGCCAGAGTTATCAGAGGAAACTTTAAACAACTTCAAACTGCATTGGCAGGCCTAAGTTTTGCAAGGGTCTCCGAAGATTTGGAAATTTTAAACATGAGCTCTGCAGCCTGTAATGCAGGTTAAGAAGCGATATGATAAAAATCCCCTGTGGAATCACATGGAGGCTGATGCAAAAGACCAACAGCTTAGATGGAAATATCATGGTCTGCTGTGCACATAAATTAACAGTAGTGATTTCTAAACCACTGTTTACTCAGTGTGTTGTGAAGGGCTTTTATTAAGCATATGGCTCTAACTGCTGCAGATTACAGGAACCTGCCCATTCTGCAGGGCAAGCAGGGGCCTGCTCTCTGCGGCATTCTTTAAACTCACGAAGGGGGAACCACAGCGCGGATGTCCCCCCCCACCCAACCCTAAATCTTTCCTCTGTTAGTTTAAAACCCTCCCTCACTTTGAAACTGTTTCCCCCAGTCCTATCACAACAGGCCCTGCTAAGGAGTCTGTCCCCCTCCTTCTTGTAGCCCCCCTTTAGATATTGAAAGGCCGCTATCAGTTCTCCCCAGAGCCTTCTCTTTTCCAGGCTCAACAGCCCCAGCTCTCCCAGCCTTTCTTCATTGGTGTCATCAACTTATTTCTTCTAGTTAAATTCCGACTGCATCTTTAATTTTCGCTCTGCAGTCCATATAGGAAAACAAATAGAATATTCAGAAGCCTCAGAGTTCTGCTCAAGGATGGGAATCTGCAGGGCTGTAAGCGGCATTTATGAGAAGATGTGTTTTGTGGGCTTGGTAATTTGCAGTTTGTTACAAGGACATAAACTTGTTTCTGACTAAATTGTATTGTAAGTCATGCTCCTCAGAGAATGTCTGACTAAAAGGTGATGTTAAAGTAATTTCCATAACATCAAAGTATGTGACAAATTAAAAACTTCATAGAGAAAACGGGAAAAGGAGCAGGCTGAGATGGAATTAATTTCTTTATGGTAGTGCTCAAACATCAATTACGGAGGAGAAAACTCAAATATTGCTATGAAAACTACAATGTCAAATCTGCAGAGCAGAGCATTTTTCAGCTGTTCAGCAATGACTTAATTCTTCAAAATAATTATTTTTCTCTTATACTAAAGAATGTATCCAACTGTCTAAAAATATGAATCTACCAATTACCACAAACTCCAGACTAGGCCTGATTAAGTATATAAGGCTTCTTATAATCCACATCCTCTAACAGGCATTGTTTCTATTATGTTTTATCAAGTTTTCACATTCTTAAAAAATAAAACTCTATCCTCTTTTTTTTTTTCCTTCAACTCTAACACATCACATCCCCAAATATTTAATCTCATTAGAAGATTTCTGCATTCTACTTTACCTTAATCTATACCACAACTGCTTAATGCCATATGCTTTTAGACCTTAAGTCCATTCCCCATCAAGTGCTTCCCACCGTAGACCATTAAGTAACTCTAAATCCTTCCTCCAGTCATCTCCTGTTGGCTGATACCCAGGTTCAACACACAAGCCACCTGGTAGTCCAAAAACAGAGTGCCTTACCAAGGTAAGCCAGCTTTGACAATGCTTCTTACCAACATTGCTAGTATGTACTTGGTACAGTTCCAGCAGCTGTCCTCTGCATCCAGCGGGACAGCACTTAGGACTAGTAGGGCCACGCCATGGATCCACACTGACACATCACCGTGCTGTTGTTCTTCTCCAGGGATTTTGATTCAATCTGCGTGCACTCTGGCAATTGTAACTGCTCACTTCAATAATGTGACACTGTGGATGGAAAGATCAGTTGATGATTCGAGAAAAATTTTGCTGCTTTCCTCTTCAGAAGGATGAGCTGATCATTCAAACAGGGAAACTGGGGCAGTGGTGAAGGAAATAACTTGTACCTGCCAAAGAAAGATCTAACTTGAGGAGGAAAAAAAAAAAAAAAGGAAAAAAAAACCTTCTACCAACCCTGACATTTCCAATCAGCACAAGGTAGTTGCCCCAACGGCAGCACAGAGATCCAGCCCTATTAACCATCCCTAACTGACAGGTCTTTACATTTCAGTACCACTGCTACGGCTGTTTTCCTTAATGAGGCAGAAGGAGGATGCTTCTGAGGAGAGGCTGAGAGACCTCAACATATATAGCCTGGGAATGTGACAAATAAGGAGGTGACAGTGTGAGAGTCATCGCAGGCAGTCAATGTAAATAGAAAAAATTGTTTAGTGTGGTACAATGATTATAAATGTGAGCAATGGTTTGCAGCTAGGACGAGGGTAATTTATCCTGAATATTAGAAACAGCTCCAGCTGAGACTGAAATCATGTTCTGTGCTGTCAAGGAAATGGACTAAATGACACGAGAGGTCTTGTCTCCCGTAATTTCCATCATCTTATGATCCGGTGACATATTTCCTGCCCGCCTTTGCATTTCATTCAGGTCATAGGTACAGCAATACAACAAACCTCGTACGCCAGCGGGTCCAAAGCTCTGGTGCTGTGAGCAACATATTATTAAGTCTTTTTAGAAATTTAATAATCTGACTTTAATGCAGTTTGGCTATTTTCTTGCTGCTTGATAGTGTGTATTTTCTTTTCACAGTTCCCATTGGACAGCTGTAGTAAAACTAGCTGCCCCAATGATAATTGCATACCTAAATCATTCAAGACCAATTTATGTATGTTCTTGTGCCAGTACTGTCCTTTCACCCAAATATTTTTTCTAAAACTCTTTTTATTAGCTTAAAATATTTATGAATGGAATCACAGCTTCCCTCAGCCTAGAAAGACTTACCTAGGACTCCAGGATTTAAAAAAAAAAAAAAAAAAACACACACACACACAAAAAAAACACAAATATGCAAAAGATTATGACAACAAGAACAAGCAGTCTGCCTTCTACCGCTACAGAAGAGCCATCAGAAGGAAAAATGAACGCACTGTCCCTAACAAAATGGATTGCACAGAAACTTCCTTGGCTTCAGCTGGTTGTTGTTGCTGCCAGCCCGTAGGGGTGTGTCCGGTTGCTAAAGGCATTTGCTCTGCAGTCTCCTCTCGGCCATCTCTCTCAGTTGACCCATTTCACCCTGGAGACTTATAAATGGCAAGAAAACAATTACTATGTGCTTGCTGCTGCTCACAAATCTAAAATTGTATTTACCAAAGAGCAAAACCAACTTGATTCAGAGTGGTATCCCTGCCAGTTCTTAAAGATCCCAGAATATCTTGACTTTTATAATCTTTAAAATAACTCATCTGTAGTTTTTAATCACCAGCAATCGAATAAAACACATTTAAATAACTCACATCAGCCTTACCTTTAAAAAACAGAGTGCTCTCCAGTTGACACGGGAGTATTCACACTCAGACCAGTCCTGATCTCACCACAAACCACAAAAGGCTGAGCCAACATATAATAGTGTTGCAGTGAGATCAGCCTCTGAAAAAATATTTTTTGAACTTGAGACAGAATTGATGCTTCTGGAGACTTTCCTGACATTCGGGGATGAGTTTCATTCCCCCATAAAGGATGAAGCACATGAACTCAACAACTTGCTGAAATCTACAGCTGTGAGTGAATTTCATGCACTCTGTTGAGCTTAAAAAAGGTAATTCCAACACTTTCCAGGTCCCTGGGGAGCGCGGTGGGATTGCCTCCTCTGTGGGCCAGTCACTCTGCTGAAACTGCGGAAGGCGTAAATTAATTCCAGTTCTAATGAGTTTTTTTGAGCTTTGGACACCCGAGACCACAAGCTTCTTCCAGATGATCTATCGAATAGCTGTCAGATGGTAACGATTTTTGGTTGCTGGGCTCAACCTGATCTGGCGAACTTGGCTGGAAGCTGCTGTATCTTATTAGTAATCTCCTGGGCAATTATCCGGAGCACACGTTTTACCTTGTTTTGTTGAATTGTCCTTTACTAACAAAAAATTTGTACTTACTCCAGGAGGGGGACTTGGGGGGAATAAGTTGTGAATATAATCCTATGTCTTCATGATAGATTCCTGTGTACATTAGCACCTACTCTTTCCTTTTTATGTCAAAAAAAAAAAAAAAAAAAAAAAGGAGAAATAAAAANNNAAAAAAGGAGATATAAAGAAGTGAAATTCAGCTTCGTAATACTTTCATAGAGAAATCACAACTGAAACTCAGTTCATTGCTATTAGTATGTTGTTATTGCTGTTCCTACAAGCCCATATTTTACATTGACATTGTGATAGGTTAGACAACAAATGGTGTATTTGAAGAATAGCTTTGTTCAGTCTCAAGGATAAGGACCTCTGTTTCATGAAACGTAAACATACCATGATTTTCTAAGGTGCTAAGCAACCTACACTAAATGCTTTGCTAGTGGGACAGTAACAGTGGGGGTAGTATAAATGATGGTGTGCTTTGGTGGCTTAAACTTGAAATCTAAAGGAAACTAAACACTTTTTTCTCATCGTGATGTATTAAAAAAAATCCTTCACATTTAATCATTGGTTTTCCTCTACTAGAAATGTTTTTAAACAAAATAAAATTGGAGATTAAAAATAATTGTTAAATGTTAGTTATTTCAAAGGGTAAAACTTTACTTTGCAGGTATTAAGGTAAGTAATCTTGATTTTTATTTCTCTCTAAGGCCCCTTTCCAACCCAAACTATTCTATGAGTATGATTTTCCTACCTCTCCCCACGCTTTTACTTTGCTGAACACACTTCTATTTTGCTGAACAACAAAATTTGATTCACATTTATGGGCAGTTTTCACCAGTCCAAAGTGGCTCTTTTATTCCAAAAGGGTTTTGTGGCCTGAAGAAGCTCACTTAACTGTACACAAGAATGGAGCTTCAGAGCATCTATTGAACATAACATCACATGCTCTGGACACAGTACGCTTCCTAGAAATCTACAGAAAGATAAAGGGATTTGCCATTGTCCTACATCCCAGAGTACACCGTGTACACACGTACACAATGAGTTTACATTGTCCAGGTGCTTGGGCATGTATGCCAACAGGAGCACCAGCACTCTCTCTGGCTGCAAGCAAATTAGTCAGGAAGAGAGAAAAGCCCAAATATCCCCCGTCACACACACACAGACACCAAAAATAAATCAAAAGAAATGAAAAAAGAAATGGCAGTGTTCAGGGAAGGGGAGCAGTGAATTCCCAGCCCCAGCCAGAGGCTAGCAAAAGCATGTGATGAGTGCAGTGCAAATACCGCGTGGAAAGCACTCACCCAACAACCTTTAACCCTCTTCACTTTCGTGTAGATAAGCCTCAGATAAAGATATGCTTTGTCTAATTTCCTGTCTCCAGACATTCCTGCTCAGTTACATGTCTTCCAAGAACTTGCCAAATTCCACCTTAAAGCCATTTAGATCCTGTTCCCTTATACAGTGTTCAGAGGAACGTACAAGTTCTTTCTCAAAGAAAGAAGAAACCCCAGTTTCAGTGTCTAACACAACTGCAGACATCATGCAGCCAGAAGAATTTGATCATGCAATCGCATCAGCTTTTAGCATGGACAATTTCTTTTAATCTATCTCAAATATTTAAGTACAAATACATAATTCTGACCTTGATAACATTTTGAATAAGCCAAACCCTTAATCTCTGGTTCCATTTCCACGAAGGCAATCTTTCTGAACAGAGGTCGCCAGAACCATACACTTACTTCCCCATCTTGCATGTACCCACTCTCCACTCTAATCACAACACACCGCCCTGACTAGAAACACTGGAGATGCCTCACCTACTCTGTTTCAAGAGAATCACCATGGGGCCCTTTCTCGAGTCTCCCTTGCACGGGTGAGCGCAATAACTCCTCGAGCAAGATACCTGAGATGTGTTGCACATATGCAATTTGGCCTAGAACCACTGAAATACGAAAAAATAATCTGCTTCTCCTTCAACATGGGACCCCAAAATGTCATCTTCTAGAATGCAGATGGCCAGGCTGCTTAGAAACGTTGCTCTGTAGGCCAGAGAAACATGGTGGTTGTTAGTTCCGATGTGTGCACTGCATCAAGAAAGTATTAGGGCAACACAGTTCCAGTTTTCATTTTCAATAGACACAGTACTTGAGGCTTTTTAAGCAAAAACGTGCATAAACAGCTTGGCATATTCTAAGCACATGTTTTACAACAAAGACTGTATGTGCCAAAAGCCTTCAGAATTGGGGCCAGGCTGATCTACAAGGATGCTTAAAATAATCACGTTTTTTTCTGGCCCTTCTGACACTGCCATCTTCCTCTAACCATCCCCTTTTTTTCATTTTCTTCATTTTGCCCTTTTTTTCATTTTCATTTCTGTACTTCCTCTGTCAATTTGACTCGGTTACCATGCGTAGTGTTTTTTAAATGAACGTGTACTGCAGAATCACTGCCAGCTCCTGAGAACAGGCTCTGAACCCGAAGATCAGGCACATGGCTCTAACACAATCTGCTCGCCTCTCTGCTCTTCTCACCTTGCAATCAGCATGTAACGCTAACCACAGATCACAAAGAGGTGAGTGTATGACCAGACTACAGCCTGAAGTCAAAGATAAGCCTGTTCCCCACCAACAACTTCCATCAAGGGATTTTTTTGTACAATTACTGCAAACTACATTACTTTTGCACGGTTTTCTGTGGCATTCCATCCTAACAGCCATTGTTGCTGAGACCAAACACTAGGCCTTTTTCCCCTTAGAGAGGCAGGTTGGTCTGTAAAGGAGGGACAAAATTCAATAGTCAGGACACAAGGCTGGGGCAAAGGCAACGTGGTTTCCACATATGTTATACCAGTGGTCCTTGGCAAAACTCTCTTCTTTCTGATTCTGTGAGTCATACAGTTTTGAACTCCAAGCTCTTTCACCCCTAATTTGTCTTGTATCTCTGCACAAAATGAAGCGTAACAGGACCCTACTCAGAACTGACAACTTTCAGTATCACAATACAATAAATTATGCTATATTTCTAGAGTAAATTTGAAATAGACACCACCAAGGAATAATTTTTCATAAAGATTGAGAGCTCCTACTGTATTCTTAAAATAAAAAAGATACAAAAGAAATAGGGAAGTAAGAGAGAAAATTTTATTTCAAGATATTGTTCAAGCTCTCAATCTTTAGAAAAAAAGGTGAAGCTCAGAAACTCTATCTGCCACATAAATGAAACCTAATTAACACATATGGGTAAGACCATCTTTCCTGTTCCCACTGCTCTCTTTCTGGCAAAAGGACGCTGGCACATTGCAAAGCACCCCCAGAAGCATCTGGAACAGGCAGACACATCTTGGCCAGTGTTGCCTTAGAGGGTGACGTGTTATGGTGCCAGGAGAGAAGAGCACCCAGGCAGCAGTGCTGGAAGCTGCAAGCTGCCCAGATAACATCGTGGTCCACAGGGCAGCACAAGGAACCATCTCTGCAGGTCCTGCTGAATACCCGGCTGAAGAATGAGCGATTTATGACATTTTACCATCTTCCTTCCACAGGAGGAGAGCATACAGTAAACATTTTAACGGGGCAGCAAAGATTTGCACCTTTCACACAGCCACTTTCTGCAAGCTATGACCATTCTCCCACACTATTTGCTTCTCTGATATCCTCTGGCAATACAAGCCATGCAGAAAATTATGTGAGCTCTTTAGCTGAAAGGCATTGACTTATTCTACCTCAATTCTAAAATATTTAGAAGTTATCATTTAGTTTTTGAATTCCTCCATACTGTAAGTGATGTGCCTTTGCTCACATTAAAATGTTTCTCATTCTGGAGACTATGCAGCACGCTGAAATTGCGACAGACTCATTCGCTTGCAAAGCTTTCATTTATGCTTGGGAAATTTTACTACTGTTACAGTGGTGCAGCAGAGCTGAGGGCCCCGTTGTGTGTACTCCTTAAATAACAAACAGGGAACTGAGGCACAGAGAAATTAAGCATGTTGATTGAGATCAGACAGAGGGTAGGATCGTTGGGAGGGATGGTTTGAAGAAAATCCATCCTTGCTATCTGCCACTCTTTCTTAAGACACCAAAACTGCAGCAAGAGGAGAGACAAAACGCTGGCCCGGGGCCTCGAAGGAAAAGACCTGACACCAGCCATACAGCAGAAATAGGAGAATCAATGAGATGAGCACATGCAAGAGAGCAGTACAGACTGTTTTCCCTGCAAGGCACACAAGCGGCACAGGTTTATAATTTAGCCTGTATAAAATCAGAAAACCCACAAAGCTGCTAACTCCTGAAATTTAATTCCCGGTACTTGATTCAGAGTGACAGCCTCTCTAGAGACAGACAGAAACGACAACAGTTTGCAGCTGGACCATTCCCCTCGTAAAATCCATTTGTTTTTCATGATGAACTTTTCCAGCTGTTCCTAAAGTTAGGCTCAAAGGACAGTGACTAATGCCCTGGAGAAGAACAGCAATCAGAGCTTGGAGACTGAGCGCACAAAGGGAAGCCCAGTGCCTGCTGCTATGAAAACAAATCACAGCACGCAGGAGCACCTCGAACAGATGAACTCCATCCATTTTAACCAGCCTCAAAGGCCACAGGGGCAGAGGGGACTGCACATGAATAACAAGTCACAGCACGGCCGCGGGCAGGGTGAGGGCAGTGGCTGGAGGCACCAACGGCCCCAGCACCAGACCAGAGCCCACAAGGCTTGCCCTGAGCCCACGAGCTGTGCTGAGAGGCAGACCTGTGGCCTGTAGAAATAAAGAATGAGTTTTGTCCTGAAATCATTACAGAAGTGACTGGAGAGTCAGGAAGGTTTGCGCTTGATGGTTGCATTTTAGAACTGCAATACACACACCTGTATATATACACATAAAAACAGATTATAAATAATAATAATATAATTATATATAGTAACATATATGTAACGTGCAGAGGAAGAAGTGGCTGCTCACTGAGCATTCCAAGAGTTGGGTAAACACAAGCCACACCAGCTCAGGTGTGTGGGAGCTGCTGTTCCCCCCCCTCCAAAGACATCATGAGAAGAGCGCGCACGTCCCGCTGCGTCCTTGCAGCTGAGGCACTGGTGCAAGGTCACACATCACACCTGACACCTCAGTAAATGAGAATTGGCTAAATGGCAGTTTTGATCTCTAATTATTCCAGTGCGTCAGCCTTGCAGTTTAATTTGTGTCTAGCAAAGATGTGATTACAACGGGGTTTTTTGCACCTCAGCTGTATTTGCCTTATGCATTACTCTGCTAATGCAAGGTGTTTCCATATATTGGCAGAGAATTACAGAAGCATTATTGCATGTCCATGAGAAACAGCTCCAGATAGTAAGAGGTCAACAGGCTGAACTTCACTTACTTTGGCATCATCAGCAGTTGCTACCACTTGTATTTCATAATATAAAGGAAAAAAAAAAAAAAGGTACTTAGCTTCTATGCCTCAGTAAGGTGGACAACATTTATTTTTGCTTTGGAAAGAATAGCTCAGTGCTTATTAAGATATTTCTATGAGAGAAAATATCTTCTTGCATGAGGCTTTGCTGTTCAGTGTTGAAGTTTTCCTTATTTAAAGCAATGTCAAAAATGCAAGAAAAGCTCAGCTCCAATCTAATTTTCCTTTGCCAATTAAACTTAGAAATTCTCATCACATAGGTAGGATTTTTCCCCTATTGCAGCAATCCAAGCTCTTTGCAAACATTCAGAACATTCTTGCATGTCTTAAATTTGAATCTACAAATCTTTCCATAAATAAAATCCTGCTAAGTAGCTCAGAGAGGATATTCCTGGCTCTACTCTGTAGCACTGAATTTTTTACACCATTTTTTTTGCCTCCTGCTGGTATTTGGGTGGCTGGAATAACTCCGCATCTCACTCAAGAAGAGAAGATAGGACCGTCGTGCTGGAACCATAAAGCACGTTCACGAAGTTCCACATGCATTCGCAGATCCAGCTTTGGCCCATCACCACCTTTGCAGAAGATAACAAACGTCTCTGTTGCACTGCATCCTTGACAGGAATTTCTGATCTTCCACTGCAAACCGCTCGAGGAACTTCTGTTTGTCACTCATTAAGCAGATGCAGAAAAGCACCCAAATTATTAATACCACATGGCTATGCAAACAGCAGTGAAAAATGGTTACCACATTTTCTCGATAAGCAATGCAAAATCCTTCCAATTAACATTTTAATGAGAAAATTCACTTACCATGAAACCGTCCTGCATTTTCTTAAAGGTTATGTTCAGTCTGCTTTCAAATTCCTCCACAGCGTTTTCCACCGGCTCTGTCTGAGCTTAGATGCCCAGCAGCTGAAGGGGAGTTTAAGTGAATTATACTTGTAGCTCGTACTTGATTCTCTGTATTTTAAAACTTTAGGCACTCAGGCTTCTATTTCACCCATCACTTGTCCTTGAAGACTAATGCAGCTTTGTGAAAAAAAGCAATTACCCACTCTGAAAAGCCTCGTAGTTACAATTACGAAATAATGAAACTTCAAAGACAAACCTCTAATTTAGATATAGGGTTTTAAACTTTCAGTTTAGTGAAATACTACAAAATACTCTCTCCAATCATTACATCCGTCTGGTACGATGATGCCTTTGACCGGCACAGAAAGCAAATTTGCAAACCTTTTGTACAGCATATCTGACAACACATTAGATATCGGCCATCGAAAACCTATTTTGCTCACCTTGTCACCGATAATGCATTGCCTAGTGCTCCCATTCCATTTCACTCTTGAACACGCTGAGTAAGCAGGATTTTCTGCCTCTGGGGTAAAGAAGTGTAACCTTTGCGAAGCAGTCACGTTGTGTCCCTTGCTCTCAGTGCTCACAAGTGTCAGGATCCCTGATGATCCCCACACAAATACCTGAACTTCCCTCCTTGGCTGCCTTCGGCTACTGGCTGAAAGAGGAAGCACCTATGCATCTTTAATTGGGTGAAAAATTCTAAAAGAATAACAATGGCAAAGTCTAGCCAAAGACAAATTTTAAACTGGAATATTCTGACCAACTGACCTTCACACAACGCACATTTTGGGAACGGTAGACTCCTAAAATTGCAGATTCTCACTGCATGTGCTGCTAGGTCACATCTTCCTGATCTGAACACAATCTGAGCTGTGATAAGAGGCACTGCAAGGCGGCAGAAGGGAAGAGATTAAACCCTTTATCCTGTAATTGTGTCCTCTGATAGTGTCCAGGTATCGTTATCACTTTTTTTTGTGTATTTTTATAAAGTGGACCCCAGGAGGGGATACAACTGGTCCCTTGTAGTACATTAAAAGGTTAAGTGAAGAGGAGGAAAACGAACAATTCGTCGTGAACAAGGTTCGTGAATTCTTTATCATAAATCAAATTTATGACAGATATCTAGCTTCATATTTGAAGGTTCTCCCCTCCTTTCATACTGCTTTAAAAGGATATCTAACAAGAGGAATAAGGACAGGGAAGGTGGCTTTAAAATAGAACTTGACAGATTTATGACCGACATTATATGGTAGCTACTCCTCAACTTCTGTACCAAGAAGCCAAGGCTGATAACCCAGGAGCATTGTTCAGCAGTATTTCTCAGCACGAAGGTTGCAGCTTGTTAGTGGTTCTGTTCCCAAAGCACATTTCTTACTAGTCTCTTTTGAAAGTAAAATCTGCCCAGAAGAGAACGAGGGAAACCCAAACCCCCTGAGTGAATAATGACAAAATGAACAAATGTACCAGATCATTGCATGAAGCTGGGAGAGTTCCCACAGCTCACAAGCAGACATTGCCTGCAGCACCTTGTTTCAGAAGGCTCTGGATAGCCCTGCAGGAAGACTGAGCACAGCACAGCAACGTCCCCAGTGCACAGAGCCCAGCCCGCAGGTAAGTGATCATCACTGCCACGCCAAGTGTGATGGCTGCTAACTCACACGTTATTTTTATCTCCCTCTCATTCCTTTCATAATGCAACAGTCGGAAACAGATTTGTGGCAAGCTGGTCTAGACAACTGTTTCTTTCCCCACTCAATTCACAGAGAAGCATACACAGCCTCTTTGTAAAATAGAAAGATCAGATAACACCTGCGGAACAAACAAGACGTTTTCCCTCATACATAGAGTGAACAATCTCAAAAGAACACAAAGAGGGAACACTTTAGTGGTAAATTAGTTAAGGTAATATGAAAAGATAATGGTTAACCAAGGCTGATGCTATCTCACCATCTTACTGCGAGGATAAATTGATGTTCTGACATCACGCCTCAACCAGTTCTGCCACGAAATGTCACACCCACTGCCTTATGTCAGCTCAAGGCAAAGCTTACACTGAAGCTGGGCACCTTCAAAGACTTTTAAACACTTTTTTTTTTTTCAGTATTTAAACAAGAAGCTTCTAACCAGAAGTTCTTCTAAGCTTTTCTTCATTTCTTCATAGATAAAGCAAGTGATTAAGACAATGTTTCTTTGCATCATTAACAAATACACCAAGTTCTACTCTGTATGTTAACATTGCCATACCAATTATAACCCATGTTCACAGCAGAAACCTTCTGGTAGCAATTTGCTACACTAGCTGCTACATTAGAAATCCTCAGAAGAGAAACTTATCTTTAGCTATTCAGGTAACTTGAAGATAAAGTGCAAAACCACAGTGTAATTCAGACAGACATGCCCTAGCTCGTACTCAGTGGAAGATCAAGCAGTTCTTAAGACTTCTAGATAACGATTCATTGCACATAATAAAAGAGTGCAACCCGATTCCAATTTTCAGGTTTTCCCACTGCCAGCATGGATTACAATGAAGAATTTTTCACTACTGTAATGGTTTAAAAAAAATCACAGTAAGTTTACGAATAAAACTTTGGTCAAACTGCCTGGATCTTAGCCTTATCCTAGGTACTTTTATCCAATAAGGGATTTAGGAAGAACTGATGAGCAGAAATAGCTCATTTGACAGCCTCTCTGATTTTAATGTCAAGGAATCAATCAGGAGGACATAAAATCCTGTTGGGTANAGGACTGCCAATTGTTCCTCTCCCTCCAAGAGGATGAAACCTCTCAGCTTTATTGGAATTAGGTCCAGAGCTCGTCTCTCTCTCCTTGCAGCCACTGGTACACTTGCCCCAGAACCAAGGGCAATTTTTAAGCGAAGAACCGAAAACTCTGTGTCTTTTTCCTTTCTTCTACTTATGTTTCATGAAGCCCTTTGGAACTGGGACTTGGCAAGCTTACACCATCCACAGTGAAGATGGGCCAACCCTTTCACTGACAGCATTCAAAGATGGAAATTAAACTACTACACTAAACGGGGCAGGCTGCCTCATTCCTCACTGATTCCATTTTACCATTTCCCATGAGAGTTTACCATGTCACAAGCTTCATAAATAACTAAAAGTTTTAACCAAGTTGTACAGCACACCTTTGTAACGTTACCAAGCTCAGCCTGCCGGTAAGCACAAAACATCATCATCACAAACAAACCCATCCTGCACAGCTAGATTAAGGACCGTGTCCTGTTCACAGCTTTATGTAACCACGACATTCACAACATACATTCCACACGATTCATTTTTACTTAATACTCTCCTGCACATTTTTGTTTTATTACACCATAATCAGGACTTTAGTCAAAGAAACACTTCCACGTACAGGTATGCAGAAGAACATCCAGTGCTGTTCCAGAGGGCAGCAGGCAATGTGTAATTTTCCTCTTTTAGACCATTTGAGCAGACGAATGAGTACAAAGCCCCAGCTGATGTGCTCTGGATAAGGCACTTGCCCCAGATGAGCAATACAGCACCAGGCCAGTGTGCAGCAGAAGTCTGGCCATATTTCTGCAGCAATTGTGCTCCTTCAGTCTGAAGTGATCCTCCTGCAACATCTTCTGCAGCTCTATAAATTGCATCATTCTTCCCTAAATTTACTCGTTATGGCCATGTATTTAGAAGATTTTTAGGAGTTCATTCTATAAAGATTATTTGTATTTCAAAATGAAATCAAGGTGCATTTCAAAGGGGAATGTGTGATTTCCATTAGAACTTGCAAAACACTACCATGATGTCACAAGGACAGAACGTCAGTCTGTCCATCAGCAGTTCTTCACCATCTACACAGCAACATTTTTCAAGACAGGCCTCTTATGATCTAAATCCCTGGCAAAAGTTGCCTTATGGCATAAATAATGAAAAACATCACTAGTGCTTTGTGGAAAATTTCTACCTTCTCTCCTCCTCCCTCCCAAAAGGGTACCAATATAAAAAACAGTTGTCAATATTTTAGGTTCACTCATTTCTGCACATATTTGCAGTAGTCCTCTCCTCAAAACTCTGGAATAGTAGAGGAGTAAGAACCGTTCAACATACCACCAACAAAGAGATTTAGAAGCTGGATTTAGTTGCTATGAGAAACAAAAAGCACACCTCACTTCCAGGGTTCTTTATTACTTTGTCAAAGACATTTTAATAGAATTACTCTGGTATTCTGGCCTAGTATCTGATCACAGCTAAAAATCTTCGTTTTAGGGAAAAACCCTAATTTTATACTCATTTAAACTGCCACTGGCTTTAAGCACCCAAACAGTTTTAGTTGTTCCATTTAATGAATGCTCTGCAGTTCTAAAAATATGAGTTATGCTTTTTTGTTCACATACAGAAAGACAGTCTAATAGATGTAAACTATTTATTGAATATTTGCCACCAATATTGTTAAATACATAATCCTGCAGTTTTCCGCTTTCAAGTTAAAATGTCAGAAACAGAACACCAAATATTTACAATTCTTATAAGGAATGTTACATAATGACACATTAAGGCGTAAATTCTTTTGGCTTATAATTCTGAAAAGAATGATAATAGCAAAAAGTGATGCAAAATCTTCCTTGTGAGATTATGATTAAGCTACAATGTTTTACAAAAATATGGTGTAAGATGGCAATAATCCCATTCAAAATCCTGCATTAGGCCCCTCAAGAGGGGCTGATAATTTATACAGTCAAAACTTTAAAATTTACATATAAAGGTACCCTATCCACCATTGAAAAGTACAACTCTCAACATATACAGTTTTCAGGCCACAGTTTTGAAGGTCTGGAGTATCAAGTTGGTTTGATGAATTAGTCGGTTGGCACTGATGAACACATTTATTGCCCTGTTAGAAAAGCAAAGATGGTACTTCAGACACTTTTCAAAAAATGTGTTTCAATAAATACAGCATTACATCTGGGTAACTAAATATATTGGCATCAAGTCAAACTGGCAGCATATTGATGTTGTGCCGTATTGTGATGTACCTGAAGCTTACAGCTGGCAAACAGACTTATGTGCACAGCTAATTCCAAGAAGACTCTGCTTACTGGCAGGAACTCAAAGCCTTCAGTTCTCAATTATTTAGTTTGGGGGGTTTCAAAAAACTAGGAAGAGCAGAACAGATGATCATTAAATCCCTGTTCTTTTCAGGGCTGAACACTCCGTCCCCTGATAATTTCAGAATTTGCAACTTTTTACTCAAATGCTGAACATGCATGCATATGGAAGCAACATATTATTTCAGTTATCTTTGTTAACACAGAAGCGCGTGGTCATTGAGCTTTTCAACTCAGAACAACACCTGCAAGAGTGACTATTTTGTTTAGTGCTGTTCCCTTCTGGTGGTAGCAGGGTATCTTACCCAAGAGGTAGTTCAGGCAGATGTAAATTCCTTTTTATTCCACAAGGATAAGGGAGACAAACCTTACCAATATCGCAAGAAATTCCAGGTAATACCTAAGGCAGTGCAAGGCTTATGCCCACAACACGTGGCACAGTGTTCACTGCACACAGGGCTGAACCAAGCTGGGCTTCTTCAGTACATACGGGGTAAGTGCGCAACACATATAATCCTTTCCCCATTTTTTCAGTCAAATAGTTTGGTCTTATCTTCCCTAACTGCACCAGTTAGAAGACCCTTCCATTGTGTATAAGCTTGGTACAAAAATATACTTACTTTCCATCTTTAAAATAGGTTTTCAGAGTATCACTGAAACTTTTGGAGTATTTTACAAACTCTTTCTTTTGATGCTCAAGTGCCTATGAAAAGAGAAACATCAAAAAGTCTTAGTTCATGTACCACTGGGTGTAGTGACATTCTTGAAATTAAAGAGAGAAGAGAGCACATGAACATTTTGCAGATAAAGGAATTTTAGGTTTAGGGTTGTGGTGGTTAGGGTTCTTTTCTTGACTGTTTTAAGAGCTTTTTTTAAAAAATCATTCTTTTTCTACAAAACTGGTGAGAATTACCAAACATTATGCCAGTTATGCCCTCCTATTCATCCTCTGATCAAGAGCATATGCTTCCTCTCCAACTATTAGAAATATTGCATGACAAGAAAAAGTTATTTCACATACCCTCCGGTTCTGGTATTGGTATTTTTTGAAGACATTGTTTACTGTGTCAAGAAGTTCCTTTATTGCACTGGCGATGTCCCTGTTTGACAATGAAAAGAGCTGTAATCTCCATAAGCCATCCTATTTAAATACTGGAATTTAATCCCCTTCTAATAGTAGTACAGAAGGAACGTCCAAAGGAAGGAGAGACCGAATGCTAGACAAGTGACATGCTACTTCAGATTAGTAACCAGCAAGCTAAGTTCCACCTATTAACACGGAACTCATTAAAAATACTCAATTCTGTTCACTCCTTTAGAAGTACATGTCAAGCTCCTTTCCGACTGGAACAAGTTTTAGTAAAACCTCCCACAGCATTTGAACATTCAGCACTAAACGTGAAGTTTGAACCCTCAAACTCCGTACCAATATAAAATACAGTACTTACTTGATTGTCTGAAGAAACCTCACTCTATCATTGATCTCATCTGGAATCTTACTAAGAATCTGTTTAAGTGCTCGCGCCTTTTCATTCAGATCCTGGAATTCTGGTTCTGGTCTTTCAATCATATATTCTAAGAGAGACATGTAAAAACAACATTAGTTTTTCCTCAATAAGTTCCTAGTGACAGCTGAAAAAAAAAAATCTACTTCACAACATGCAGCCCTACTGCCATGATGGATTTGAAGGCATTAACAGAAACAGGGCAACAATAGCCTCGTACTGGAAACTGCAGAAAGAACAGAGCCTATCTTTATATCAAAGAAGTGCTGACAACATTACAATAACCAAATGCAGTATTAAAAAGACAATAAGTTGCCCTTCTCTGACAGGGCAACTGCTGTTTTTAATTCGAAGCGAACTGCAAAAGGTGAACTACCCACATAAACAGTTCCAAACATTCTCTCCCTTACTAGTGAAGAATGTTTTCAGGGAGTTGTGGTGGCAGTTCCTTTCTTTGGTTTGTTCATTTGTTTGCTTTTAAGTCTCCAAAACAGGTATTCAGAAAAATGACTATTCCTACTACTCAGCATGGTAGGAAAAAATCTGTTAAGAAACAGAAAACCTTTTCTGAGAAGAGGCACAGAGAAAAGCATCTGTTTATCAGTACAGTTAAGAATACAGTTATTGAGCATAAGAGATACGATACTACCTTCTACATCATCAGCTGCCATACGCAGGAGAGACTCTGTGAAGTTCACATCCACACTTTTTTTCTCCAGAATTTTCATAATGATGTCTTGTGTGAGGCCTGGATTTTCTTTTTCAGCCTACATTGCAAAAAAACCCAAACAACTCTTATTCTCAAAATTTCTTCAAAGTATTCTTAAAAACACATGCATAATATTACACGCACAAAAGCAGACTTTCATGCAACTTGCCTCACACACCACAGGAGCTGGCTAGAAATTTTAAAATTCGAATGGCTCTAAACTAGCATATTATACTGAAAACATTTATTTCAGTATTTTTTTCTTGGATTACATCAGTGGTTTTTTAAAAGCAACTTTATCAATAAGCCTTTCCCCTCATGATGAAATATTTCTTACTCAGATTGAAAAGAAATTGTTTATATTGTTGTACTTCTGTACTGTAACATTAGAGGCATTCACACTACCTATGTTCATAAAGTTAAGTTGTGTTGAACACGAATGAGGGTGTGTGTGCTCTTAGCTAGGGCTACCATTTCCACCACTCTCAGTTCAGCTTAGCTCCTCACCATGAGTCACAAAAAACATTCAACTCTGAGAAGCGAGGCTGTCTAGGTACACTTAAATTCAAGTGGAGAAACAAGAGAGCTTTGCTTTGCTGCATAGCTCATATGCTAAACTGTATCACGTCTACAATCATTTTTGCTAAAAGAATTTCAAAAGATAGCTAAAGTATTGTGGAATACTATCTATATGTTCATTCTTTAGGAACATAATAAAGAAGTTAAAATAAGTATTTTTTCCATCTCCTGCTGGAAGCAAGTAAATGAAAACACCAGACACTGAACTTATCTTTCATTCACATAAAACATTCCATAACTATTCACCTTACAAGCCATTTTCAAAGTCTGCTACTTTCCTATCTCTTACGAACACCTATTCTACATAATCTGGTCACATTAACGCTACACTTACTGCCTCTATTTTCTGTTCTATTTCCACTGACTTATTCCGCATTTAAGCTTTTACACTAGATAGACAAGGTGAGACTGTTTAAAATTGCTCAGCATACTTACATCATTCAGGTTTCTGCATATGCACACACATTTCAAACGTACAGTCCCTATGATTGTCTACTTGTATTTTTATTTAAGACTATTGATCAGGAAGGATCCAGTCTTCAAACATGATGACACAAGGAAGCAAAGTTGTTTAAGCCTCAGTATACATGGTTTACTTCTTAAATGACCATTCTTCAATAGAAGTTATTTCTCACCTTAATAAAAGCTGCTCTCAGCGTCTGAGCTGCAGATAGATTTACTCTTTCTAGCTGCAATAGAAGTTTAGAGTGATTAGCAACTGTAATGTTAGCAGAACAAAACAAGTGCCAAAAACTCATGCCTGCCTTATACAGCATAAAGAAAAGGGCGTTAAGAGGAGCTGAGACCGACCTCACTTGAGGGACAGACAATACGAAGTTTGATCCAAATGAAGGACTTCTCTAAATAATCAACATGCCACTAGACATGTTTTGTTCTCATTCAGCCTGCAGCAGAAGATTTCTGAGAACGCCTTGACCATCTCTGATACTTGCAGAGTGACAAATATCCTATTAAACTACAGCCTTTAGCAGTAAAAATAAAGATGTATCAATGTATCACAGGTACATGCTAAAGGGTACATCTTGTCACAGATCTGACACGGCATTAGGAACTCGTGTGTTCTCTGACCATTACAGCTGACACAGCCTTGAAAAAAAGCCTCCCAAAAATTTATGTGCACATTTACACTGATGAAAGGAAAAAAGAACACTGAAATAATCACTAGAAAAGGAACTGCACAGTCCAGAAAAGAAGTCTAATTTTACCCAGCACTTTTTGCTAATACTTTCTGTAAGAAAAAAAGATCAGGGCCAAATCAACCAGCAAGCTTTGAGGAGCTTGAAATTGTGTTTATGGAAGGAAGGGTGAAACAACGCATAAAAATAAAGTGCTGTTAGAAGTTCTCCCCACCAAGATAAGCAACCTGTTACTGTGATCAGATTTCCTGATGTAAAAGGGATTACCACTACATCCTCGAGCAAAAGCAGACAGCTTACCTCGTTAAAGACAGGGTACATAACAGCATAGAGTGGCATGGAAACCATAGAAGTGGTCTCTGCTTCATTCTTCATCTCTTCCATTGTCATCCTCATTCAAAGACCCACTTCTCAAGAAAAATGCTATAGAAGCAAAGAACTCATTCACTGAAACGTTTCTTCTTTCTCCTCGTTGTGCAAGAATATTTGAAGAACTTGAGAAATATTGTCTTTACGTTGTGAGGGGAAAAAAAAAAACAATTATGAATGCTAATGACTGACAATTGCTAAAAACAAAAAAAGCACAACAACATCAGTGACTGCCCAGAATGTGGGAATTATTTTATGACAAGAGTTTGTTAAGTAAATTTAGAATGAGTACTTCATGCATTTTTAAAACACTAATGTATTAAGTAAACAGGTATTTTACAGGGAGGTATTACCAAAAAAATCTTTGCTGCAACTTCTTTCATAATTCATTTTCCTGAAAGCGATTTTATTTGATACAAAAACTGTGAATACTACATCTTTGTTCTTATACAAGCAAAAGCCTTAAGTCATCTTTCCACTCAGGGTGTGTCAACAGCTACGTTAACTCAATGGAAAATTATTGTTCCAGTAACTGAACGTACGTTCTGGAAGTCCTCCACCCAGTCCAGCTCATCACACCCGACAGAGGGTGTTCATTGCTCTGATGCAGAAACGNTTAAAAGAAATCAACAGTCTGCCATATTTTGTGTTCAACAAGTCAAAATTATTTTTGGAGTATTTTATGTAATTGAGCTTAAAGATCTAACATCCACAGTAGGAATAAAGACGCAAAGGAGGAGATGACCATTTTTAATTTTTTAGATTTGCTCAGTATTTGAAGCGCTACAGGAGTTCTTCCCCACTAAGAACCTTCAAACATCTGGCATTTGTACACTCAAGTACTGGACTTTATTGGTATTTTAGAGTGCAATGTCTAAGACCCACAACAGTAACTGACAGTTCACTTCTCAATCGCTTGAACAGGCCAGAACACGCCAAGACACTTCTTCCAGCTCTATTCCCCATTTTGCTGTGCAGTGGCTAAGAATCTTCTGTATACAACTACTTCAACAGAAAAACTGATGATCTTCTTTCCCCGGGGCAAGTATACAGAAGTACAGCTGTGAAATTTGTTATTGATTAAAGCAAGCACAGACAGGAGCTTGGATGGCTTCAGATCCGTGCATGCCTTATCTGAGCACATGACTGGGCAGCGTGAATACACCACAAGCGATAAAAGTTAACAGGTCACACCGCAGAGTTAGCCAAGAGCTACGAAGAAATTAAATATAAATATGGTAACAAGTGACAGTTTGTCATACAAGCCTTCTGACACGGATTACCTACTGCAAAATCTCATTCCTGTCTCTTACTGTTCTAAACCGTCAGCACACAGTACATCAGCAGGCTCCCAAAGCCACAAAGGCTTGCTGGGACTTCAGAAAGGGGTCTGAAGGGAACTGCAGGTCAGGGCAGCTCAACGCTGTGTTTCTGGAAGTTCTGCAAGAACAAACGCTCAAGGAAGGTGCCACACAGAGCAGCACCGCTGAAGCCAGCATTCACAGTCGGACTGTCGGACTGCAGGTGTTTACCGAAAGCATCGCACTGTCAACAGAGTAAGTTTTTAAAACTGGTAACTGAGCACTGCTGTAGTCTACTCAAAAGATTTTTGATCGCAGGGAGAAGGGCAAAAAAGGACGAAATAACCATTAGATATAATTGCTGTGTTTTATGGGCTCACAGTACCCACAAAGAAAATCAAGTACTAACTGAAATGATGGATTTTTATGGTGAAAGCCTATTACACTTGGTCTACCACGCAGGACTCATTTTCTCCTGAAGAGCTATAAGCTATTGTTACTAATCCATGGTACCATTAAACACCCCATATAAAAACAATTACACACCATCTATCACCTCTTTACCAGACACTGACACTCTTCAAACAAAGTAAATCAACCCTGGCTTTACATTACCACAAAGGATTCAGCTGACTGAAGCCAGGAGGTATTTTGAAATATACACACACTCACACACAAAAAAAAAGGTAAGAATGAGATACTTTTGTCAACAACATAAGAAATACACCGAATACACAGGTCGCACCAGTCATTCACTCTTCCAGAAATCTTCCTATTTTCCAGGAGATAGGCAGGTGATAACGTGGCACTCAACTCAGCCCACCTGTCTGCTAACACTGCCACACTATTTGTCTTTGCACGCAGTCTTCCTGTCTTCCAGATGCAACTCGGACACCCTGCAGCCTCTGACAGCCTTAAACAGCAGGGATAAAGCCTTCCCCAGAAAACACTTCTGCTGCACAGAAACACAGTTTGTTCTTCGGAGCACCAGAACCATACAAATACCTTCTGAGAAGGTCCCAATCCTCCTTACGGCCAAATCCCCACGAAAACAGAAGTTAACTCCATTATTTAGGCGAATTATTAGAGAGCCCCGCAGCCTTCCAAACAGCCCAACTAAAGCCACAGTTTAATGCATGTTATCTCGAAGGATCTGGGAGCTCTCCGCATCTCTTTTGATTTGCAACCACGAGCAGCCAAGCGCCTGGCTGCCAGGCTTCATGGCAACACGGGCTTCTAGAAGCTTAACTTCAGGTTACTAGAATCTCACAAGTGGCTTGTACTTGAGATGAATTTGCACTGGTTTCACCTGCCAACAGGTTTTCATTTTTGTTTTCTTTCTGACACTCAAAAAAAGCTGGACATAGATCCCATGAGAATGGCACAATGTCCTCATGTGGTTCAGAAAATCCTGGCAAAGTGTTGTTAGCTGCAGAAAAGGTATTACTGGGCTGGCAAATTTGTTTATTGGTCTGAGGGAGAAGACAGTAGGATATACTGTATGACTTACAGGAATAGACAGACTGCTAAATATAATCTGCATATAAGCCTGTTTTTTTTCTTCTAAATTGTGATCCCACAGATTCAAATGTAGCCTGTTCACCAGCATGTGTAATTAGAAGTCACGCTGCATCAGATGAAATCAACCTCCAGAGAGAATGAACAGGACAGATATAGTGAATTCAAAGAGAATTTCAACTTGAAAACAACACTAAGATGCCAGCAAATATAATCCTGTCTGCTTAGCGCTAGACCATCAAACACATCAAGCCCTATTCCCAGGGCAGTACTAACGTGGAATATACTTTCACCATCAATACAAATCTTATGTTAGAACCTTTAATGCTTCACCATTAAATATCACCCCGGCTATTCAGCAATCACAGAACTGGGACGTTTCAGATGAATTTTCAAATAATTCTGTTACGGACCTATTCCTCCATATCCAGCCAATGATGTTTTAAATCATTCAGCTAAACTATGTTAGGAAATAAACCTCTACATTTAGATACACTTCCTGTAAAGCAAAAATGGTAACAAGCAAGAAGCCCCTCACTTCCCAAAACGTACCACAGCTGTTATCAGTGCCCAAGGTAAATGACACAGATTAGAGAAGCAGTCTTTTATTGACAGCTTTTGTCCAAGCAGTGAAAATCAAGCCGCAGAAGCACAGAGCTACCTAGTAAGAAAACAGCCAGCGAGTGCAGGGACCATCCCCAAACCCACATCTGCTCACTGGCCAGTGTGAAAACAAGCAAAGTATGAAAGAAAGGCATTTGTTTAACACTAGCTTTTGAAAGAGTGTTTAAAGAAAAGACAGCAGCAACCTTTAAAAACTTAAAACAATGGAAGGTACCAACTGGCCGAATTTCTCTCCTCAGTTAAGCCATCAGGAGATCTACCCATACCACTGGTGTTGTCTCTGTTCCATTCTCCAGGCTCCATCTACCTCAGATGTGGAAAATTTTAAAGCACCTAAACATTAAAGAAAAAAGTGCTAAAGAGGAAGAAGGCCTGAGGCAGCGATCTACCAGCACGATTAATTCAATGGCTGGCTTCTAGGGTAGGACCAAAAGTAATGGCTCTGCTCCCACTGGAAAAAAGGTTATCCCTACTGCTAAGAAGTTCTGCTCCACTTCTTGTAGTGAGGATTTAAGAAGACTAGGTTAAGGGAAAATTCTCCAAGACTCCTGAATTATCAGTAAAAAAAATAAATAAACTATTTAAGCTCAAGGAGAAGGAGTAGGGGAAGAAAACAGCACTTAACATGAGGCCTATCTTGAATTCAGAGGCAAAGATCTTCGCTTTTATTCATAAAACCAATGTGCATGGCAGAAGGGAGTTCAGATAATTGACTAATGAGAAGACAAATTTTACAGAAGAGAAGAAAAATACACAGCACGCTACTTCACCTGTGTACCTCCCACCCCACGTACAGCTCGGTACCTTTAAGCTTCCCTTATTAATTAATGGTCACCTACAAGAAACTGCAAAAAAAGCACAAGCTTTCCCTGTCAGGAGAAAAGTTACCTGCACTCTATTTCACTTACAGATGTTAATCACTGCCTCCTGTGTACCTCTGGCTGTATGGTACCAAGCTTAAAGGCTTTGTGCTGCAGATACTGAAGCACTTCTCCTCTTTTTAGAGCGGAGGTGACTTCATGACAGGATGGTTGAATTCACTGAAATTGGCATACAGACCAACCGTGATGGTAACCACCTCTGTATTCTGAAACCAGTGAAGGTAACTAGGAGCTTAAACCAGTGCAGAACTGTACCGGTTCTGTTTTCCATTAATCCTTGTACTCAGAAGTTTCACTGAAGATACAGCAAAGGGAATATTATCAGAAATAGCACTGAATTTTTAAAAGCATCTTTAAGCGCCTCTTGCCGGAAGAGACACGAACTTGTCAAACATCTGCGTGCACGTGTATCACAGCTACTTAACAGCTGAGTTCACTCTGACAAAGCGTAACTGCGTGTGCATTTTATTATTGTAGGGGCAATTTGTGTGACTAATTCAAGCCACACAAACTCACAGTAAACCCAAGGTGTCTATTTTTAGAACCGCAGCAACTCCAAAATAATCCAAGCCTATTCTGAAATCCAGCTTACAATTAACTCACATTCTGAACTTCAGAATGGAAATTATTTCGCACATCCTAATGTGAATACCTTGGTTTTGTGTCTGCCTGCCACATAACAGCCTTCTGGACCAGGCCCTAATTTCCCTTGGTAGCCCAATGAAAGTTAAAGCACAGTGCAACTGAGACAGCCCATGCATCCCTGCTCCGCCAAGCTGTTTTCCTTCTCCTGTGAATTCGAAAGTAAAGCTATTGAGTTGCTATTGCTCTGCCAAACGCAGATAAGACACACACAGAAGCAGCTTCACACACACAAAGACATTCCAACGAGTAAACAAACAACACTCAGCACTTCGCTCCTCTGATAACAGAAGCAACACAAACCCAGCCCAAGCTTGCAGCCACGCACCTACGCCCCCCGCACGAGCAAGCCACAGGACAGGACGCACTCCCACCGGTCGTTAAGCACTCCTGTAGCACCCTGAGGCATTTAACGGCTGCCCGGAGCGCTCAGCCCCCTCGGGGAGCACAGCCGGGCCGTTCGCCCTCCTGCCGGGCACCTTCCCTTCCCCCTCGGACACCGGGCGGCCCCCGAGGCCCCACCCGGAGCAGCCGGGCCCCGCCGCCTGACAGCGCTGCTCGGCGGCGTGAGGCCGAGCTAAAAATACCCACCCGGGCCTACGCTCCCCGGGCCGGCTGCAGGGCTTCGGGTCGGCCTCAGCCCGCTCCAGGAGGGCCCCGA